>CM063503.1:52055016-52057516 GCA_032207245.1 Pardosa pseudoannulata | reverse complement strand
TGTGGCATCTGGTTCAAATGCCCTTTGGCAACAAGAAGAATTGGGTGATAAGTGTCCATAACAATTATGACACAGCAAGTATAAAAGGGGTTACGCTTAAAAAAATAGCAGTATGTGGCATTTGGAGTGATACGATTACTTAGCAACCAGTGACTTAGCACTTTTTTTTCGGGGTGGGCCCTAAATCCTAATCCAAAGTACAGTTAACTTTCAATCTCATAAAAAAAAATATTTCATTTAGCACGCACATACAAAAGTCATATTCAAGCATACATAGTTTTGTAGATGTTCATAAATACGTCATAAAACGGATCAGCAATGCTGTACGTAATTTCATTGTATCTTGATATATTTGAAACCACTTTGTGTCTTTTAATTTAAGCTGTAATTTTTTTTTACCAAGTTTACATTTGCCTGGTAAATACTGGAGTATATTTAATTTACTCTCCAGTGTTTATCATAGGAATTTAAACTAGTATATGAATAACTATGAAAATAAAAAATATATTGAGAAAGGAATATGCCATATCGTTGTATATTTCTTTTACAAAAGGGTATACCTTTTATGACAGTAAAATTCGAAAACAGTATAGTATATTCAGTAATTTATTAACTACCTTTTATATCAGTGAACTAATTGTAACTTTTAAGGCTTTTTAAAACTTTCATTTGGATGTAAAGTTATACCTAAATTTGTTCTATTCTCTAAATGAAACAGTATTTGGGAAGAGTTTTTTAATGAGTTTATTCACAGGACACACACATATATATTTCGAAGTCTTAAACCAGAAGGTAGGGTCAGTTTCGATTCTAAAGGATTTTATTCTTCCAAAATAATTGTATTCGACATCGTCGGCAACAACCTTCGCTAATTTATGTTTTTAACTCCATTTCTTTTTATGTTGCCAATCGCGTCAAACTAAAAACACCCAAATTAATCTCATGCTCGTGCCAATTCAACGAAAGGCCAAATTTACCAAATTCTTGTGGCCAGTTCTATTGGCTTGGTTTGGAGTGCTACGTCTACTTTTTTGCAACACGAGGGCTAATGAGACCGGGACCTACAGCTTAAAGCCGATTTCGAAAGGCTACGAACATCCATGCCACAGTGGGATTCGAACCCACGAACTCCGGTACCGAAGGCCAGCAACCTAACCAATCGGCCATTGTTCTATTGTGAAGGAATGTTTTAACTTTCTATGGTTGAAAACAATCTTTCAACACTTGCTGTAAATATTAGTGATGTACACAATTTTTAATAAATAAAATGTTGTAATGCATACATTAGAAATATTTCAAGGAGGGTCCAGATCTCAGGACATCCCCCCCAGAAATGCATCCTTGCAATGTGCAACAAATTCTAAGTGTTTGCTCAAAGGAACAGATAGGATCCTATCACTCTTACATGAAGATACGCACTAAAAGCTTTTTAGCTCGACTGTTCTGTCCTGCAGTCTGGTTAAAATCTGTAAAATTGCAAAAACGGTTGCATTTAGAGAAATTTAAAAACTAAGTAAGTAAATAAAACCCTGTGGTAAAACAACAAATTATTTTGGATGCTATCTTTTTCTTTCTTTTGAATTTATATATGTCGCTTTTATTTACGTAAGAAAAACGATATTACAAATTTTTTCGTAAATGATTTGAAATTAAACAGTTTTCTCGATGTTTTTTAAAGAGAAAATAGCATCCTAGAGATGCTATCATTCTATCACAAGTTTTTTTAAGAGGAATTCTATATAGCGGCTACAAACCTACCTTAAGCTGGCTAAAATATTAATGAAATTTTTAATGTGGTCGAAAAAAAAATAGTAGTTTAAGGGTTGGAACACAAACTACTTTTTTAATTTCACTTCACAAAGTTACATGTACAGTCACAGTTAAAACAAATCGGCCATTCCATAGAAACGAGTGTGACACATTGAACTACTCTTTATACCTTTTTCTATAAAAAAAATATTATGGGTGTGACATAACTGTCACACCCGTAACAGCATATTTATATTTTTTAAACATGTAAAGAAGAAATGGAAATTCTTTATTTTTTGCAAAAATTCTTCCGTAGGTGGTATAATTGCTTCACAAAAAATATATATTTGAAATATTATATTTTTGATAGAAAAAGTGATAATTAGTTGTTCAATGTGTCACACTCGTTTCTATGGAATGGCCGATATGCAGATCAGTTCAAACATGAACAAACCGAGGAAGATGGTTGACACAGCTGTACAACAAGCTTGAAACCCAAAGCATATTCAATTCTATTTGTAAATATTTAAGAAAAGAAGTCTTGTATCGTATCTCAAATATTTTATACTTTTCGAAAGTTGTCAAAATTCATATTTTCACAATGTCACACTCAATTCTATTTTTAAACATTTCTTAAAATATCTCTATCGTATCCCAAATATCTTATACACTTCAAGAGCTGTCAAAATTCATATTATCAAAATGTCATTCTATTTTATTTGTAAACATTTCTTAAATCTAGTATCGTAAC
>CM063503.1:52005016-52050016 GCA_032207245.1 Pardosa pseudoannulata | reverse complement strand
GCAGTTTGATACCCCTCCCCTCGAAACTAAATTCTGGATTCAGCCCTGAGTTTAGCAATATTTAATATCCTAGTGCAAATAAACCAACCGCTATTTTTACCTTGATGGAATTCTGCTTTTTTTATTCTATGTTTGTATTCGAAATAAAATTGATCACCGTCAAATTAGCTTGAATTCAAACTTAAAGGTAGAGAAAAGGCAGCCACAGAGCTACTTATTCAGAATTTAGCTATGGCGCCATCTAGTGGTGGATAACTGAAAGTTATCCACGTGAGTTGAAAAGAGTTGCGAAGTAAAAACCTTAAAGGCTAAATTCGAAATTTAATGCGGCGCTAGCTGCTTGTCACATTCTATTATATTTTTCTGCTTGTTTCAGCAGAATAACCAAAATATTTTAAACTGTCTAGTCTAAGAGATGATTTGGAAGCGTAAAATTAGTGTTTAAATTTCAAACTAACGAAAATAAATAATAGAATTTACAGTGGTGTAACGTGGAGTAGGTTTCTTCTGCCAGTGTCAAAAGCCAAATTCCCCCCACCCCCCTATAAGAAATTTATTAAAGTTAAATTATATTAAAGATTGTGTTTTCTAAAGTGGGGGAATTATTAAGCAGTAAATTTTAAATGTTTACAAACTAGGAAACAAAATTTAATTGCTAATACTTGGCTTGTAATTAACTGTAATGAAAAGTTTCATAGCGTTTCATAACTGTTAGCCTGAGGACAGACGTTACTATAATCTTATGGGATGTAATGTTATTAATCTTAAAAGCATTATTACTTTAGGAAGATTTATTGTCTATTATAAAGCATAATAAATGTTATTCAAACACTATGACTACTGTTGCAGTATAATAAACATTATTTTACACTGAAGAATATACTTTATAAGCATAAAATTTCAAAAAAAAAGTTTTTTGTTTGTTTGTTTGAGATAATTTAACTTTATTATTTCGTTAAAAACCTCCTCTCTCCCATTCTAATGCCTTAAAATCTTTTTCCCAGCCTCTAAATGTCTTAATCAAAGGGGCGTTCTCAACTCAAAATCCTTTGGATCCATTTCCCCAAAGTTTCTATTCTATAGGTGTACATTTTCTGTCTATTCAACACGTTTCCCAGCTGTCGTCGGCAAACAGCTACTCGTTTTTCCTTACACTTAAATTCGCTGAATAAGTGGGAAAATTTTTTCTGTCTTCGTTCTTGGGCAGAGTGATTTTTGTGTTTTTCTTTTGTCTGTCGTTGACTCCACACATGTCTCTCACACACACCTAACCTTCTTACTCCCTGTTTTCTCTTTCTATCTTTCTCTCTGTCCCTCACTCGTTCCCTCACTCTTTCTCTCTTTCTCTTTTTATCTCACTCACTCTCCCTTCCTCCACAGCTCTCTATATCTCCATCCTTCTCTCTCTCACCATCTCTCTCACACATACACAAATTTTGCTACCACTCATACTACCAAGACTTTAAAATACTTAATTTCATATTCTGAAACAGGAAATAATTCACTTTTAACACTTAAAAAAAAAAAAAAATTCTAGAATAAATGGCTTTAATAAATAGCAGATCTTATAAGAGGTGGTAAAATGGCTTACCATATTCATTTAAAATACTTTGCTTTGGTGGTAATTATATTTACTACAGGCTTAGAAAGGGGAAGATTTGATATCCTTTAATATTAGTAAAATGTATGAATAGAAATTCATTAACATCGTATTTTATGTAAAACAAAATTTTCTTTAAGAATAAGATTTTTATCTTACATACACGCATATAATCCCTCAGAATAAATAATCGTCAAAATGTGCATGAATTTTACGTTTTGTTTAATAATATGGCACAACTCAGATTTAATAAAATGGTAAAAAGAAAAAAAAAAAGTGATATAGAATACCGTGAGATGGATGATCTGGGAAAAGGAACTTATTGCAGTTCCAAATCTAGCTTGTGTCGCCATCTGTTAATGTATAATCAAACTAAACGCTAATCTGAAACTATAGTAAATTCAAAATAAACATATCAGTCATATATCCAGAAAACACTCAAGAGGGGGAGAGAATGGTGAAACAATTTTTTAGGGATAAATATTTTTATTAATAGTACATTCTGTAGTATTAGATTTTTTTTTATTAAATTTTGCAACACAAATCTGTCATCTATAATATCAACTTACATGACTCCAAGCTTAGATGATCATTAAAAATGTAATAATCGGATATTCCTTAAAACTAATACCTATAAAAATAAATAATTGGCAATTATCATGACTGTTAAAACCAACATCTTCTAAACGGAGAAGATAGAATAAGAGAACCTTACAGTTTCAGTTAAAAGAAAAAAATATAGTATTTTCCTAAAGTTAGTAGTACAAATAAAATGTAAAATTAAAGTCAAGTGAGAAATAAACAGAACCTAATTAACGCATGGTCCTTGACCTTGGGCCCCCTGATTTTTGGGACTCCAAAAATTTATATTTAGTTTTTTCAGGACCGTAGCTAGAAATTATTTTCCGGAGGGGTGACCAAAGAGGAAAGAAATTGTTATTTGTGAATGATACTTCAGTAAAACAAAATTAAGGTATAAAGGTCACCCAAAAGTCCCACCCACACTAATTCTAATAGTAGTTATAACTCATGAATTGAAGATAAGGTATGACAATTATCCATTTTTGACTCAGATAATTAAGAAATAATTTGACAAGCTAGAAAATGTAAAGACTAACGAGAACAGGCAACTATAGCAGAATATAGAGAGAATGTTGAGTTTTCGGCCAGCGGCTCGGCAAAACATTTTACAGTCGAAGCGATTTTTTTAGGAACATGTTCTTATACAGCTAGGCAGATGGCACCTACATACATGAAACATTGACTTTCGTCGAAATGGTCTTCTAGAATTTCGGGAGGGTCAGGTTCCTGAAATCCCTCCTTAATTGGCTACGACCTTGCGTATTTTAAACTTAAGTTATTTAATCAACAAAATTAAAAAATCTGTTTCATTCTCCAAGAAATATTTCCTGAAACTCACTCAGAAAGTTTAATAAAAGCATATGATAGTTGTTATTCGTATTGGGAATTATGAAAATCAAATATCAAATTTATACTTTTTTTTTTGCACAAAAACTTTCTCTTAGAATCCTGTATAGAAAGTTGTTCTGATTTGTACAAATTTATTGAACGTTACACAAAACTTCAGGAGAGGGAGCAAATAAAAGCCAGTCCCTGGGCGCAACTTTGTCTCAACATATGTTGGGGGTACTAAATGTTATTGAAGTACAGACTGACGGACTACTAAATCTTGTCGGCTGGATACAGAGAGATTCGTGGCGGTCGGTTAACAATGCATGCCTTATGTGATATGCAAGAGGACAACATTGAAACTTATGATGTCTGCATGCATAATTATTAAAAAGAGGTTCTCATGCAAATATAATCGTGATGTTGCATAAGATTTTATATACCGGCAATGCTGCTCTCACATTTTCAGATTAGATTTGGAACACTTTGGTTTCGAGGTCCTGTATTCTTTTTTGGACCCTTTTGGTTAAATGAGACCAGGACCTACTGCTTCAAACAGATTGCAAATGACTGCAAACATCTTATGTTAGTACAAGCTTAGCTTGCAATTTAATAATATTTTGTATATTAATTTTATATATATATATATATATATATATATGTATATATATATGTATATATATATGTATATATATATGTATATATATATATATATATATATATATATATATATATATATATATATATATATATATATATATATATGTATATATATATATATATATATATATGTATATATATATGTATATTATACAAATATATATACATTTATATTATATAAATATATATTTATATATCATATATTTGTTACTAATTAGTATAATTTATATTATAATTTATGTATTTAATATTTTATATTTTATTTATATTTTATGCCCTGGAAAATATCTTTAAATGTTTTCCATACTATGGTTGTGAAGAAAAATTTTATTCTAATTTAATTTTTTAGTAATTAAAATGATAAATTTCTCGTTTTCATCCATGCTGTTTAGAAGTGTCACAATCATGCTTTAGAGCTTCATACATAATCCGAATTTTCAAGAAAATTTCCATCTATCAAAACGGAGAATTTTATTTAAGCTTAAAAAAGGGGGATTAATCTATATGTGATATTGTATTAACATGTAATTTAGAGCATAGGGGCTTCTAGAGCTGGAAAAACCAGATCCTTTTTCGGGACGGCGTTTTTAAGCTGGGAACATTATTAATATATTAATAATTTTAGCAAAACTCATTACATTGGAAATGCCAACCAGTGCTAGAATTGGTTAATGAATCGGAATGTAAATTTGATTTAAATATTGATTACCTACAGGAATTTTCAATTTTTGTAGAGAAAAAAATAGATTTAAAAGATGTCATTATAATGTGTTAATCACCTTAAAGATTGAAAGTAATGTTGACTGAAGGATAATCAGAGGATATAAACGTACTTGATCTAGTAGAAGACAGTGCCAATTTGGGCCTCGAAGTAATTTGAACTCTAGATTTTGCACCAAATCATGCTATTGCTTTAAGAATTTTGCTTTATATCTCCATTAAATGGGACAAGTAAAGAGCGGAATTCCTCCTACAAATTTGTATCTTTCAATACATTTTTTTAATAGTAATTTTTATCTTTGGGGAGAGGCGAGTTTATACTATTGCACCAGTTAGTAGTTTTTAAATATTTATAATTTTTCATATAACACAATTTTCTTCTAGTTATAAAACAAATTTTATATAAATTTGTTATTAGATGCCAAAATACTTAGTCGCAATTTAATTTTGTTTTCGAGTTCGTAAAAAGCTGTAAAATTAGAGACAAAATCTCTTCGCGGGTTAACACTTTCCTTGCTGTAGGCCGAACGATAGCCGGATGGTAGAGCACTGCTCTTCGGAGCCGGATTTTATGGGTGTGAATCCTCCAGCGGGCATGGATGTTCGTAGCCGTTCGGAATCGGCTTTAAGCTGTAGGTCCCGGTCTCATTAGTCCTCGTGTGCAAAACAGTAGACCGTAGCGCTCCAAACCAAACAAAACCTTGCTGTAGAAAGATTGATCTCTATAATATGTTGTAGCGAGCGTGGTGGCAAATTTAAAGTGAAAGAAAAATTCTAGAAAAAGCCTTTTAGTATTTTTAATTTTACTTAATTTCAACTTAACTGTTTGCTTCTTATTGGGGTGTAATGTTTTGGAAAGTTTTTTTTTCTGTTTGTTTGCAAGAATAATTCAAGTTTTATAGGTCAGGGACTAGAGAAACACCTATTCAGAGCCTATATTCACGACCTCAAATCACCTGGTGGGGTAAAGCATACTATTATAGATTAAATCTTGTGAATCAGTTCAGATCCTTGCACACTTTTAGCAATTATTTTTCTCGCTAGTTGTCATTTTACGCTCAGGGCCATAACTAGGTCATTTAGCACCAGTGGCAAAAAACTGGTCTGCACCCCTACCACCAAATAAAGTGAGAAAATATATTATGTTTTTATTCTATATCATATATTCAGAATGTTCATCTATATCATATATTCAGAATGTTCATCTATATCATATATTCAGAATGTTCATCTATATCATATATTCAGAATGTTCATCTATATCATATATTCAGAATGTTCATCTATATTATATATTCAGAATGTTCATCTATATCATATATTCAGAATGAACTCCAAAATATTTTAATTCTTAAAATGTTCCTTGTATATTAATTTTTAATTTTTTCTTTAATTTTTACCATATTAATACTTAATAAAAATATTTTTGAACACTCTGAAGGTATTATTTTCCTGATAAACTGAATAGTTTATTGAGGGGAATATGTTTTATTTGAACTTTAAATTTTCATAAAAGAGAGGCGAATTTTTCAATTTAAATTTAGTTTTAATAACATTAATAAATTTAAAATTCAAAACGAAAACCGGTTTTATATTAACACTTGGCATGCGGGCATAGCTCATCGCCAACTTACGCGTGCAGCGGGCGTTTTTTCGTGAATCGCACAAAAGTTTAGTTATTCAGAAAAATCGCAGTAAATTGAAAACTACTTTGTTTTTATGAACGAAGCCTTTTTTATTTTACACTTTAATATATACTGTAGGATTATTTGACAAAAAAAAAAAAAAAAAAAACAATATTTTTACGAAATCACAAAAATAAACTATTTTTAAAATTCAAGTCCTATAATCTGTCAGCGCACAATTCTTCATCACCATTTTTGTCACAACTGCTCATTTTATTAATTTTGTATTCAACAATAAAAAAAAACCAAACTTCAAATTGACAAAACACGACTTGTACGTTCTGGAGCTAGGAATTCAATTTAAGACGAAATAACGCAACAAAAGACCGAATAACTCGACAATCATAACTTGTGGAAAGAAAAAAAATGCAAAGCGTTGCTTAGCAACGCAAACAACACGCATATAATGTCACACATACATAAAATTATACGTATTTAGTAGATTTGTGGTGGTTAGCGAGTATCCACCACAAATCTACTAAATACGTTATTGTAATGTACATACAACCTATACACCAGTCTTCGTTACAAGGGGGAAACACAGAATGAATATAATACTTGAGATTCAGACATTTATTCTATACATTTATTTACAAATAGATCCTTGGTTATCATAATCATCAATTATTTATATCTTCTATTTACACTATAATTATCACACATCTCTTTATAAGGAATTATTATTATTAACAGAGGCCTAAGTTAAATGACTGTAAATATTATTTTATAAATTACTTCCATTAAAGTCACAGGGGAGCAGGAAGGGGCTTTCATCACGGACGTACGGGACAATTGGTGATGGTGAGCGGGGCTGTGTCGGTCCGGGCGCACGGGACGAGCTGATGCTAGTGGATCCTTGTCCCACTTCTCTCGACTGCCGACCTACTTCAACTCCTCTCTCTTACTCGTTTCCAAACTCCTCACCTCGGTTCCAACGCCCATTTTTTTCTTTCTTGCCAATCACTTGTCTTCGGGAAATTTTCCCACATCTCTATGCCCTTCGGGAGTGCAGGTGGGCTCATTAAAGTAGCCCCTTTTGTGCAAGCTGACATTACTTTTTAGCCCCTGCTCCCATAACTCACGGCCCCTCAGGGGGTTTGCCTTCTTTAGGTAAACACGGGTGTTGCAGCCCCGAGGTACCCCAGCGATCTGCTCACCTTTCTTTATTTCCCCTCCTCTTGTCTGCTATTTTTTTCCTTTTTTCCCCCTCGTTGCGGTATCCTTCTCGGAGGAGAGGGCTTTCCTCGTGATGCTGTGCTCTATACTGAGCATAGCCTCTCGAGGACTGTTTACCGCCCACGTGTTTGCCGTGCGTGGATACCCGTGTCCCCGGAAAAGGGGATCCTGGTAATTGAGGGAAACCAACACATTACTTTGGCCCCTGCTTCGGGTAAACGGGAGGTGCATATTGGCCCGTATGCATCAATCGGCTGGTCGTCACCCTTTGTGGTCCGGCTTAGGGTCAAGTGGGCTTGGTGTTACCTAGGCCCTGCGTTAAGGGTGGTAGGCGCTTTAGGGATACTTGGTGTGCGTATAGGCCCCGGCTAGCACTGGTGCGTTTTCTGCATCCCCTTGTTGGGCTCCGTGGTGGGTGGTGCCGTCGGGGTCTGAATTCCTTTCTTTCATCAAGGTTTATGAAACGCTCTCTATGTCCTGTGCTGTCAAAGATTACTACAAAAGGTACTTCATTATCCAAAAATGTGATGGGTCATTTGAAACTGTCTCGCCATTCCTGATATCGAAAACTCTAGAGACCTCTATAGGTACTCTAAAGGCTATTCAAAAAGCTCCTGTCTGGAGACCTTCTGGTTGAAGCTGGTGGGGAAAAACAAACCTATGCATTAAGTAAGTGTACATCTCTTGGTCCCTTTAAAGTTACTGTGAAACCTCACGGATCACTGAATACTTCCCGAGATGTTATATCTGAGCAAGAACTGATTAGAACCTCAGAAGACGAGATACTCGAAAACCTCAGAGATCAACGAGTGTGTGGCGTTCGTCGTATCATTTTGAGTAAAAATGGCGAAAATATTCCTACAAAACATTTGGTGCTTACTTTCGACACTCCAGCTCTTCCGAATAGTATCAAAGCTGGATATCTAAACTGCAAGGTTAGACCTTTTGTTCCTAACCCTCTGCGTTGCTTTAAATGCCAGTCGTATGGACATTCACAGACATACTGTCGAAAGAACCAAACAGTATGTGCGCAATGCTCTGAAGTTGGACACGATAAAGATGCCTGTGAAAAAGATCCACACTGCGCTAACTGCAAAGGCAGTCATCCAGCATACTCTCGAAAATGCCCGAAGTGGTTATATGAGAAAGAAGTCCAAGTCGTAAAGGTTAATAAAAATATTTCGTTTTTAGAGGCTAGGAAATTGGTTGAATCTCGATCCCCGAAAGTCGGGATATCATACGCTAGTACCGCTGCTAAATATGTGAAACATATAGGCATCCAAACCGATGTATCTTTTGGACATAAACACTCATTACCGAGTTCCCCTGTTAGAAGTCAGTCAAAAGGTACTTCAAAACTCAAGTCATCGACCAGACCGTCCAAAACAGAATCGTCAAAATCCAGTCCAAGTCCTAAAATACCCCTTTCAAAAACTGTTCGTGCTACTCCTGTGATCTCCTCTCCAAAGCTTAGCATGAAAACAATTACTAAGCAGAGGAAATCCTTAGGGGGCTATCGAAAGCAGAGAGACCCAAAATTTTTAAAAAATCCGGAAAATCTCCGGAAATTTGCTACTTCTGAGATGGAGCTAGGACTCTATCCTTCAAGCGAGGACATTGGCATGGAGCCACCACTTTTACCCCCCTCTACGCCTGGGTCTTGCTTGTCTTCCACTTCTTGATAGCTTCCTTTATCTCCTGGAACTGCCGTGGCCTTCGTCCTAATTGGGCCGATGTTAAATCCCTTATCTGGGACTTCAATCCTGTGTGTTTCGCACTTCAGGAAACCTACCTGAAGCCTGCTGATCATTTTAAAATTCGCCGTTACACTTGTTCTCGTAAGGATAATGACAGCGGTGGTAGAGCATCTGGCGGTGTTGCTCTTTTCATTTCGAATGATTATCTGTCCACAGCCATATCTCTTCAAACTTCACTGCAAGCTGTTGCCATACGGGTACATACCCAGCGGCTTATCACTATTTGTAATATTTACATACCACCTTCCATCTCTGTTGACCAGCATGAACTTGATGATCTAGTGCAGCAACTCTCTGAACCTTATATTTTACTTGGCGATTTTAACGCACACAGCTCGATATGGGGTAGTAAAGATACCAATTCCCGGAGTCAACAAGTAGAAAAACTTATTGCAGATCACAACCTCTGTCTTCTAAATAATGGGGAGAATACATATTTTCACGAACCCAGTCGGACCTTCCATTGTCTGGACCTTGCCCTCTGCACGCCTTCACTTTTCCCACACTTCAATTTCTTTGTGGGTTCTGAACTATTTCACAGTGATCACTACCCGACTTTTGTTTCGCCCGCTGATAATGAAAATGGCATCATACTATATCTATGACCGAGCTGATTGGCCAACGTTTAAGTCTCAGGCTGTTATAACCTCAAACATGGTTGCAGGTGATATTGATGATGCCGTTGATACCGTCACTCGTATCATTTTGAATACGGCCGATTTGACTATTCCTAAAAGTTCCCCCTTCCGTGGCCGTCATCGGAAATCTTGGTGGAATGAGGAGTGCCAAACTTCTATCAGGGTACAGCGAAAAGCTTGGAACGTCTTTCGACGATCTCCCACAAGTGAAAATCTAATTGCCTTTAAGCGTGCACGTGCTGCTGCCAGGAGGATTCGTAGACGTAGTCAAAAAGAATCTTGGATACAGTATGTGTCGGGCATCAGTGGCGCTACTGATGGTCGTCAGCTTTGGACCCGGGTAAAAAGGTCAATGGGAATTTCCCCTGACCGTCAAGTAGCCTGTATTAGAGAAAATGGGCAGCTACTCGCTACTCCGGCGGAGGTCGCTGATGTCATCGGTCGCCACTTTGCTGCTGTTTCAAACGGTAGTGTTTATTCCGAACCGTTTCGCAGCTACAAACATCAAGCAGAAATGCAGAACTTGAACTTTCACTCTGACACCCAAATGGCGTATAATAGCCCATTTACAATGCATGAGATGCTTCGGTGTCTCAAAAGGAGTCGCAACTCATCACCAGGCCCTGACGGGATAACCTACACTTTGTTGACACATCTTTCTGCAGAGTCTCTACAACAACTCCTATGTTTATATAATCGTATCTGGTTGGAACACGTTTTCCCTACTGCTTGGCGGTATGCTATTCTTGTTCCCTTTCCAAAACCTGGGAAAGATCAAACAAATCCCCAGCATTATCGTCCTATTGCCCTTACAAGTTGCTTAAGCAAGCTCCTCGAAAAGATGGTGAACACCCGACTGGTTTTCCTTCTTGAGGAGAAGAGCTATATCTCCCCCTTTCAAAGTGGCTTCCGCCGAGGAAGGTCAACAATGGACAATCTTATAGCTCTTGAGACGCAAATAAGGAACGCTTTCCTGAGACGTCAACACTTGGTATCTGTGTTCCTCGACATCGAGAAAGCTTATGATCGTACCTGGAGGTACGGCATTTTAAGAGATTTACACAACCGGCACCTCGTTGGGAATCTTCCAATTTTTATAAAGAATTTTTTGCATACCCGGTACTTCAATGTTCGCATTGGGGGTACACTGTCTCGTACCTACACTCAAGATGAAGGTGTACCACAAGGAAGTGTGCTAAGTGTAACTCTGTTCTCAATTAAGATAAACAATATCCTGCGTCAACTTCCATCTGCCGTACATGGGTATCTGTATGTGGATGATCTGCAGATTTCTTGCGCAAATAGTGACATGGCATTTATTATCAATCAGATACAAACTGCGATTAATCGTATGGTATCTTGGAATGAGGAAAATGGTTTTACCTTCTCTTCAGATAAATCCTGCTGCGTTCACTTTTGTCGCTCGCGTCGCCTCCACGGTGACCCCGAAATTTATATTGGTACTTCAAAGTTACGTGTCGAGCCCGTTACCTGCTTTCTTGGTATTTATCTGGATAACCACCTAACCTTCTTGCCTCATGTTTTACACCTGAGAAGGAAGTGCGAGCGTGCCTTAAATCTACTGAAAGTACTATCTAACACCAGTTGGGGTGCGGATCGTAGTTCCTTGATACGGATCTACCGCTCTTTTGTCCGTTCGAAACTGGACTATGGTTGTCCGGTTTATGGCTCTGCTCGCCCCTCTGTCCTACGGTATCTAGACACCGTACATCATACTGAGATGCGAATCTGCTGCGGTGCCTTCCCGACGTCACCATTTCAAAGCCTATACGTATACTGCAATGAACCATGTCTGAACTCTATACGTGACAGATTGTCTACTATATAATATTACCGCATTTTGGCCCATCCGTACCATCCTCTCAGAAGTCACCTTTTGAATACTACATTGGATAATTGGTATAAACATCGTCCATCATACATACCTCCGTTTGGCCTGCGGACTCGTCGTTTGTTACAGCGGAGTAGTCTTGCAGATTTAACGGTGGAAACCCAACAACTCTTCAACTGTCCTCCCTGGGAAAATTATCAGATATCATATACCCATCCTTGTCCAGGCTACTTAAAAAGTGAGACTAGTGATATCGTTTATCAACGGCTCTTTTGTGCCCACATAGCTAAATATTCTGGGCATGATCTTGTTTTTACCGATGGTTCTAGGACTGACGAATATGTTGGCTGCAGCTTTGTATATAACTCTGTTAGGAGGTGTTGGAGATTACCTCAACAATGCTCTAATTTTACAGCTGAATGTAAAGCGGTGTACCAAGCTCTAAAGCACATTTCGCACAGGAAGAACCGGCACTTTATAATATGCATAGACTCAATCAGTGTACTAGATTCTCTGAACTCGGATGAGACGCTGCACCCTGTTATCAATGATATACAGAAGTTGTATACCTCTATATAAACGAGGCTTTACAGTCTTATTCTGCTGGGTTCCAGCGCATGCGGGGATCCTCGGGAACGAGCTTGCGGATGATGCAGCGAAGAATGCCAGTACTTTAATGTCATCGAAAATGCCCCTTTCTGACTTGAAGTGTGAAATTAAACGCCAGCTGCATATTGTGTGGAAGAACGAGTGGGACTTGTGTGTTCGCAATAAGCTACACAACATTACTGAGGACATTCGATCTTTACCGGATAATGTTAGTCGTAAGCACGACGTTTTATTTACTCGTTTGCGTATTGTGCACACTCGTCTCACACATAATTACTATCTTTCTAATGACCCCAAACCCCAATGTTCTTTCTGTCAGGCCCCACTAACAATTTTACATTTACTTACATCTTGTAGTCAGTTACAGCCTGCGTATGTCTTATTTTTTAGTACTCGGCATCCGACCTTAACGGAGTTACTAGGTGAACCCCCCTGCATCCCTGTCTTTTATCTTTTTTACGTTTTATAGGCTTATTTTGGTCTATTTAACTTTTTTCTTATTCAAGTGTTTTTGTATTTTTTACATCCTTTAATTAAAATTTATTGTGCTTTTAGCTTTTTAATGTTTCATCTTTTTACCTTTTACATACCTATCTGGTGCAATTGAGTTTTTACATTGCAGACGTTTTTATAACTTTATTAAACTGGTACGGTTTTATCTTGTTATTTAGGCTAGGGCTCATTTATCAGTTAGGTCTTGTTTTTATGAAAACACCTTGTGCTTGGCGCTTATGTCCTAAACAGGACCTTGCGCCGTAAAACTCCAACTAACCAACCAACCCATAACTCACGGTTATAGCTCTGTGCGAGCTTGACTATTACGCTGTCATTCCGTGAACTTTACCTTCTCTGCAGGGGTTCCTAAACTTGACGTGAACAATTGGAGTCCAAAATTCCTCTAGGAAAATCCTCCCACGGCTATGCATGCACGTGCAGACCACCGTGGGAAAGTACCTCGGTACATACGTATTTATACGTGACACGCGTTCCAGTGACAGACTGCAAAAAACGTAAAAATACGTTGCCCTCAAACGAAGTGTTAAAGCATGTTAGGATTGTTTGGTAAACATTTTAAGAACTGATACCAAGTTTAGTCTATAGAGGCTTTTTAAAAAATATGAAAATTCATACAAAAATAATTTCTAAACAAATTGGATTTCATAATGAAAAAATTATTTTTCAACTTTTCCTTATTTTTATGCGAAGCAGATCGTCCTCTTTTGGACCCCATTTTCCTGACGAGACGGCGCCCCTATGAATGATGCTCCCTCGGCAAATGCTACCTGTGCCACGCCCTAGTTGCTATATCAACCTGTACACATTGACAAAGCAATAGATTCAGTTTACGATTCCTTTTTTTTATGAAGAATGCGGGGATTTCTCGTGTGATAACTAAAAATTTAAACCTATTTATTTTGGTTTAGGTTGACGTGGGGTAAGATATTGATTCTGTGGAAAAGTGTTAACTATCCCACGAAAATTATACGCATTCTCCATTGGGGAAAGGCCGAACTATAAGGGCGCTGATCGTCGGTACCGGAGTTTGTGGGTTCGAATCCCACAGTGGCATCGACGTTCATAGCCGTTCGGAATTGGCTATAAGCTATAGGTCCCGATCTCATTAGCCTTCGTGTTGCAAAAAGTAAACCGTAGCACTTCAAACCATACCAAACCAAGACACGTCCTAGTTACGTCCTAGGTCCTGTTTATGCTGATAGAAATCGCAAGGAGTAGTTGAATTAACTCAGAGAACAGTATGGATCGATCCTCCTGAAGATCCATATTTAGTCAAGCCCGTTATTAATCAATGGTCCTCTCAAAATACGAGAAAATGGGATGTTGTCTTAACCTGTCTGCGTATTTTCCCATGTCTGTATAGACATTAAGATCTCTGTAAAATAAACAAAAAAATATATCATTTTCCATTTTTGAGATAATTAATGTCCGCTTTGGCGAACACTGACAATTATGTTATATAGTATTTATAAATATACATGTCCAGTGTAGCGGACTTAGCCAAATTATGGGTTAAGCAGTAAGTCTTCGTGTAGTAAAATAGTAAACCGAATATAAACCAAAATAAAACTTATTTTCAAAATGTTGTTTACTCAATTCTATTTTGTAAACCTTTCTTAAGAAATCTCGTTTCATATCCCAAATATTTTATGTTTTCCCAAAGCTGTCAAAATTCATATTTACAATGTAAAATGTTACCCCTTCCTGTACGTTAAAAAATTGCTATTAAAATAAACTGTTGATATTACAAACTTGTAAAACTTGAAAAAATCTTGCAATAAAAAAACTATCATAAAAACATTAAAACACAAACTTAAAATCAAGAAGCAAACAGTTAAGTTAAAATTAAATAAAATTAACAAAAATAATTAAAAGGGTTTTACCATAGATTTTTTTTTCACTTTAAATTTGCCGTCATGTTCTCTACAAAAATATTGAGTTCAATCTTTCTACAGCAAGAAAAATACTTACCTGCAAAGAGATTTTATTGTCTCAAATTTTAAAAACTTTTTACAAACTAGAAAACAAAATTAAATGCTAATAAATATTTTGTCATCAAATATTAACAAAATTATCTAAAATCTGTTCTATAACTTGAAAATTTTATTAATCCGAAAATTATAAATATTTAAAAACTACTAACTGGTGAAATAGTCTAAACATTTTTTTAACCGAAAAAAATCATTTAAATAATCAACTTTAAAAAAAAAATAGATATTTTTAACATAATACCCTTAATATAAATTTCTTGATAAGGACTACGCCGTTCATAGAAAAATGACACTCGAAATGCCATCAAACTTCTTGTCTCAGACAACGCACACTGTTGCTGTCAGTCTGTCTGGCCCAGTGTCTAGAAGAGTGGTATATCTGGTTTCAGTGGTAATTATATGGTGCAATCTTATGTAAGAGCCTGCAACGATAGTGGGTGGTCAAATATTTTTGCATGCAGACTGTGAATAACAAAGAAAAGGTTCTGTGTCTGTAGATGTGCATACAGAGATTATAGAAATTATGTCGCATCAGATTGCAATCCCACATCCAAACTTCGTTGTTGGAGATGTGTCCCCTTATATAATAAGTCCTTAGCACATTGTATGCGGGACACGTACTAGTGCGTTTTCTGACGACTGATACTTGCGCGCGGGTCACGTACTAGTACGGGTTAGTGTAACAACATGGTTTGTTTGTGGTGTAACGTACTGGGAATAAAGTAGGCGAGGCCGTCAATGAAACAGGCTAGAAACCTAGTTAATCTAGATTAAATATTTATTCAATAGAATAGATTATGTAAAGCTATGTACAAATTCAGTAGGATGTTAACATTCAGGGATCTCGTACAGAGATAATATTCACACACAAGGATGCGTGGGATACCGGAACAGTATGGCTAGGGCTTTCAATCACAAGGGTTGGGAACTAATTAGTGCCAGGACTAATGCTGACACGATCACTCCGTCTGTCGACTAGCACAGTTGGTTTTCACAGCAAGGTTCGGAAGTTCCGAGTGCGTATCACGCTGGGATTCGTGAAGAAAATCTCAGGATGCAAGACGATCCAAATTCGAGAGTAAAGTCACTCTCGGCTGCCTACTTCTATGCAAGAAGTTAACTAAAAATTAGCAGATAACAGGGAAGGAATTCCCAAGTCGAAGGTCGACTTTCTAGCAACAGAGACGCTGGCGGTCTCTAAAAAAAAAACAAACTCCAGACACGGAGATACGAGCGGTCCTTGAGCGACCAGGCTCTATCCGGTAGAAGCCTCGAGAAGAACAAAAAGCCTCCGTTCTAGTCCTGTCCTCCCTTTTTATAGCGGCACTCGCTCCCTTTCTCGGTCCTTCAAGAAACTTCCAGAACCAGGGTGACGTAATCTTGTGGTTGTTCCCAAGTGTCCGATCAGCTGTTATGTTCCCAGATGTGGTCGAAAGGCATTTCATCAGATCCATCGACTTAACCAACTTAATGGCCTTTTTTGTAACCACTAATGGGCGGCAAGGTGCACTCTAATTATTTACACTCTTTCCACAGCGTCGTTCCATTCAGCAGGTATACAATGCCCAGACGATGAGGAGCCGGCAACGAACAGTTTTCAATTAAGGTGCTTAGATCACCTGGTTCTATTCGAGGCTAATCGTGAGTCCATGGCGAAAGGTCACCTTCGGGCTCCTCGTTCTTTTGGGGTCATGTAACGGATCGTTACAGTGGGTACAAAAATAACGGTATATACAGGAAACCGAAGCCGAATGTTCTTGTCTACTACATAGATTCTGGAAAAATTTAGACAAATAAAAACTAGTTTTTACATTAATAGTTTTATGATTGCTCTTTTCATTTGTTTATAATGTAAAAATGTTTATATATAACATAATTCGAAAATATTAAAACTATATAATACTATTTCTATTTGATTTTTCATATTTACGGTACTATTATAAATTTATCCACTAAAAAATTTATTTTTTGTTTACAAAAATCTTATGGTTGTTATTTATATATTTCTATTTATATATTTGTTTATATATTTCAATATAAAATACGAAAAGTTGGTTAAAAAAATAAGTTTCGATCTATTGAGATTTAATTGAATAACTGAATTTAAACGCAAAACGCCCGCTCCTAGTACAATTCAGCTGCGAAATATACCCGCACACAATGTGTTAAAATTAACTGGGGAATAAAGAGTTTTATTCTATTTATTCTATTTTATTTGTTTCTTGTCAATTGAAAAGAGTAGGTTAGTCCAGACATTCGATGCAGCCGCTGGAAGACGAGACGTCACACTCGAGGGCCAGGTTAAGAGTTTTATAGAGTAACTGGAACCACGATAGCTCAGTCGGCAAAGGCAACACTCTCGTAACTGGAAGGTTGCGGGATCGGAGCCCGAGGAGGCTTAAGATTCGCCGTGTTCGTTAAGGTGACTGGGGAGCTTAAAATATGTTCGTGGTCATAATGTCCTCCAAGTTCTCAATCAATACCTCTGGGGGTGACAAACTAAGCCTATGGGTCTTCTGCTTGATCCCTGCTTCAAAATTACGCGGACCTATTTGAGCATAAGTCGTAGTTTCACCCTTGTGATGTTCGTTAAGATCGAAAAGTTCACAGCTTTTCCTTAATACGAATAGCCTCCGGCTTAATCGTGCTTGGTTTGACTAAGTGGCTTAAACAACAATAGAGTAGTTGTGTACTTATGATCCTAAATGGCGGGTGCACACAATGTCAGTCTTATGGTTTAGATTTTTGCAACAATGGGTGAATGGTAGGGCTGCCGAAAAACTTATTGAAACTAATTTAGCATATACTTTGAGATTATTCCTTTTTCCCGGAGGAGAGGGGGGACAACAATCAAAGCCTTGCTTCTGCTATCCACTGATCTCCGATGAAGAACACAAGCCGAACGATGACCGAATTGTTGGGGCGTAGATCTTTGGTACCGGAGTTCTTAGGTTCGAATCCTACTAAGGCATAGATGTTCGTAGCCGCTCGGAATGTGCTTTAATCAGTAAGTCCTGGTCTCATTAGCCCTCGTTGCAAAAAAAGTAGACCATAATGAACCAGAACCGATGAAAAACAAACCTGATGGGTGTCTACATGACTTATTAACTTATTTTACAGCCGAACGATGGCTGATTAGTTAGGGTGCTGGCCTTCGGTACCAGAGTTCGTGGGTTCGAATCCCACAGTGGCAAGAATGTTCGTAGCCGTTCAGAATTGGCTTTAAGCTGTATGTCCCGGTCTCATTAGCCCTAGTGTTGCAAAAAGTAGACCGTAGCACTCCAAACCAAACCAAACTTATTTTACTTATTTCAATACACAATTTATTTTGATTGAATGATGCATCATTTATAATTTGCAAGTTCCTTTATAGATTATGCGTTAGTTTCTTTTCTACGGGTAACGGTATTGTCAGAGTAGAGCTCACTGCCATCTGATGAAGATCGACAGCTTTAATATCCAATATAAGTTCTTCGTTAGATAATTTGTTATAAAACAAAATTTCTCGCGATCACAATATTTCCTCACAATATTCCGTGCTTGGAAGTAATAAAACAATAAAAATTATTCTCTGTAAATAGGATTTTCTGTTTGCTTTAAAAATTACCTTAAAAAGCAATGTTTCACCAGCTTGTGAAATTTCGATATCTTTCTTTTTTATTGTAGTAGACCGATACTATTAGATTAATATCAGTTATACTGAAATTTTTCTTTTCGTAGTTTAATAGGACATCAAAAAAGAGGTACACATCTAGATGTTACTTGAATCTTAAAGTTAAACTATAAACTTCTTCATATGTTTATTAGAAAATAAGAAATAAAACACAAATTAAACGAACAAATCGAAAGAAGGGATAAAAATGGCACCCTTGTTTAAAAACTAAAGGAAATATATAATATATTCAATACAAACTTACCTTTTATACAATTTAAATTCTGACGAAAACAAATATGTATGTAATGACGTTTTTTGCCTCGTCACAAAGGAGTTCCAAGCTGATAAGTTAGTCTGCAGTCGTGAAACCGTCTACAAGTGAAAACGAAATTGAATACTTTGATCAAATTTATGTTAGTTTGATGAAACTAACATTTATTCTGGCTCTCACGAAAGAACTGATCGCAAAACTTGTACATCAGAGTTAAATAGTTATTTGTGCTAACCAATCAGTTTACTTACACAAATCACGTGGGTGACGCAGTAGGCGTAGTTTAAGCTTCAGAATCTATTACCCTGTGGGAGGAATCCACAAGGTAAACAAAGACATTCACTAAGGTTTCTAAAAGGGATGCCAGAAAAGATAGCAGAAAATTAATTCAAGATAGACATAATTACGTTGGTTAATATTTAGGATAAAAATATTACAGATAATATGGGAAAGGTAAACTAAATCGGTAAACTAATGTAGAGATTTTGTATAAAACCTCGAAGATGGCCCCTTAAGAAACTTACTGTCAGAAAACTTCCGTAATGTGGTAGTTCAATCATGCCGAAGTAAATTTATATCCGAAAACCCTCATTACGGCCCGAGAAAATTCTCGGGGGTTTTCAAATCCAAAGTCAAATGTAAAAACTTCTTGTCTCTTTACTTTCCCCTTTTTAACCTCCGATCTAACTGTCCAGTGGGACTACAGTTCACGCCCTGAAGGAAGGGCTCTAACCACTTAAAATGGCCGATTGGTTAGGGTGCTGGCCTTCGGTACCGGAGTTCGTGGGTTCGAATCCCACAGTGGCATGGATGTTCGTAGCCGTTCGGAATCGGCTTTAAGCTGTAGGTCCCAGTCTCATTAGCCCTCGTGTTGCAAAAAGTAGACCGTAGCATTCCAAACCAACCAACCAACCAACCAACCAATTAAAACTTTATGAAACCCTAAAAGCTAATTTAGGAAATTCTCAAACAAAAAGGGGGTGCATGCTATCGGAGGCGGATATTCTTAATGTTAGCTGATTTCTTAGTTTGTCCTGTTCCTATAATGAAGTAGAAGCCAGTCAACCCGACACTCTGGTAGTAAGTCTTTCGTGACTAAACCGGTGTTTTATTTCTGCCATGACTGCAGAAACCCCCTCTTACGACACATATAAATTTTGAATTAATAAAGGTATACTTTCAAAATTAATTATGTTGTAAGAAATTTCAATACCAACTTAGGTTTTGACATTCAAAAGCCTTTGAGTTTTGTGGAGTGGGTCATATCCTAAATATGAAATTTCAAAGTTTTACAGCAAATCGCTTTTGACTTATGGGAGAAAACATACCTACGTAGATGTCACGATGAAACTAGTCAAAATTCATTAAGAGATGACCAAAGGAATATATATAAAGCTTCTTTGTACATATGTGCAGGCATGAGACTAAACCTAGTCAAAATGGTTATTTCTGTTGAAATGGGATCACTGAAACTATTCCCGATTTCAATAATTAATTTATTTTGTACAAAGAAGCAAAAGTTATATTCGATCCCATCAGTTCTAATCAGATATCGTTTTTCAGTCATGAAATGACATTAGTTGAACGTTAGCGCTCGTGAACAAAATAGTAGACCGTAGAGCTCCAAACCAAACGAGAAGATTCATTGACGATTCTGAGTACTGGCGGTCTATAGGACGCGTAGAAGCAGAACGATCTATCACAGATGTTGCTCGTTTCTTCAACGTTCATCATTCTGTCATTTTACTATTCTGGAAACAATTCCAAACCAAACAATTGTCCGACGACTTGTAACCGGTAGTCCAAGGGTTTCGACCCGCGTGGAAGATAGATATAATTGCCGTTGTAGTTAAGCAGAATTGAACATCAACCCCCACACGTGTGACATCTATGGTTGCAGCTGTCATTGGTAAGGTAATATCTGTCACTACTGTTCATCGAAGTCTACACTTGAATAATCTGTACACCCGAGGACTCAGTTTTGTTCTTTTATCTATCTAATCCAGAGGGGCACGATTAAAATGATGCCTCCATGATGTGAATAGGATTGGGTCTGATTGGGGCAACGTTATATTCACAGATGAGTCCAGATTTGCCTACTACATGTTAATAAGCTTGTTATGGTCTGGAGGGAACAAAGCACGTGCAATTGGTCCGAGAGCATCACGCATTCCGCGGTGGAAGCACCATGGTCTGGCTAGGGATTTTATTGGGATATCGTACCGACCTGCATCATCTACAAGTACTGTTCTGTGACAACTGTATGGTATCGAGATGGAGTCCTAGACCCCATTTTGAAACTGCAAGCTGCAGCAGTTAGTCCTTCGTTTAAAAGATCATTATGCACTTCCACATAGAGCTGTTATCGTTGAAGATTTTCTAGAGAGTGGGGGATTTGGAATGGCTGGTATTTTCGTCAGACTTTAATACAAGTGAAGACATTTGTCATGCCCTCAACTGTGCTGTATGTAGACGTCCTACCCTGCCCCCCTTCCAGCTACTCTCGGTAATGTAGAAATTGTCCTACAGGAGGAATGGCAATCACTAGACTTTGCGGTATTTGATCACACGCTATACACTTTGTATAAAGGTGAAGGATGCTCACAATATTAATGGCTGGTTTTTTTTTTTTTTTTTTTTTTTTTTTTTTTTTTTTTTTTTTTTTTTTTTTTTTTTGCTTGGTTTGCATTCAAACGTCATTTTGCTAATGACACAAATATGACGTCATTTTATAATGTATGAAAATTTAATAATTTTTTATCTCTAATTCTTTGATTCGTTTCTTCTAGAAACAAAAAGTACTTGCAACATTTCATGTCAATCAAAGCAGTACTTTCCATTTTTTCTCATTTTACCGCTCCATGATTAATTTTTGGAATGGAGTGTATATATTATCTCATCTTATGTATGTATTTGTCTTTACTGTGTATATATTTGTCACTGTTGTGCATTCTAGGAAAGCCTCGACAAGACAGATACAGGATTCAAAAGAGGAAGGCTCCACTAAGTGACAAATGGCACCAGTTTCTTTTGTAAGGCTGAACAGGTTATTCCTTTTCAGATGCTGATTGTTACTTCACACAGGCAATGTACGATTCCAGTTCTCATAGTTCCTCAATTTATTAAAATATTTCACTAAGTTCGAGTTTCTTCCATGACTCAGAGATAGAGGGTTGGTTTCATATAATATAGGGTCATAGGCAATAGTTTTTCAGACACGTAATAATGCAAATGAACTCTTACAGGTTTTAAACGATTACAAGTAGAGGCCATGATATATATTGTAAACCCATATTCCAGTATATATAGGACTAATCAGTGCATTGTAAGTCTAAGGGTTTTAGCATAAACACCACAGTCTATGACAGGAGATTATATTGAGAATCAATGTAAAACGATTTAATGTAGTAAATATAAATGGTGAATATATATGTAATATGTATATAATATATATTATATATTTATTCTAATAGAGAATATGTATGCAATATGTATAATATGTATTATATATAGCCTTCATTTATTATATATTTTCTATAGAATAGATATATAATATAATACAAGTTGGTAAGAAAAAAGTTAGTATATAATTTACATTTTTAAATCCAATTTCTGTATGCCTCCACCAGGGGCGTAGAATAGTTTGGTAGTACGCAGTGCAGAGTTTAAATTTGTCATACCCATGACAACCAAAATATAACAGGAAATGTATTGAAAAAAAATTTTTTTATTAAACTGGTTAACAAAAATGACAATGTTAATTATTTTGTAAATATTTTTTTATAAATAACTTTTTCCATAGTAATATCTACAGCAATGATTCTCAACCTTTTTAAAACCACCACCTCCCTAAGAAACAAAACATTTTCCAATGCCCCTTTTTGAGAAAATTCCAAAATTAAAATATGTGGAAGAGATTTTTTGGGGGTTTTATTTGGAGCGCTGCAGTCAAATTTTTACTACACTTGATAACTGAAAGAGAAGCGAAATATTTAACTATAGGTTTGGTTTGGTTTGGTTTGGAGCGCTACGGTCTACTTTATGCAACACGAGGGCTAAATTTAACTATAGGAAACAAAATGTTTAATTTTTTCAATAGGCTTAGTAATCAAATTTATGTGCTTTAAGTCGATACTTTTGCCCCGGCAGGTAATTGGTTTTGTTTGGAGCGCTACAGTCTACTTTTTTGCAACACGAGAACAGATTAGACAGGGAACTATTGCTTAAAGCCAATTCCGAATGGCGACGATCATCCATGCCACAATGGAATTCGAACCCAGGAACTCCGGTACCGAAGATCAGCGCTCTATTCATTCGGCCATCGTTCGATGGAAGGTAATTGCTTTCTATTTTTTTAAATTCAAATGTGTAATATAAAAACACACAATGTTAAAAATAGTTTATTATAAAGTAGTTAATTAAACAGCAAAAAAATAGCACACTAGAAAAGTAGTATGAACGAATAAAGTACCTATTTTAGTGGGATTATTCGGAGTGATGATTGAGAGCCAGTTTCTGAAAGTTCGATTCAAAATGTTTAGTAATATGAGGATGCGCCCCCTCTTTGCTGGATTTAAAACCGATTTCTCTTTTTTGATATTAGATCTGCTATACCACCAAATTATCTCTCGATTAGGAAAGACAGTTAAAAGAATTTGACGATAGTACATTGTACAGGGTAGAGGCTACTGTGATACCTTGCAACCAAAATCCTGTGAGACCATCACATTCTAAAAGTTTCATACATTGAGAGTTTAACCAATTTCTCCTGAATCTGAACCTTTGTCTCATATACACAAAAGTGTTCATGACCCACTGAGGAACTTCCTGGGTCAAAATACCCTTAAATCAACTGGAAAAGCCCTTTTGTAAAGCTTCAAAGTGTTAACGATAAATTTCTTTATCACCAAAGAACATTTTATTGTTGTGCAGATGCGATACGTTTAAAAACTAGCTGAACTCAATCTGACCAAAATTCTGCTTCCACAAAGTGAATTTCTTTAGGGAGGAAGAAGCATCGGATTTTGTTAGGATCAAATTAAACTCGACGACTTAAATCTGCAAATTAATTCCATTGAATTCTGTAAATAAATACTTAGAGCTTCATCCTTCTCTTCATGACTCTGAAGCATAGACTCGAAAAATCTCAAAACCCATCGAGCCAAGCGACAAACTGAGCAAATCTCCTCAGTGTGTACAACCAAGTAATTGAATTTGTAGTAGATAGTATATATTTATAAATTTTAATCATAATCATAAATTATTTTCGAAAGTAAAAATATTGCCTCCGCTATTACCTAGATGGCAGCAGAGCATGGATAGCTCAGGATGAACTGAATGGTGAAGAATCGATTCAAATAGAAAGTGGAATAATATTTTCAAATTACTTATTTATATTCTTTTAGTCATGTATTTATATTTAAAACAGATGTTAAAATTTTTCATACAATTGGTTGTACTTAATTGCATTTTTATTATAATATTGTTTTAATGTAAAATATCGATTTTTCAGTTGTTTGAAGTTTTTGTAACTATAACCGGGTGTTAACTGTGTTTACTGTTTTGAGCGAAACGTGGTTCGCAGTCGGTACTTTTGGCACATGCGATGTCACATGAATTTTTTTTCCACGTAGTTTTGTTAAATAAATTTTGATGTGCAAATAATACGTAAATTTTTTTTTCGATTGGCTGGCTATAGATTCATTGATCAAGATTACACGCAACCTGTACGACACGTAATTAATAAATTCAGTTTTGCTTTCACTGCAGCCCAAATAATCGATCATGAGAACTGAAGTGTGAATTTTGTTCACAGCAGAGGTCTCATATTGCAATACATGATGCAAACACTCAATCGTTGAGTGTTTTTTCTTTGCTACTAAATTCTGTCTCCGAATCCCGAAGTAAACAGCTAAAATACCTGGTACCTCCTTTTTCGAAAGGGTGATAAACTTAAGTATGACTTCCCATCTTTTCAGGAGCTTCGTTGGTAGAAACAAATATAATGTTTACAAGTGGAATATTTTGCTCTATCTTTGATAGCATTAAAAATAAATTCACCTGTAGAATCTGGAATTGTCTTACCAAAAGTATATCTTGAATATTTCTTTCTCTTTTTTTTTTTTACAAACCAGACGTACGCCAACAGAAAAGTCTCATTATTTTTCAAGACTGATGTATTAAATTGAAGAGAAAATTCAGTTTGTATAGAAAGATAATGAGATTTCAAAGCCTCATCAATTCGACGTCTCACTGGATCGTTACCTAATGGTATAATTTTGATAAAATTGGATTCAACTGAGTGTACAACATCCAAATAAAATAATTTCTAAACCTTCACAGCCAGCAGTATCAACTCTTTGCCGATAGAAAGAACATTCCCCGATTTAGCAATTTCCTTCTGTGTATTGTAAGAGGCTATCAAACCATCATCTCATACTGATGGTTAGTTTTAAGCCCGAGATCGATAAAAAACTTATCACTGATGTCTAAGAGAAAAGACAAATCTTCGTAATATTTTAATATTTTGTTTGTCCAGACGTTCTTGCAAACGAGAAGATTTCGTTGCCTCATTAGATAACACTTGTTTCAAAGTAGACACATGGGTAGTTGTAGGGTCGATTGTGATCGACCGTCATATTGACATTTCTTTTTCTTTACCGACATCGTTTGTGGCAGCAAAATATGATGTGATAAAGATAACTATTCCTCAAAACTTATAACTAACTATAAATGGTTAATATTCAAAAACACTTAGTCGACTGGAGAAATAAACAATGAAAGGAAATGTAAAAGGAGGGAAAAGTACGAAAACCAACACAAAAAACACTGGACAAATCAAACATTCACACTAAAATTACTTTTATTACATTTACTCCAATTAATTCAAATTTTACCTTTTACCTTAGGATTAAAATTGTAAGTTTCAAACAATTTTAATTTTACAAAATTTGTGTGAATATCAACACTGACCCGCTGAGGTGATTATAACCTGGCCAGCTTGTGCCAGGAGTCTCACAATCTGTAGACCAGCAAAACCCGAACTTTACACGTTTCTCTAATGCAGTTATAATTGCATATTTTCTGTCAACAGTAAATCCTGGTACCATATTTATATTTGCTTATTTGCAGCTTTTATATTTGTTTAGCACAAGGCCGTAGACAAGGAATTTAGGGAACCTGTCTTCCTCCGAAATTCTAAAAGACTGTTTCGTAGAAAGAAAATGAACCATGTGTGTGGGTGTCTCATATGCCTAGCTGTGCATAGACAACAGTGTGTTTAGAACAGTGACGTTGAGTTAAGGAGTACGTGCAAATTAGAATCGACATGTAAGAACAGAGTGGCTAGCACTTTTGGCAACTCTTACTTCGAGTTGTTGGTTCTTCGGGGCACCTTGGCAGAAACGCTGAATCCCCTATCGTTACACTAGTGGATCTTTCAGGGATGTGCATCTGGATTTAGCAGTTCATTGAGGGTTAAAATTGGCAGCTTCGGGGACAGAACCGTTAACCCAAGGAGTACGACAAGCAAATGGGCAGACACTCTACTGAGCTTGCCATGCCTACAAAATTTTGTCTTCGTCGGGGATAGAACCCGACGACAACCCGTTGAAGATGAGTGGTGGGCAAGGCGTTATCCAATCAAACCACACCTCTGCCTCTTTTGGCAACTCATCACAATATTGTTGTGAAATCGGGAGAAATTGTGAAAAGTTTTTGGTGAAAATTTCTAAAAGAGCATATTTTATAATACACAGCTAAAAATTTGAAAATTTTCATTTTTTCAAAATTTTTTTTCACTAGTTATACTTCTGTTTTAAAAATTATAATTTAATACCATGGTTAGTTTATACATTTTCAATGATAACTTTACTATTTAATTCATTGTGTAGTTACTACATTACTAATTCAAGGCTATAAAT
The DNA here is from genome assembly GCA_032207245.1 of Pardosa pseudoannulata. Classification (NCBI taxonomy): domain Eukaryota; kingdom Metazoa; phylum Arthropoda; class Arachnida; order Araneae; family Lycosidae; genus Pardosa; species Pardosa pseudoannulata. Next base: position 52,023,554 of record CM063503.1, on the reverse strand, counting down.
TTGTTCATTATATCATTTAATTATTTTGATATTTTAAAATCCCATTGTATTATGATACTCATTAGGAGTATACATACATAAGAAAACCTGTCGTTTTATTGAAGTATCCTTCACAAAACAGTGTCTTCCTCCTAATATAATTTCTGGCTACGGCACGGGTTTAGCATATTTATATATGCTTATTTCTAATTTGAAACACAACAATGGCATTCTTACTTTCCTTCACCAAAAGAGTAAAAACACTGCCTTAGAAATTTAATGTCGGGAAAAAAGATTAAAATAGATTATTTTGTATTGACATCTATTTACCTAAAAGTATTGATTGTAAAGTGATAAATTTTAAAAACTGAGAACTAGAAACAATTCTTTAAATATTTTCCTATTTTAATTTCAAACAAAATTTTATTAATTTTATTATATACCTTGGAACAACATACATAGTACGTATGTTTTATTCTTTAAAAAATGATCAAAATGTATTTTTATTCCCGTTTTTTCTTTTTAAAAGACCTTTTTTCTGCACCCAGGGCCTCAGTCGGTCTTTTAATTCGCTTCTGGTCACCTCTTTATTATGCCTACAAAAACCATTAAACAAAAGACACTCCAACGGAAATTTTTGTTGTTCATACTTGCTCAATCGAATTATACTGTCGGAATGTATGAAACGGTAAGAGTGTAGAGGCACACCTGGTAGGTATTTTAACAAAATTTAAAAAAAAAATAGCCATAACTTTAAAAAAAAAAGACATCCAAATGAAAATTTTGTCTCTTTTTTATGCTCAATCGGATTGAGATGCCAAAAACTGTTTTAATGATTGCTGGGGTATGGCTGGGTATTAATTTAACACTAACACTTAAAATAACTCTAAATTTTCTAGAACATGGGTTAAAACTCAAACTTTTGTCGCTGATACACGCTGAAACGACACTCGAAAATCGCTCAATAGAATGAAAAAATTTACATTTTTGTAAAATGGGGATCCACCTTTACACAAGTAATAACATAGAGGAAGAAAATAGCTGGCCGTAGCGTAAGTTATTTTCATTACTGATAAAAATGGTGTAAATTGGATAATCAACTAAAAAAAAATTATTTAGGAATTTTAAAATAACATTTAAATGTCAAAATGCTAAAATATGCTCACATTACCCCCCCCCCCGCCAGAAGCCCAAAACTTGGTCACCGCCTCAGTTAACCCCTTCCAGGTTCATTTTATTTCGGGATTATGGGTCAAAAAATGTCAATTTTTTTTTACCCATATGCTTATTTTTATACATATATAGCTTTTTAAACATAATAGCATCATTCGCATACAAAATTTTCTGAGAATTATTGTAAAAAAATCAATTTAAGTAAGTAATTTAACTGTATAGTTGGCTTTCTGTACGGCACAAATCATTAGAATCATGGAGAACATCCTATCTCACTTTGTAACTGCGAAATGAGGTCTCTCTAAACTTCGCACAAAATTTGTCTCTCTCTCTCTCTCAAAAAAAAAAAAAAAAAAAAAAAAAAAAAAAAATTAACGAGGGGCTCTTACCTTTGATTACAAATTTGTTGTAAAGTTTCATTAAAAACTTTCTCCACACTATATCGAATGATTTTGACAGTTCAAGAAATACCATTAAGGAGTGATTGGGAGGCTTCAATTTTTCACTAGTAGAATTTTCAGACTTGAAAATTCCAGCCTCATTAAATTGTGTTGGCAACTTTTGTGATACAATAGAAATAACCCATCGTGAATGACAGTAAAAACTCAGTTTGTTTTCAAACTTTGAACTCTTCATTTTAAAATTAATTCTGTAAAATAAGTTACAAATATTAAATTAAAAATAATTTTATTAAGTTTTAATTTTTTATAAAAAGAACTATAACAAATTAAAATTTACCTTTAAAATAATATATAAACATATTCTCTTTTTATCAATTATTAAAGTAAATAACAAACAAAGCCATGCTATCATAATTATCACTGCCGAATACTAATTGTATAAAATATTTTAATTAAAAATAATATAGTTTTTATGAAGTTAAGTAGTTACCTAATGAAAGACTTTAAGAAGAAAATATTTGCGCAAGCCAAAAAAAGTAATAAATAAATTAAAAGAAAATGTATATTTTTTATGAAAATGTTCTTAAATATGGTCAAATAATTAAATTTGTTTAGCCATATTAATGTATATAAGATTTTATTGTTCAGAAAATTTTTACTAAAGCAGACTTGAGTTGTTTACTTATCAGTATTCCTTATTTGACCCATCCATTACATGGATCCTTATATCGGATGTTTCTGTTTCAGGAACTATACTACTTAGTGGTTGAGGCATTTTAAAAATAAAGTGGGAATAAGTTTCAATATTCCCTCATTCTAATTTCTCAAAAAAAAAAATTATATTGGATTAAAAAAAAAAAACATGAATATGGAAGTTGAGTCAGTAAATAATTAGAAAAAATATATAAAATTATAATTGATCAGGAACTGTTAACTTGAAAGTTAATGCAACATAAAATTTGTAAGTGCTGTGCCACATAGTCAAAATTTCATAATAAATATAAAATTTCAAATCTTTCACTGAAGAAACAAGTATGAACACAAATAAATTTGAAAACATTATAAAATAAGTATTGTAAGTTTATGCTGGAATATAACATAAAAATGCAATTTGTGTAGGAATGCTAAATACATGTTTTTTAAATGATTTGAAATAAATTGTACAAAAGAAGGTTGTTGCTAGAAACTTTAAAATTATAGTAAATATAGCATTAATTAAACTAAATGGAAATAAAAGTGAAAATAATTGAAAAGAAGGACTTTATAAAGTATAGCACAGTATCCCAAAGAAGCTCTGTATTTAGTTTCAAGTTTGTAAGTTGATTCATTTTACAGACAATTGTATTTACATAAATCCACGCTAAGCATTTTATGTATTAGATTTTAATGACTCTTGGGTCATGCCATTTTAAACCACAAAGAAAAAAGATGAAATGGCAACCACCACTTAGATATGAAAAAAAATTATAGATATTGCTATGACTAAGTTATAAAACCAGACCAAATTTTTTGTCCTAAATCAAATGCTTTCTGAAATTTAGGAGATCAAAGTTTAGTTAAAAAAGCATTTTTCTCATGCTCGGCAGTCATGTAGTGATGTCATACTGCATACCTGGAAGGTGTTTTTCCCCTCCGGTTAAGAAATCGCTCCCGGTAAAGATTAATTAGTGACGTCAAACCAGTGGAGATAATTCTTATAATCCACTTCACCGGGCGGCATTTTAAAACTGACGATAGCACGTGGCTATTATGTAGATGAGCAAGTGAAGACTATATTTAAGCCGCCGGCAAATGCAAGCCTGGATTATGTTGCTTTTTCGTGCCGCCCTGTAAGGGATGTCCATTCTGTAAACCGTTTGTTTGTAGGTAGCAAGCTGCTATCAAGTAGTGTACAGTTCTTAATGTTATTTTTAATAAACGAGTCAGCCTCTGGCATTACGAGTGTTTTTCTTCGAGGAACTTCACATCTACTGCATACCTGCTATTGATATGGCGTAGTATTCTAACATGTAGTCAATAAGAAATAAATCCAAATTCAGTTAACAAAGTAAGCATATCAATAATAGCACATACGCAGATAAGGCTTCTCTTAATACATAGCTATTACTTCCATAGCTGGTCAAATGACCGTACTTTATTTTTTCTGTTTATAAATGTATCAAATATGAAAATTGGAAGGAAATAGACAAATAAACTTTATTATAATTAAGCAAAATTGTATATTGTCAATTTTTATGTATTGCAAACACAAAGAATAAGAATTTTTAATTCATTTCCCATTGCATTTTTTACATAAACCATATGTAGCCTCCACACTATGGCCAGTTGTTCACCACTTCCTGATGGTGACCTCGAACGATGGTTCACGGGTTGCATCCACACGCTGGGCCACTGAATGAGCTGAACGCATTGATTCGTCCATAGGGTCTACTGCGCACTTAAGTTGCGCATCTAGCTGCCTTTGATCTTTGGAGAAAAACCGCCTCCGAAGCCATCGTCCGCAAAGGCTATTTAATCGTCTGCCGCCATCGGCCACGATAAGTTCCACGATCAATTTCCTACAGACTGTATGAAGATGATCCAAGAAAGAATGAGTCAGATAAAAGAACTTAAATATCACTATATAGGAAAATATTTAATGTAAATTAGTAGCCAAACATTTCTGCTATGGTGTCTTTTTAGTTAAATTTTTCTTAAATATTATGTACAGTATAATATAAACATTTTCTATTTGTCAAATCCACATAAACTAGAATCTATAAAGGTTAATAAAATATTAATCATCATACTACATAAAAGAAGTTGGAAAAGCCTTTACGTTGAATCAATATTTCAGAGAAAAAGTAAATAAAAAATATCTTGTAAATAATAGAAATAACAGGCTGATTTGATAGATGCTCAATGTTTAATAAAATAATGCATTAAAAATTGTGTTTACAGCTCTCTATTCCAGCAATTAATACACAGTTATGTGAAAAAATCGGGTAATGAAAATTTTTCAAAAATATTTAGTTTTAAACACACACACACACACACACACACGCACGCACGCACGCACGCACGCACACACGCACACACGCACACAAGAGAGAGAGAGAGAGAGAGAGAGAGAGAGAGAGAAATGAAAAAGCCATTAATTATATTTTTTCAAATGGCAGAACAGACTTCTAAAATTATTAGGAAAAAAAATTTTTTTTTGTTATTATATTCCCTTTGGTTGATATTGACTTTAACGTAGTACACATTTTTAGAAAAAAATTCATAAAAATTATTTTTTTTTTCTATTTTTAAAATATTGCTAGGAATTTTTTCATATTTTTTCTGGAATCCTCCTGCTTTCAATAATATTGCTGTAAATTCTCATAAAAAATGACTGAAAAATAAATAAAATACAAATTATTTTCAGTCAAAGAGCAGAATCGTCAGAATTTGAAAAATACCAAAAATTCAAAATTTCGATTGGCTGTAAAAGGAAAACTAAACTAGATTGAGAAGAAAAAATTGATGTGGATACTTTTCTACATTAAAGGACTAAACTCACCAAGTTTCATCAAAATCCGTGTCGGTGGGTGTCAAAATGCCATTTTTTTGGTTGATTTGACATGGAATGACCCTACGGAGACCCATGCCATGAGCGGGATTCAAAATCTCGGATTCCAGCACTAAAGAACCTACCATCGTCTGTGCAGTGAATTTAATAAATGTGAATCATAAAATATTTTAAGGGAAAAATCATAGTATGCAAATTAATTCTTCTGGTCTGTTGCATAAATATTTCTATAACAATTTCAACGTCTATTTGGGTGCCTATGTACGACTAATCCTGTAAGTCTTTCTTACTCCAGTTTCGGAGGTTTGACTTTAATAAGAAGAAAAATGAGCAGTGCCGTAACTATGTCCTTTGGCACCCATGGCAAAAAATTGGTTTTTCCCTCTATCGCCAAATATAGTGAGAAAATATATAAGCATGTTTTTTATTTTTTATTTCTATGTCATATATTCAGAATGAACTCCCAAAATATTTTGTTAATTCTTACAATGTTCCTAGTATATTAAATTAAAATTTTTTTTCTTCTATTTTTTTTCTTATTAATACTTAAAATATTTTTAAACACTCTGCGGGTATTATTTTGCTAATAAACGGAATAGTTTATATGAATGGAAAATTTTTTATTTGTACTTTAAATTTTCCTAAAATATTGACGAACTTCTAAATTAAAATTCAGTTTTAATAACTTTAATAAACTCAAAATTTAAAACGAATTCCCGGATTTATATTAGGGCATTTTAAGAGTGTTTCTAAACATTCACAAGTTTAGTCTAAAAGCATTTTAAAAAATAAAAAAATTCATAAAAAAATAATTTTTAAACACTTTGAATTTTATAGCCATAAAAAAAAATTCAACCTTTTCTTATTTCTACTCGGATCAAATCATCATTTCGGATCTCATTTTCATTATAGTGTGGCACCCCTATGGGTGATGTGCCCGGAACAGATGCGATAGCTTCGCTCTTCCGGCTGCGAACTCCGATAAAAATGAAATACGATAAAAATATAGATAGAATTTCTAGACAGTATGAAAATCCAATGAAAATAAGAGAAATTTAGAAAATTTACAGAAAAATATTAAAAGCTAACTTTACAAAAGTTTTGTATTAGATTACACAAGCGTAAACACTGTTGTATTAGATGAAACTTGTATTACATGACATAAGACAATGATTTCCGCTTCCTGACTTCTAACAAATGTGTTAATTTCTTTTTTTCTTTCTTTTTCATGTTATTTCATGTCTGAGAAGACAGAAAACTTTTAAAAAATAAGAAAAGACAATTAGAGGGCGAAAATCTAATGCCACTTGAAAAAATTATGCTTAAAAAGGTTGTAGAAAACCTTCAAAGTAATGTAGACACTATTGATATACAATATCTATTAATGGATAACTTTATAATGGATTTTAATGGCAAAATAAACTAGTGCTTTTAATTAGTTTAATCTAGTACTCTAGTGCTTTTTTCTGAATATCCTACAAAATTTTCGGAAAAAGTATACGCTAATAAATTTGGAAATTTTCGAATTCGAATCACCTCTATATCTATCATGTATTTGATAGCCAATATTTAAAAATTGGATCCCAAGAAGGATATTTCAGTCAACATCTAAGAGTAAAATTCATCCGAAGTAGTTTTTCATTTTCATTGATGTAACCATAATTTTATTTCCGAGATAATCGTTTATATATATATATATATATATATATATATATATATATATATATATATATATATATATATATATATACACATATATATATATATATATATATATATATATATATATATATATATATATATATATATATATATATATATATATATATATATATATATATATATATATATATATAGGCCAGAAATATATAGGAATTAAACGGAAATTCACGACTCTTACTCATGTAATGGGCCGAACAATATCCAAATGGTTAGGGCGCTGATTTTCGGTAAAGTTGGAATCCCATTGCTATTTTAAGCAGTAGGTCCTGGTTTCATTAGCTCTCGTGTTGTAAAGAGTATACATTAACGCTCCAAACCAAACTAAACATCATATAACGTAAACAATAAACTATTAAATTATGTTTAATGAGCCTTGTGTCTTAAACACTCATATAAAAACAGAAACCAAAGATCATTGCTCAACTGAAGTAAAAAAAAAAAATTAAAATTATTAAAAAATATAATTGCTGAGTCCTGTAGATGATATGTTATTTAAGATGATTAGTAAAGTGATTAGAATGACTGTTTCCATTTTTTTTTTCAGTGAAAAATAATCTATTCATTTCTCGTCACGGTATCCATTTGCACTTTTATAATACACACAAAACTACAAAAAAGCATAATAATAATAATTTAGAAAATTGAAAATATCCTTTGATTTTTAGAAGGAATAGGAAAATTAGATGGAACAAATTAACTTTATATTAAAATCGGCTTGTTGGAATCCCATACAAGATTTAGTTTTATAACTTTTAGTCGACTATTTATATAAAAATGCAAGTATTCATTTACTGAATAATAATTCCATTAATAGCTCCACATTAATTCTGATTATTCAAAATTCCGGTTCTACACCATAATTGTAAATAAAGCCTTCATAATTCCAAGTTGCAGCCAAACAGAAGTTGCCGTACCAGAAAAAAAAAATATCACCTGATGAAAATTGTTTTGGCGAAACTATACTCCTCACTGAGAAAGTGACGTTACAGATATCTGGACCAATCGTAGACGAGATGAATAAGGTTACCAGCATGGTTACCTTATTTCAATACTCATCACCCAATACACCACCAAAAAGCGCCAAGATAACCGCCACCCCCCTAAATCGACAGGTCAGCCGAAACCTGAAGTAGCATTAGTCAATTTCTCAAAACTCTAAGACAAATAACAGGAAACAGCACATTTATTCCACTTTTTTAGCATGAATTTATAAAAAAAATAACCATTGTTAAAAGATTTTACCATATTCCGCCTTTCAATCTGATCTATAAATAAAGTAATTAATAAAACTTTAAATAAATCTGCTGATCTCATCGACAAAGCTTAGAAATCCGGCATTTAATCACCAGCTATAATCATGGCGACAGTTTGGCTACTAATTTGACGTTGCCAATATAGTTACTATTATGATTAAATTTGGCATTTGCTATGCCAAGCGTATCAAGGGTTGCCACAGCATCTTTCGGTGAAACGGTACCGTACCGAAATAGATTTAAAGTCCATGCGCATGCGCATTGAAGCAGAACAGATAGAAAACGGTATAAAAATAAGGCTAAGTCCGCGAGCATGCGCACATAGCTGGGTACCAATTCACTGTGCAGAAGCTCCTGTCAGTTGTCGTCTGTGTTCAGATGCTGTTGGAGCGCTGAACTTTCTCCGTTTGATAGAATTTTATTCTCTGTATTAGTTACGTGAAATATTAAACTTAGAATTCCTCGGTTTTTGTTTGAGCATTAACATTCTTTTGAACTGTTTAAAAGTTCATTTTAAGCATGGCTCATGACTTAACCGAGAAAATAAGAACAACAGATGTGTTATTAAGAGTGGAAGTAGATTTTTCTGCTCTCATGTTATCAGAAGAACTATTAACTGGATTAAAGGCCGCTGGTTTTGAAAATCCATCACCTATTCAGATCAAAGCTATTCCTGCTGGTCGTTCAGGAAAGGGTAATGTATAACATGCATTTATATTTAGCTCTTTTGCTATCAGATTTATTTAAAGTAGCTGTTTCCCAAGTACTAATGTCACATAAAGACTTGGATCTAATTTATCACTGCCGAACACCATCCTTTGTATAAAATATTTTAATTAGGAATATCGGATATAGTTTTATAAGTTTAGTGTGTGAAGTTAAGTAGTTACCTAATGAAAGACTTTAAGAAGAAAATATTTGCGCAGTAGCCAAAAAAAGTAATAAATAAGTAATGAAAGAAAATGTATATTTTTTATGAAAATGTTCTTAAATATGGTCAAATAATTAAATTTGTTTAGCCATATTAATGTATATAAGATTTTATTGTTCAGAAAATTTTTACTAAAGCAGACTTGAGTTGTTTACTTATCAGTATTCCTTATTTGACCCATTAATTACATGGATCCTTATATGGGATGCTTCTGTTTCAGGAACTATACTACTTACTTAGTGGTTGAGGCATTTTAAAAATAAAGTGGGAATAAGTTTCAATATTCCCTCATTCTAATTTCTCAAAACAAAAATTATATTAGATTTAAGAAAAAAAAAAAAAAAAAAAAAAAAAAAAAAAACATGAATATGGAGGTTGAGTCAGTAAATAATTAGAAAAAAAAATATAAAATTGTAATTGATCAGGAACTGTTGTTAACTTGAAAGTTAATGCAACATAAAATTTGTAAGTGCTGTGTCACATAGTCAAAATTTCATAATAAATATTAAATTTCAAATGTTTCACTGAAGAAACAAGTATGAACACAAATAAATTTGAAAACATTATAAAATAAGTATTGTAAGTTTATGCTGGAATATAACGTAAAAATGCAATTTGTATAGGAATGCTAAATACATGTTTTTTAAATGATGTGAAAAAAATTGTACAAAAGACGGTTGTTGCTAGAAACTTTAAAATTATAATAAATATAGCATTAATTAAACTAAATGGAAATAAAAGTGAAAGTAATTGGAAAGAAGGGCTTTATAAAGTATAGCACACTATATCCCAAAGAAGTTCTGTATTTAGTTTCAAGTTTGTAAGTTGATCCATTTTACAGACAATTGTATTTACATAAATCCACGCTAAGCATTTTATGTATTAGATTTTAATGACTCTTGAGTTATGCCATTTTAAACCACAAAGGAAAAAGATGAAATGGCAACCACCACTTAGATATGAAAAAAAAATTATATATATATTGCTATGACTAAGTTATAAAACCAAACCAAATTTTTTGTCCTAAATCAAATGCTTTCTGAAATTTAGGAGATCAAAATTTAGTTAAAGCATTTTTCTCATCCTCAGCAGTCATGTAGTCAATACGAAATAAATCCAAATTCAGTTAACAAAGTAAGCATATCAATAAGTAGCACATATGCAGATAAGGCTTCTCTTAATACATAGCTATTTCTTCAATAGCTGGTCAAAAGACCGAACTTTATTTTTTCTGATTATAAATGTATCAAATATGAAAATTGGAAGGAAATAGACAAAAAAAACTTTATTATAATTAAGCAAAATTGTATATTGACAATTTTTATGTATTGCAAACACAAAGAATAAGAATTTTTTAATTCATTTCCCATTGTATTTTTTACATAAACCTTATGGGTCATTTGACCCGTTATATGGTATGTTTAGTGTTGAGCACACTGTGAAACTTAAGCATTTATCATTCCTTTTTTAGTAAATTCTAAAAATTCATTTTTTATGTATAATTGTGTTTTAGATTTATGGATTCAAGCAAAGTCTGGAACAGGAAAAACCTTAATGTTTGTAATTGTAGCTTTAGAATGGCTCATTCAGGATCTGCGTCAACCACAGGTTGTATTAATTTTATAGTTTTTATAAAATCTCTTTCGTGAATTCTAAAATTAAATTATTTTACTCTGTAGCTAATAATTACAATATCTTTTACTTAAAAATTCATTAATCATTTTGTGAATTTATATGAAAGGTATGTGGACTCATCATTTATCTTCCTATAGCTAAGAATAAATTTGTATTTATGCATGTTTATTCCACATCTCTTAAACTAGTGGACTGAATGTAAAAAACATGACTTTTTTTGGCTTGAAAATGGTGGAAATTAGGGGCTTCTACATAATAACAATTAATAACCACTGCTTTACATTTCAGAGCATGTGTATTTGATCCTTGACAGAGAGTAGTAATTTACATTTAATGGAAAACAATTTTGAGGATTTTAATTTAACACTACTCTGCATTCATGTTGACTATACACACATTTTATTCAGGTTTAAAGGGACCCAGTGTATCTAATTTCAATAATTATTAATGCTTTCATTTAAAATAAATAAATGAAACTTTTTTTAAAGGGAGTATTTGGCCTTTAAATACAAATTTTTATTTGTATTTAGTGAAAGTACAGAAAATAAAGACAAAGTTCAAAATTACAAAAGAAGTCTAAAATAAAATTATAAAAAGTAGAATTTCATTAGTTTTAAGCTATCTTCTGTATTTAAAAAGAAATAAAATGATATTCATTTACATGTTTAATAGCACACATACTTTATACATACATTCTAAAAAGCATTACCTGTTTTATAATTGACTGTACTGACTTATACCTGACTTATAACTTTATACTGACTTATTACCTGGCTGTATTTTCAATATAGTAATGCTTATTGCTGAGTAACTGAAGTACTGAATTTTCTACACATTTCATTAAAGTAGAATTTATACATTTATCATACATTTTGCATGTATTTTGGAATTTTATCATATTTGCCTAAATAGCATTTTTTTTCTCTATGTGCTCAGGGAATCCTGAGTTTTGGAAGTAGAATTTACATTATTTTTTAATCAATTTTTAATACTTGCACTAATTTAATTACAAATTCATGTTGTAGGAGCAAGTCTTGTCAACAATTATAGTCTTGTATTAATGCCATACCTAAAGTTTCAATAAAATATCATAGTTTTCTCAAGTTTTTGTTTTGAATCCAGATTTGTTACCAGGAATAATATGTATATGCTTACTGCTGAAATATCCAGAACATTTGAAAATGCAACTGCCTACCTGTTAGTTTTCCTTCTACAAATATAGCTTGAAATCATACCATCTAAAGTATCAACAGCACTATTCAAGAATTTAATTAAAGATTGTTTTCAGTTTTTTAAATTCTGGAAATGTCAACTTTTTATTCGAGTAAAATATATGTTGAACTCTAATAGACTTCTTTTGTGTGAATGCATAAGTATATATGATAAGCATAGTGTCATTTGTTATCACAAATGTAAATGAATAAATTTCCTTGCTTAAGGAATTCAAGGGATATGGAAAGTATTTTTTCTCTTCATTGTTCTAATCATAATTATATTAATTTTCAATTACATTTGTCAAAGTGTGTATGAGAGTAAAAAGTTGTATGTTACAATTTGCCCTTTTTAGACCATAGCAAAATTCATAAACATCCCCAAATCCTCTATTTTTCTCATGTAGATTTGTTAGTTTTCCAAAATATCATTAAATATTTTATATAGTTTGTTTCATGGTCACAGAGAACCCGGAATTTTAGGCTATATTTTGATGGGTTTTTAGGCATATATTGTCAAAGTGGTCAGTTCTGTCTGACTGAAACCAACTGTTCATCAACTCTTACATATGCTGTAGGGCAGTGATTTCCAGTAGAGCTACCGAATTTGTTTTCAGCAGCATGGAGAGTAATAGAGGGTGATATGGATATGTTTAGGCATACAAAACTAATTTTTTAATTCACATATAGATTCATTAAATTGATTAAAAAGTTTATATCATTTGTACTAGTAATAAAACTAATTAAAGGGATGGGACCAGAAGTAGTAAATTTTATCTTCTACCTTTTTATACATGTACAGTTGGCACATGATATTCAGAAAAATTTGTTTTTTCAAGGACATTCTGTTGAGTATTGTTAGTGCATCGTTTAAGTATGTATCAACATCAGTTTTCATATTTTAGAATTTTTTCTTGTTTTAGTCATTACATTTATATGAAAATTTTACTTTTGCACTATTAATTGTAGTGTGTAAAGTTCATTGTCCTTTCAATATTAATGTTTCCTTTAATCCATGTCACTTGTGTTGGTTTTTGTACATTTGATTTCTGTTTTTTCCATCAATTTCAATTCCTTTTCATATCATTAACTATGAATTTTGAAAAATAGTTATCCTTCTCTCATCATATTGTGCTACTGCACATGAAGTTAGTCAATGAAGATAAGTGTTATCAGTTCAAATTTCTTGCTTTAAGTTCTGAATTATTGAATCACCATCAAAATTGCTACTGTTTATGTGTTTACTTTGTAACAGAGTATGATTTTATAAGAAAATAAAATCATATTGTTTGATAAAGCATCTGCAAAATGTATATCCAGAACCCCCCCCCCCAAAAAAAAAAAAAAAAAAATTAATTAATTAATTAATTAAAAATTGACATTTTTCACAAACTTTGGAGAAAAGTATCTGAAGGCATAGTAAACTTGTTGCTTAATATTCAACCATTTGATATCCTTTTACAAGATATCAAAATCAATTGATAAATCAAAAAAGCTCGTAGCATTGGCAAAAAGTTGATAATGCCGCCTGGGAATAAAAGTTTAGAAATGATTTTACTTCATCCAACTGCATCTAATGTCAACAAAAATATCTCAAGCAATGATACAATGAAGTTACTAATTTATAAAATGGCTGAAGACAAAGTATGTGTCTTATGTAAACATTTGAAATGCACCAAATTCTCTCCTTAAGTTGGTGAATCAGTCTTTAAGGAAGTTTTACAGTTTGTATAAATCAGGTTTGTAAATGAGAAAAAAATCCTTTAATTGATGATATTTGCAAGATGTTTTATTGCAGATGCTAAAGGAATGATGCTAAAGGATGCTAAATGAATCTATATTCAATAATGTCAGACTATTTCAGAGATAAATCTATTCCTCTAACAAATGTTATTTTCGTTCTCACTGTTGGAACTTCTGTAATGATAGTTCCTCACCATAGGTCATTACCTGTTTGAAAAGGGCATACCAGGTTTCGAGATGTTTATTGTGTGATTCACAGACATAATTTAGTTGCAAAAACCCTCAGCAATTGTTTGTATCAATCATTTACATATATCATCTTTTCATTGATTGCTTATCCTGTATAATTGAGTTTTTCTCAGCTCATAGGTTTAATATCTTTATAACTATATTTATTGAGCCTTGGGAGCTGCAGGATATTCCAATGAGTTGTTTGTTAAGGTTTGCTTTAGTCATAGGCCTCTTTTCTTAGGTGCTGCTTGCTTGATTGTGTTTTTTTTTTTTTTTTTGGGTACAATACACAGTTGGTCATAATTAAGGATGTAACCAGTGTCAATTTGGCGGGATAATGGATATAGATATCTGGCTGGATGTATGTTTCGCACTTTTTCTTCAATTTATTTTAAATGTATCAGTTTTATGTACTTTATTTTTGCAACCAAATTGTAGTATTTTTCTCACCTTTTATATTTTTTAATTAGTCAACTATTTGTACTATAATTCATTTTAAATTTCTTCTTTAAGTTTCAGTACTCAATATCTCAATTTGACAATATTTAATTAGAAAAATCAAATCTGAATAAAAGCATTTTTAATAGTCCTTTATCTTCCTTCTTGAATGGTTCTTATTTTTGTGTATAAAAAATTTCAAGAACATATTCCCACTTTTTTTTTAAAAAGTAAATAATCTTTATTCTTATATTGTCCAAAAAAGTAAATTTTTGTCTTTTGTGTTTTGAGATGCAAGAACACAATTTTACAGTTGAGACTGAAAAAGGATGATTTATGATTTTTTGTAATGAAATATAGAAATAAACCTAATTTTTCTCCGTAAAGCTTTTTTTTTTTTTTTTTTTTTTACATAATACTTTAAAATACATATATGCATTGTTTCATATAGTATATTAACATTTCTCATTTTTTGTTATATTTATCTTATTTCTCAGTGTATAGTTTTTGGCCAGATAAACTGCCAGATAATTGTTATATCAGACTACTGCAAATTACCTCGTATAGCAAGCTGATATGCCGGATGCAGTTGTTGGCCAAATAATCGTTGCATCCCTAGTCCTATCCCTAATAATCTTAAGGAATCCTTAAAGTGCTTGCTTAAAGGGAATTATACATTCATCAACTGTTTGAAACTCGGACATTAGATGTTTTAGCTAATGCGTGTATGTGTGATATATATAAACAGAAGTGTATATCACATTCTTTAACTAGTTTGTGGAAATAAAATTTCTTAAAATTTTAAGAGTTTTTAAGGTATTTTCATGATTTGTTATTGTATGTTAGTAATTTACAAATATTTGTCTATTTCAGGTATTGATACTAGCGCCTACTTGGGAGATTACAAAGCAGATTAATTCGGTAATAAAAAGTGTGAGTTCCTCTTTTCCATGTTTAACATCTGAAGCCTTCATAGGGGGAGCATCTGTAAGAGAGGATATACTGAAAGTTAATGATTGTCAAATTGTTATTGGAACACCTGGTAAAGTATACCTATTAATATTTCTATAATAATAATAAATTTGATTAATTCCCAATACAAATTTATCCTATGTATTAGTAGGAAAAGAAAATTTTTATTATGTGCATATCTTTGGCTGTGAGTTATAATGGATCTTAATAAAACTTTATCACACAGTTGGTAATGATTAAAATAGTAAAAAAGGCATAAATGCTTTGGTATATAATATTGGGAATAACCCTGAATTTTTAAGTGTTAATTTCATTTACAAAATTTTTCTAAAAATAGGGATTTTCAATAGAGTGAGACTAAAACTAATTCCTGGCTGATAGTTTGACTTAGTTAATAAAAGTTTAAAATATTTGTTACCCTTAAGATGTATTATAGTTATTTTGTATTTACCTGCCTCTTCATAATTTTTTTTTTTTTTTTTACTGTTGTTAATACAGATGATTTTCTGAAATTGTGAATGTGCCTTATGTTTTAACCACTGTGATCGTGTAATTCTCTGTAAAGGGCCCACAGACATATCAGTGTGACTGATAATCAGACTGTTTTATTTAAACTTCAAAAGGACATTAGATGACAGTTGAAGTTTCATAAATTTTCGAATAATGTTCCATAGAATGTTGAATGGGGAAAGGATAGAATGCTTATTATATTTAAAGTTGGAACTAGAATTGTCATTTGCAGTTTGGAATCTGCTAAGTATTGTTTTGTATATTTTGGTGCTGTTTTATTTTAGCCATCATGGCAAAGAGAGTGAAGTATTTAAGTAAGTGAAAGATTTCTAAACTTGTAAATGAATCATATACTGACATGGAGGAAAGTGATTTAAACAAGCAACTGTTAATCTGACTATTCAGATAATAAATTTAATAATGTGGATAGTAGTGAAAATAATTTAAGTGAAAATGACTGGCTAATGAATATGAGATTTGCCATCCCTGGGGATATATATTCATTCAATTCATTATATTAAATATATGCAATTAATGTTCCAACTCGTATTGCTGCATCTTCTCTATATGGTTTGTCAGGCCATGCCCGTGAATCACATGATGGCTGTTATCAATAGTGTATGACCAATAATTAGCTTAGCAGTGTCTTTTAATGTAGGTTTAGAATAACTGATTAAAATATTTTAATTAAGTATAAATCATAGAGTATACTTAAAGTTTTCAGAGGTAACAGTTATCTTTAATCAATTTTCTTGAAATATCAAGTATGCAGAATATATGCCAGGGCAGTTTGACCAACAAATTTTCGTTTTTCTTTAACCAATTGTCACATATGCAGCATTCCTGCCAAGCAAAAAAATCATCTTCCCAAATTAAAGTGTAGCATTTTACCTGCATTGTCTATGTATATTTCTGTGGCTACTATAAGATGACTATGGGGAATGAAATTAAAGACCTTATACACATCCCTAAAAAAGAGGTTTGGACGAAATGTATTAAATATTTTGTCACTTTCTTTATTCCTCCTCGTTCTATAAGAAAAGTGTTTTGTTATAATGTGTGAACAAAGCAAAAGTCATATTTCAGCATTTAAATTGTAAGTAGTTTAGTTATAAAAGAAAATAGTAATTGAAATTTGATATTCAACGTTAATAATTAATATTGCTAGCACTATTGAATAAAAGAGGAGGAATATGAGTGAAATAAAGATGTAGCAATAATTTTAATAAATATATTATTTGTTAAGCCCCCCCCCAAAAAAAAGAGCTAAAAATTACTCCATGTAAAATGTGCATCTTTAGTTTGCCCCAAATTTCAAAGATAAATCTACATTAGTTTAACAATGATAAACTTGCTACAATAGACTAAAGATTTCTTTTAATGTTTATATTATGTTTTAAATGTATTAACTATACTCTCCCATTGCTACGAATCATCCATAATCATTGTAGAAAATATAAAGTACTTATGGAATTATACATCAGTTGTATGAAATATAGATTTCATGATGTTTTGATATATTTTCCCAAACAAGCATAACAGTGTAACACAAATGTATTAGTTTTTCTTTCCTAATCTGTATATATATTTTATTGTACAATCTGATTTTGACTATTGTAGGTAATTAAATTATAATATAGCCAATTGTGTTTGTAACTTTTTGTTAAAATTGTGTGAATACTTGCTTACTATTGTTTATATTATAAATATATGTTCTTACATGACATTGCTATATATTTTTTACTTTAATATTAACTTATTTTCTATACCCAAGATACCTTATACCTCTTCCTTCATATTTTTAAGGCAGTTTCTAGAATTTTAGCTAGCTTTTTTTTAAAAAAAGTTGAATGGATTATGGTAGTTTTTTGTAACTATCATATATTTTAAATGCATTTCACTAACTAGGAACACATTAAAAATATATGAATGAATGAATGATCTAATGAATTAATATTCATAAATAGAACGAATATTAATTCATTTATATCTATTAAGATAATAAATTAATGTTTGATTGTTGTTACTGTGGTCATGATGACAATATTTAAGTATCACTATTAAGTGACATTTAAACATTTCATGACACTATTAAGTATAACGGGTTAGTTAGTGAGCAGTTTTAAAAGTAATGGTAATAAGTATAAATGTTTAGCTTTTGTATAAGTATATGCCAAATTGTTAGAAAATAATATAAACTTTCAGTTTTAGTCTCTCCAGTAGAATCATTAATATTATTTGAAATAATTTTGTCTTTGTTAGGAAGGATAAAGCGTCTTTTAGATGATAAGGCATTAAATGTACAGGCTATTAAACTTCTGATATTGGATGAAGCGGATAAGCTGGTAGAAGTTCCATATCAGAAGATATTTGGTAAGTGGCATCATTTTAAATATAAGTGTTATAATTTTTCTTTTTTGCTTCCATTTTAATAGTAGGATGAATGGGTAGGGTGCTTCATATTGGTACCACAGTTCATTGATTTAAATTCCATTACTGGCATGGATGTTTGATGCTCACATCCAAATCTACAGTATAAAATCTGTAAAATATCTATTACAGGTATATAAATAATAATACTTACTGGATAATGATGACTTCAGTTTAAGAAAATTATCTTAAGAAATTTCACCTAATAGAAATATTAGCTTAATTTATGTTGATAAAATGTGCAGCTCATCTTCAATAGTTAAAACTAAACAAAGCTAAAATAAACTTTAAATATACTCAAGAGCCAAAACATTATGCCCACCTTTGGCATGCAACAAAGCTTCAACCTGCCTTGGTAT
>CM063503.1:51979269-52004916 GCA_032207245.1 Pardosa pseudoannulata | reverse complement strand
TTGAAAATTTATGATATTATATGTAATTTTCAAAGCTTTTGGTAACAGTAAAACGATTTTATTTTAAAAACAACTGTATTAATCAAGAACTCATTTTAAAATAATAAACATTTACCATTCAAATTATACAAAATTCTGAAAATAATACAACCTCAAGGAGGTTTATTAGGTATGTGCATTTGGAGTAAACACATACACTATTAAATTCCTATTAGGTAAACATACAAAATATTTTCATAAGCCAGAAGTGCATCAACAAAAACACAAAATAAAGTACAATTGCTAAAAAATAACAAATTTAGAAGCTAACAAACATGATAAAATGAAATATCTAAAGCGCTTTTTGTTAATTAATTTTATCAGTTAATAAAATATTGTAGATAGAAAAGTCCAGTAGTAAATAGAATCTCCATAGTATCTTAAAAGTATTAATGAAATTTTCCCATGATTAAAAAGATATCTTTTTACTCTATAATATTCTAATTTAGAATTTTATAAAAGGAATTTAAGGATTTAAGAATATTTAATATTTCTTCTAAACATAAAATTGACAATTTAATAACTTATACCAATGTATAACAAACGTTTAGATTATTCCGATAAGTTAATTAGGAAGGTATCAATTTTTAAAATGACATTTTGCAATCGCATATATGTACATAATCAGATGCCCAATCTTAAATTAATTACAAAAATTATACAGATGGATACACTTTAACATAATAAGCAATTAGATTACTACTTATATTTTTAGTAGTAAATAAATCTTGTTACTTAATAACAATATCATGGATCTAATCAATTGCTTAATAAAGTATATTTTGGTAAATTGTCTTTTAATCTGTATAAAAAATATTTTCAGAAACAGTTATGTTGTTTATTCCTAAATCTAATATTCAATAATTAAATAAATTCATTCACAAGCAAAGAGAAAAAAAAATTAGTATAATATGATCTATGTTAAATTTTATAGGTTTTTTTTTTTTTTTTTTTTTAGATTCATAAAAGTGTTTAAAATCTTTTTAAACACTTCTTTGAGAAAATGAAACATTTATAAACAAAGACAATACTTAATATTTAATAGACTTTGCTACCACTACGCATTTAAGATCTACCTAACACACAAAATAAAGTAATATAGAGACATATAGAATAATCATAGCATATATAGTTGTATATAACATTTGCATAATAATTATAAAAATAATTTTATAACATAAGACGGAAAATAAAATTAATTTCCCCAATGCTACAGATGTTTATGCATAGCTTTACTAAAATTATAATTATTGTGTGGATAGAATAAAAATTGTTAAACTCCTTCAATACTTTGTGTTCATAGTTAATAACATACCAATGTAATTAGACATAAACAAATCATACTAAAAAATTAATATACTATAAACAGATATCATTTAGAAATACTTAAATGTAATTTATTAAACATTAATCAAAACAGTAAAATGAATAATTATCTTAAAACATGTATTAGTGAAATTCGAATTGAAAAAAAATTATAAATATGCAGCCAAAAGGAGATTCATTAGGTATGTGCATTTGAAGTAGACACATCATACACTATTGAATTTCTATTTAGCAAACTTCGATTTCAACATCTAAAACGTTTTTATAAGTTAGAATGTGCATATTAAGTATAAAAATACAAAATAAGATACCATAGCTCAAAATAATAAATATAGAAACAATAAACCGCGACCAAATAAAATATCTAAATCACATTTTGTTAATTGCTTACTAATAAAATATAGAAAGCAAAAAAATCAAAAAATATTAAATGTTTTCAAAATTTTATAACTCGTGATTAAAACTTCATAATATTCACATTTAGAATTATATAAAAAAAGGAATGAACAATAACTTTTGAATAGAATAACTTTTTAAACATAAAACAATTTTAAAGATGTATAAAACATATAAAAAGTCAAATTTTAAATTTTTTGTTTAAAGGAAGGACCTGGTACATATATATATATATATATATATATATATATATATATATATATGAAAGCATATGTGATTAGTTACATATGTATATATATATATATATATATATATATATATATATATATGTACCATATATATATATATATATATGTGTGTGTGTGTGTGTGCATCAATAAAGCCCACTTAAACACTTTTCCATTGACATTTCATGATAAAAAGATGGTAAGTAATAAAAGTACTTGTTTTATTACAAGTACGAATATACAAAATACAATAAGATACAATAAATAAATAAGTGCGAATATGCAATTAGAAATATACAAATCACTATCAAAAAAGTTTCTTATAGACACCATATTATAAACTGCTGAGTAATAGATAAATAGTTTATAAAATAAAAAAAAAAAACGCCGGACAAGTTTGAAAATTGCTTCAATTATCTACATAGATTAAATGATAAAAACTGAAACTATACCTTTATTCCCCATCACTCTTTGTTATATATCCATAATCATATAAAACACATACTATCCCAAAATTAATAAATATTAATCACAGAATTCATTAGACATGGCACCACACATTCAAAGTAACTAGGACTAATACAAACGAGCACATGGTTCTAAAAATAAAACGCAGTTAATTTTTGCAGTTAAGAATATCTACACTGTTTCCAATTATTTGGTTGGTCAGTAGAGTGTAGATGACTACGGGCCCTACCATATTCACTCCGACAAGAGTCACGGGTGAAAAGTACGATCTTCAGAATCACTGTCGCACGCCTGGATTATGTCGGCCAAGCGACTATTTCATACCATATTGCCATAGGGCCCTACCATATTCACTCCGACAAGAGTCACGGACGACATAAACGTCATAATGACGTCACGAAGGGGAGGGAGTCACCAAGAATTGGAATTTGGTACCATATTCAACAAACGGACGACATAAGTCGTTCCATTTATCTCACTTTTGAGACATAGGGCCCTACCATATTCACTCCGACAAGAGTCACGGACGAAAATGACGATCTTCAGAATCACTGTCGCACGCCTGGATTATGTCGGCCAAGCGACTATTTCATACCATATTGCCATCAAGTGACATAGTAACTGGTCTGTGACTCCTCCTACTACGGCTACACCCCCAATGACGTTTCTGATGAAGGCGGAGCTTATTGATGCAGTCATCTTCACTCTACTGACCAATCAAAAAATTGGAAACAGTGTAGATATTCTTAACTGCAAAAATTAACTGCGTTTTATTTTCAGAACCATGTGCTCGTTTGCATTAGTCCTAGTTAGTTTGAATGTGTGGTGCCATGTCTAATGAATTCTGTGATTAATAATTATTAATTTTGTGATAGTATGTGTTTCATATGATTATGGATATATACCAAACAGTGATGGGGAATAAAGGTATAGTTTAATTTTTTATCATTTAATCTATGTAGATAATTGCTTCAATTTTCAAACTTGTTCGTCGTTTTTTTATTTTATAAACTATTTATCTATTACTCAGCAGTTTATAATATGGTGTCTATAAGAAACTTTTTTGATAGTGATTTGTATATTTCTAATTGCATATTCGCACTTATTTATTTATTGTATCTTATTGTATTTTGTATATTCGTACTTGTAATAAAACAAGTACTTTTATTACTTACCATCTTTTTATCATGAAATGTCAATGGAAAAGTGTTTAAGTGGGCTTTATTGATGCACTCACACACACACACACACACACACACATATATATATATATATATACATACATACATATGTAACTAATCACATATGTTTTCATATATATATATATATATATATATATATATATATATATATATATATATATATGTACCAGGTTATTTATCCTTCCTTTAAACAAATTGTTTTATGTTTAAAAAGTTATTCTATTCAAAAGTTATTGTTCATTTCCTTTTTTATATAATTCTAAATGTGAATATTATGAAGTTTTAATCACGAGTTATAAAATTTTGAAAACATTTAATATTTTTTTATTTTTTTGCTTTCTATATTTTATTAGTAAGCAATTAACAAAATGTGATTTAGATATTTTATTTGGTCGCGGTTTATTTTTTCTATATTTATTATTTTGAGCTATGGTATCTTATTTTGTATTTTTATACTTAATATGCACATTCTAACTTATAAAAACGTTTTAGATGTTGAAATCGAAGTTTGCTAAATAGAAATTCAATAGTGTATGATGTGTCTACTTCAAATGCACATACCTAATGAATCTCCTTTTGGCTGCATATTTATAATTTTTTTTTCAATTCGAAATGTCACTAATACATATTTTAAGATAATTATTCATTTTACTGTTTTGATTAATGTTTAATAAATTACATTTAAGTATTTCTAAATGATATCTGTTTATAGTATATTAATTTTTTAGTATGATTTTTTTATGTGTAATTACATTGGTATGTTATTAACTATGAACACAAATTATTGAAGGAGTTTAACAGTTTTTATTCTATCCACACAATAATTATAATTTTAGTAAAGCTATGCATAAACATCTGTAGCATTGGGGAAATTAATTTTATTTTCCGTCTTATGTTATAAAATTATTTTTATAATTATTATGCAAATGTTATATACAACTATATATGCTATGATTATTCTATATGTCTCTATATTATTTTATTTTGTGTGTGTTAGATAGATCTTAAATGCATAGTGGAAGCAAAGTCTATTAAATATTAAGTATTGTCTTTGTTTATAAACGTTTCATTTTCTCAAAGAAGTGTTTAAAAAGATTTTAAACACTTTTATGAATCTAAAAAAAAAACTAAAATTTAACATAGATCATATTATACTAATTTTTTTTCTCTTTGCTTGTGAATGAATTTATTTAATTATTGAATATTAGATTTAGGAATAAACAACATAACTGTTTCTGAAAATATTTTTTATACAGATTAAAAGACAATTTACCAAAATATACTTTATTAAGCAATTGATTAGATCCATGATATTGTTATTAAGTAACAAGATTTATTTACTACTAAAAATATAAGTAGTAATCTAATTGCTTATTATGTTAAAGTGTATCCATCTGTATAATTTTTGTAATTAATTTAAGATTGGGCATCTGATTATGTACATATATGCGATTGCAAAATGTCATTTTAAAAATTGATACCTTCCTAATTAGCTTATAGGAATAATCTAAACGTTTGTTATACATTGGTATAAGTTATTAAATTATTTACTGAAGTTATTAAATTGTCAATTTTATGTTTAGAAGAAATATTAAATATTCTTAAATCCTTAAATTCCTTTTATAAAATTCTAAATTAGAATATTATAGAGTAAAAAGATATCTTTTTAATCATGGGAAAATTTCATTAATACTTTTAAGATACTATGGAGATTCTATTTACTACTGAACTTTTCTACCTACAATATTTTATTAACTGATAAAATTAATTAAAAAAAGCGCTTTAGATATTTCATTTTATCATGTTTGTTAGCTTCTAAATTTGTTATTTTTGAGCAATTGTATTTTATTTTGTGTTTTTGTTGATGCACTTCTGGCATAGGAATTTAATAGTGTATGTGTTTACTCCAAATGCATATACCTAATAAACCTCCTTGAGGCTGTATTATTTTCAGAATTTTGTATAATTCGAATGGTAAATGTTTATTATTTTAAAATGAGTTCTTGATTAATACACAGTTGTTTTTAAAATAAAATCGTTTTACTGTTACCAAAAGCTTTGAAAATTACATATAATATCATAAATTTTCAAAATACAGGTATTTAGGAAGTATTTTTAATTTTTGAACAGCTACGGGGAAATAGCTTCTCACGACATTTTAACCTTTACATATAAATAAATGTTTCCATGAGAGCTGCCATCTTTATTTTTGTTTTCACTGCTACACTGTATACGCTATGTCACGTACCAAATACTCGGTGACAAAATATGTGGCAAAAGTGAGATAGATGGAACGACTTATGTCGTCCGTTTGTTGAATATGGTACCAAATTTCCCTTCTTGGTGACTCCCTCCCCTTCGTGACGTCATTATGACGTTTATGTCGTTCACGACTCTTGTCGGAGTGAATATGGTAGGGCCCCGTATACAGTGTAGCAGTGAAAACAAAAATAAAGATGGCAGCTCTCATGCAAACATTTATTTATATGTAAAGGTTAAAATGTCGTGAGAAGCTATTTCCCCGTAGCTGTTCAAAAATTAAAAATACTTCCTAAATACCTGTATTTTGAAAATTTATGATATTATATGTAATTTTCAAAGCTTTTGGTAACAGTAAAACGATTTTATTTTAAAAACAACTGTGTATTAATCAAGAACTCATTTTAAAATAATAAACATTTACCATTCGAATTATACAAAATTCTGAAAATAATACAGCCTCAAGGAGGTTTATTAGGTATATGCATTTGGAGTAAACACATACACTATTAAATTCCTATGCCAGAAGTGCATCAACAAAAACACAAAATAAAATACAATTGCTCAAAAATAACAAATTTAGAAGCTAACAAACATGATAAAATGAAATATCTAAAGCGCTTTTTGTTAATTAATTTTATCAGTTAATAAAATATTGTAGGTAGAAAAGTTCAGTAGTAAATAGAATCTCCATAGTATCTTAAAAGTATTAATGAAATTTTCCCATGATTAAAAAGATATCTTTTTACTCTATAATATTCTAATTTAGAATTTTATAAAAGGAATTTAAGGATTTAAGAATATTTAATATTTCTTCTAAACATAAAATTGACAATTTAATAACTTCAGTAAATAATTTAATAACTTATACCAATGTATAACAAACGTTTAGATTATTCCTATAAGCTAATTAGGAAGGTATCAATTTTTAAAATGACATTTTGCAATCGCATATATGTACATAATCAGATGCCCAATCTTAAATTAATTACAAAAATTATACAGATGGATACACTTTAACATAATAAGCAATTAGATTACTACTTATTTTTAGTAGTAAATAAATCTTGTTACTTAATAACAATATCATGGATCTAATCAATTGCTTAATAAAGTATATTTTGGTAAATTGTCTTTTAATCTGTATAAAAAATATTTTCAGAAACAGTTATGTTGTTTATTCCTAAATCTAATATTCAATAATTAAATAAATTCATTCACAAGCAAAGAGAAAAAAAAATTAGTATAATATGATCTATGTTAAATTTTAGTTTTTTTTTAGATTCATAAAAGTGTTTAAAATCTTTTTAAACACTTCTTTGAGAAAATGAAACATTTATAAACAAAGACAATACTTAATATTTAATAGACTTTGCTTCCACTATGCATTTAAGATCTATCTAACACACACAAAATAAAATAATATAGAGACATATAGAATAATCATAGCATATATAGTTGTATATAACATTTGCATAATAATTATAAAAATAATTTTATAACATAAGACGGAAAATAAAATTAATTTCCCCAATGCTACAGATGTTTATGCATAGCTTTACTAAAATTATAATTATTGTGTGGATAGAATAAAAACTGTTAAACTCCTTCAATAATTTGTGTTCATAGTTAATAACATACCAATGTAATTAGACATAAAGAAATCATACTAAAAAATTAATATACTATAAACAGATATTTAGAAATACTTAAATGTAATTTATTAAACATTAATCAAAACAGTAAAATGAATAATTATCTTAAAATATGTATTAGTGACATTTCGAATTGAAAAAAAATTATAAATATGCAGCCAAAAGGAGATTCATTAGGTATGTGCATTTGAAGTAGACACATCATACACTATTGAATTTCTATTTAGCAAACTTCGATTTCAACATCTAAAACGTTTTTATAAGTTAGAATGTGCATATTAAGTATAAAAATACAAAATAAGATACCATAGCTCAAAATAATAAATATAGAAAAAATAAACCGCGACCAAATAAAATATCTAAATCACATTTTGTTAATTGCTTACTAATAAAATATAGAAAGCAAAAAAAAATAAAAAAATATTAAATGTTTTCATATATATATATATATATATATATATATATATATATATATGAAAGCATATGTGATTAGTTACATATGTATGTATGTATATATATATATATATATATATATATATATATATGTGTGTGTGTGTGTGTGTGTGTGTGTGTGTGTGTGAGTGCATCAATAAAGCCCACTTAAACACTTTTCCATTGACATTTCATGATAAAAAGATGGTAAGTAATAAAAGTACTTGTTTTATTACAAGTACGAATATACAAAATACAATAAGATACAATAAATAAATAAGTGCGAATATGCAATTAGAAATATACAAATCACTATCAAAAAAGTTTCTTATAGACACCATATTATAAACTGCTGAGTAATAGATAAATAGTTTATAAAATAAAAAAACGACGGACAAGTTTGAAAATTGAAGCAATTATCTACATAGATTAAATGATAAAAAATTAAACTATACCTTTATTCCCCATCACTGTTTGGTATATATCCATAATCATATGAAACACATACTATCACAAAATTAATAATTATTAATCACAGAATTCATTAGACATGGCACCACACATTCAAACTAACTAGGACTAATACAAACGAGCACATGGTTCTGAAAATAAAACGCAGTTAATTTTTTGCAGTTAAGAATATCTACACTGTTTCCAATTTTTTGATTGGTCAGTAGAGTGAAGATGACTGCATCAATAAGCTCCGCCTTCATCAGAAACGTCATTGGGGGTGTAGCCGTAGTAGGAGGAGTCACAGACCAGTTACTATGTCACTTGATGGCAATATGGTATGAAATAGTCGCTTGGCCGACATAATCCAGGCGTGCGACAGTGATTCTGAAGATCGTCATTTTCGTCCGTGACTCTTGTCGGAGTGAATATGGTAGGGCCCATAGAGTGACATAGTAACTGGTCTGTGACTCCTCCTACTACGGCTACACCCCCAATTACGTTTCTGATAAAGGCGGAGCTAATTGATGTACCTACTGACCAATCAAAAAATTGGAAACAGTGTAGATATTCTTAACTGCAAAAATTAACTGCATTTTATTTTCAGAACCATGTGCTCGTATGTATTAGTCCTAGTTAGTTTGAATGTGTGGTGCCATGTCTAATGAATTCTGTGATTAATAATTATTAATTTTGTGATAATATGTGTTTCATATGATTATGGATATATACCAAAGAGTGATGGGGAATAAAGGTATAGTTTAATTTTTTATCATTTAATCTATGTAGATAATTGAAGCAATTTTCAAACTTGTCCGGCGTTTTTTTTTTATTTTATAAACAATTTATTTATTACTCAGCAGTTTATAATATGGTGTCTATAAGAAACTTTTTTGATAGTGATTTGTATATTTCTAATTGCATATTCGCACTTATATATTTATTGTATCTTATTGTATTTTGCATATTCGTACTTGTAATAAAACAAGTACTTTTATTACTTACCATCTTTTTATCATGAAATGTCAATGGAAAAGTGTTTAAGTGGGCTTTATTGATGCACACACACACACACACACACACACACACACACACACACACACACATATATATATATATATATATATATATATATATATATATATATATATATATATATATGTACCAGGTTATTTATCCTTCCTTTAAACAAAAAATTTAAAATTTGACTTTTTATATGTTTTATACAACTTTGAAATTGTTTTATGTTTAAAAAGTTATTCTATTCAAAAGTTATTGTTCATTTCCTTTTTTATATAATTCTAAATGTGAATATTATGAAGTTTTAATCACGAGTTATAAAATTTTGAAAACATTTGTTAAAATTTTTTGATTTTTTTGCTTTCTATATTTTATTAGTAAGCAATTAACAAAATGTGATTTAGATATTTTATTTGGTCGTGGTTTATTGTTTCTATATTTATTATTTTGAGCTATGGTATCTTATTTTTATACTTAATATGCACATTCTAACTTATAAATCGAAGTTTGCTAAATAGAAATTCAATAGTGTATGATGTGTCTACTTCAAATGCACATACCTAATGAATCTCCTTTTGGCTGCATATTTATAAATTTTTTTCAATTCGAAATGTCGCTAAAACATATTTTAAGATAATTATTCATTTTACTGTTTTGATTAATGTTTAATAAATTACATTTAAGTATTTCTAAATGATATCTGTTTATAGTATATTAATTTTTTAGTATGATTTGTTTGTCTAATTACATTGGTATGTTATTAACTATGAACACAAAGTATTGAAGGAGTTTAACAATTTTTATCCTATCCACACAATAATTATAATTTTAGTAAAGCTTTTATGAATCTTAAAAAAAAAAAAAAAACCTTTAAAATTTAACATAGATCATATTATACTAATTTTTTTTCTTTTTGCCTGTGAATGAATTTATTTAATTATTGAATATTAGATTTAGGAATAAACAACATAACTGTTTCTGAAAATATTTTTTATACAGATTAAAAGACAATTTACCAAAATATACTTTATTAAGCAATTGATTAGATCCATGATATTGTTATTAAGTAACAAGATTTATTTACTATTAAAAATATAAGTAGTAATCTAATTGCTTATTATGTTAAAGTGTATCCATCTGTATAATTTTTGTAATTAATTTAAGATTGGGCATCTGATTATGTACATATATGCGATTGCAAAATGTCATTTTAAAAATTGATACCTTCCTAATTAACTTATCGGAATAATCTAAACGTTTGTTATACATTGATATAAGTTATTAAATTATTTACTGAAGTTATTAAATTGTCAATTTTATGTTTAGAAGAAATATTAAATATTCTTAAATCCTTAAATTCCTTTTATAAAATTCTAAATTTGAATATTATAGAGTAAAAAGATATCTTTTTAATCATGGGAAAATTTTATTAATACTTTTAAGATATTATGGACTTTTCTATCTACAATATTTTATTAACTGATAAAATTAATTAGCAAAAATCGCTTTAGATATTTCATTTTATCATGTTTGTTAGCTTCTAAATTTGTTATTTTTGAGCAATTGTATTTTATTTTGTGTTTTTGTTGATGCACTTCTAGCTTATGAAAATATTTTGTATGTTTACCTAATAGGAATTTAATAGTGTATGTGTTTACTCCAAATGCACATACCTAATAAACCTCCTTGAGGCTGTATTATTTTCAGAATTTTGTATAATTCGAATGGTAAATGTTTATTATTTTAAAATGAGTTCTTGATTAATATACAGTTGCTTTTAAAATAAAATCGTTTTACTGTTACCAAAAGCTTTGAAAATTACATATAATATCATAAATTTTCAAAATACAGGTATTTAGGAAGTATTTTTAATTTTTGAACAGCTACGGGGAAATAGCTTCTCACGACATTTTAACCTTTACATATAAATAAATGCTTGCATGAGAGCTGCCATCTTTATTTTTGTTTTCACTGCTACACTGTATACGCTATGTCACGTACCAAATACTCGGTGACTGGTATGTCTTAAAAGTGAGATAGATGGAACGACTTATGTCGTTCGTTTGTTGAATATGGTACCAAATTCCAATTCTTGGTGACTCCCTCCCCTTCGTGACGTCATTATGACGTTTATGTCGTCCGTGACTCTTGTCGGAGTGAATATGGTAGGGCCCATGATTACATCACTTAGCTCCGCCTTTATCAGAAACGTAATTGGGGGTGTAGCCGTAGTAGGAGGAGTCACAGACCAGTTACTATAAAAGCGTCTGTGTCCAGCAATCCTCCAAACTCCAACGCATGCGCACTGTGAACGGAGGGAAGCTGGTTTTGAAGGGTTATACTTCAAAACCAGCTTCCCTCCGTTCACACTTTCTAGAGATTTCGCCAACTGTAGTGCTGAATTTATATAGTGTGCCGTCGCCCAGGGAATAACACGCATTTTTATAGCACGCCGCCACGTGCATTTTTGTGGTTGACTTATTCGCTAAGTTTATATTTTATTTAATGATAAATAAGCCCATCCTATGGATGCAACATTTATGAAAAACTTTTTATTATAAAAGATCACTTAACTGCTGAATTTACATAGTAATTCGCCACCACGTGCTTTTTTTGTGATTGACTTATTCGCTAAGTTTATATTTTATTTCATGAAAAATGGAATCATCATATGGATGCAATATTTGTAAAAAACCTTTTATTAAGAAAGATTCTTTAACAAAACATAAAATTATGTGAACATGATTTTGAATCGGAGATCAGAAAGTCCATCGAGTGACACAAAATTTGGATTCATAAGCATTTAAGGGAGCGTATAGATGATCATCATACCCAAATTGAAGTTGAAAATTTTGAATTTACCGATTTTGATAAAAATTAATATCATATTGAGGTAAAATAGACATGAATGGGATAGTTCACAAAAGTATGTTTTACAAATTATTTTCTACTAATACAACATTGTAAGTTTCAGGGTGACAAACTAAAATATTTTACCATTTAAAAAAAAAAAAATTAAGATGAGAGTAATTATAGAAATGTTGTTTTAAAATAACAATTACATTTTTAATAAATATGTCCTATCACACTCTTACATGAGGCAAGAATGGGGCATGTTTTTGAAAGTTAAAATACATGCATAATTTTCAAAAATATGAAAAATGACAAAGAATGTATGTCATTCATGAAGATAAGCTTTATTGATTATTGATAACATCTATTTTATCTATTTACATACTGTAAACAAAAATATTCAGTTCAGTTGATACCAAAGAGTTTGGGGAATATTTTAAATTTGCTTCTAATAATACTAACATGCATTTACTTTTAAGCATTTTTATCTAGAAAGAAAAAAGTTAAAAATATTAGATAAAACTATTCTCGCTCTAGAAATATAAGGGGAAGGTTCAAAGATTAATTAAACTTATGAAAAATGTTGATACATATAGAATAACTAAAATAAGTTAGAGCTATGTTAAAAGTCATACAGTTACTTAATATGATAACCAAAGTAAATAATTATGAGTGTGAAGTGAAATCAACTAAAAAATTAGATCATAAGCATCATTACATTGTTGAACATCCAACTTCTATCATGCAATATAAATTGAAGTACACAATTTGCAAAGGGTGCTTTCATCTGTTTCAGTATACATGTGCGAATAATTTAAAACAACATATGTAAACATATTCATGCAAGTATACAGGTATATGAGAAATACCAAAAGAAAAAATACATATATTGAAAACAGCGGTGGTGAAAAAGAAATTTCTAATATTTTGCAAATGTATAGTTTGAATAGTATCTAAAAACCAGAAATTAAACATTCTTGAAAATGTTCTGAAAGGCTGTGAAATAAACCCTAAAATTAATAAAGAACTAAAAAAAAAAAAAAAAGAAAATACTATACATGTGTTAAAATTAAGCAACAAAATTAAACATGTAAATTTTAAGATTCATGAACATTTTAAAAATGAACTACCTAGTAAGAAAATTAAAACTCCAAACAAACTCCACAAGAAGGAAAAAATCGAATCCCAATTTAGCATTATTAAAACCCTTAGATAATGAAAAGAAAATATTGGTGAAAGTTTCACACATTTAAATAAAGAAGTGCTGTATTTACATTCTATGACTGATTATAAACATTAATAGTATTGAGAAAATTCTGTTTTCATTATGTTTAAATTTTATATTGCAACATGAAATTTGTATTTTTGTATTAAATAAAATTTGCTGGTTACTTCCTATATTTTGCTTATATATATATATATATATATATATATATATATATATATATATATATATATATATATATATAAACACACAAATATTCAAATATGTGTGTGTGTGTATAAATTTATTTATTTTGTTCTTCTGAATGATTTAGGTTTCATTTATAAGTGAGATAAAAAATACATAAACTAATAGATAATAAAAAGTTGTAATGTAAAAAAGCAATGTAAAAAAAATCAACATTTTGAATAAAAATTCAATTAGTCAAGTTTGTTAAGATTTGTTATCTGTACAGAGATTTTAAGTTTAATCTTTTTTTAAATGTTTCAATATGAAAGAGTTAATCAAAATTTTATTTTTTTAAATAACTATGTTGGTTTGATTCTTTAAATAAGTTATATCTCTGTAAATAAATACATTTTCACACAAAATTAAGAGAAATTTTATAAATGATGTTGTAAATTCACGAAATTTATATCTATAACAATGTTTTAATTAGCACCAGCAAATATACAAACAAACATTTTCTTCATAACATATACTTATTAAAGAGATAATTATTTAATACCATTAATTTATATCAGTAAAAACCCATGGGTCATAAATTTTTGTATAACATTTTAATAATGTTTTGTTATAATTTGTTATATTATCATATAAAGATAAAATTATACTTTGATAAATAAAATATGCATCAAATTAACTAAAAGCTGGATGTTTTTTGTTACATAATTTGTCAATTACACATATCCTAGAAATGTTGTTAGGAAATTCCTGTCATAGGGGGCAATTTATCAACATATGACAATTTAAATTGGAAGTGCATAATTTTTGAAAGGCCTATTCACACAGCTAATTAGAGTAGTAAAATTATTACATAAATGATATCATGTCTGTTTACCACATAGACTATAGAATTTATAAATAGCTGTTAGAGCATTTTCCACTAAAAAATTCATTAACTTTTATGAGGTTATATGTATTTATCCATTAACTTAAACTCATTAAAGTTAATGATTTTTTGTTATTTACTAAAAGTTTAATAACTCTAAAAGGGTAAAATAATGGATATGGAAAAATTTATCAAAGTTTTAAAGAATGAATAAACATTCTTTGGGAAAAAAATATTTTAACAATATGTTTAATTCTACTGAGCAGTAAAAGTAAATTTTGCTATAAAGTAATTGTCTATTTATTCTGGTTGTATATACATAGTGTAAAACATAGTTTGAACTCTGTAATAAAATTTAAAAATTGCTGAATAAAATTGAGAAATTCTAGATTAATTTTTAAATAGTTAAGATATGAATATATAGTTATTTGTACATAATTTGACAGCTAGGGTCTCATCAAATTAATATTTTTGTATCACTTGTACACTTAAATAACTGACTGACGACAAAAGGAATGAAATCTTTTATAATGTTAAATGCATGTCAAAATATTTTTTATTTGCAACATATTCTAAATTTCTAATCTTCTTAATTTGTTATTAGCACTTTGAGGATTGTAAACAACAGAATATATCCATCCAAAAATGATAACTACTGTATAACTGATATTAAAAATGTAGTTTTTTGTCTTCTATTTAAGAATAAAATATGAATATATAAGTGTTGTAAGAAGTCATGCATTGGATGTCTTAATTAAGAAATTATTATAAAGAGTAAAGTATTAAAGTATACATAAAAAATATTTCAAAATTGATTTGCCAAACTTTCGATACTGCGCCAAATATTGACACCTGTACTGAGATGGAAAGATTGACTGTTTCTTTCTCTTTTGGGGGTAGATATCAAATGCGCATGCGTCGGAGTTGGAGGTTTGCTGGACACAGACTCTCCTGATATTACTATGTCACTGGATGGCAATATGGTATGAAATAGTCGCTTGGCCGACATAATCCAGGCGTGCGACAGTGATTCTGAAGATCGTCATTTTCACCCGTGACTCTTGTCGGAGTGAATATGGTAGGGCCCTATGTATCTTTTCTTAACCGCTATCAAGGGCCCTACCATATTCACTCCGACAAGAGTCACGGCTGAAAATGACGATCTGCGTTTATTTTCAGAACCATGTGCTCGTTTGTATTAGTCCTAGTTAGTTTGAATGTGTGGTGCCATGTCTAATGAATTCTGTGATTAATAATTATTAATTTTGTGATAGTATGTGTTTCATATGATTATGGATATATACCAAAGAGTGATGGGGAATAAAGGTATAGTTTAATTTTTTATCATTTAATCTATGTAGATATATACTTCAATTTTCAAACTTGTCCGTTCTTTTTTTATTTTATAAACTATTTATCTATTACTTAGCAGTTTATAATATGGTGTCTATAAGAAACTTTTTTGATAGTGATTTGTATATTTCTAATTGCATATTCGCACTTATTTATTTATTGTATCTTATTGTATTTTGCATATTCGTACTTGTAATAAAACAAGTACTTTTATTACTTACCATCTTTTTATCATGAAATGTCAATGGAAAAGTGTTTAAGTGGGCTTTATTGATGCACTCACACACACACACACACACACACACACACACATATATATACATATGTACCAGGTTATTTATGCTTCCTTTAAACAAAAAATTTAAAATTTGACTTTTTATGTTTTATACAACTTTGAAATTGTTTTATGTTTAAAAAGTTATTCTATTCAAAAGTTATTGTTCATTTCCTTTTTTATATAATTCTAAATGTGAATATTATGAAGTTTTAATCACGAGTTATAAAATTTTGAAAACATTTGTTAATATTTTTTGATTTTTTTGCTTTCTATATTTTATTAGTAAGCAATTAACAAAATGTGATTTAGATATTTTATTTGGTCGCGGTTTATTGTTTCTATATTTATTATTTTGAGCTATGGTATCTTATTTTGTATTTTTATACTTAATATGCACATTCTAACTTATAAAAACGTTTTAGATGTTGAAATCGAAGTTTGCTAAATAGAAATTCAATAGTGTATGATGTGTCTACTTCAAATGCACATACCTAATGAATCTCCTTTTGGCTGCATATTTATAATTTTTTTTCAATTCGAAATGTCACTAATACATATTTTAAGATAATTATTCATTTTACTGTTTTGATTGTTTAATAAATTACATTTAAGTATTTCTAAATGATATCTGTTTATAGTATATTAATTTTTTAGTGTGATTTGTTTATGTCTAATTACATTGGTATGTTATTAACTATGAACACAAAGTATTGAAGGAGTTTAACAATTTTTATTCTATCCACACAATAATTATAATTTTAGTAAAGTTATGCATAAACATCTGTAGCATTGGGGAAATTAATTTTATATTCCGTCTTATGTTATAAAATTATTTTTATAATTATTATGCAAATGTTATATACAACTATATATGCTATGATTATTCTATATGTCTCTATATTACTTTATTTTGTGTGTGTTAGATAGATCTTAAATGCATAGTGGAAGCAAAGTCTATTAAATATTAAGTATTGTCTTTGTTTATAAATGTTTCATTTTCTCAAAGAAGTGTTTAAAAAGATTTTAAACACTTTTATGAATCTAAAAAACTATAAAATTTAACATAGATCATATTATACTAATTTTTTTTCTCTTTGCTTGTGAATGAATTTATTTAATTATTGAATATTAGATTTAGGAATAAACAACATAACTGTTTCTGAAAATATTTTTTATACAGATTAAAAGACAATTTACCAAAATATACTTTATTAAGCAATTGATTAGATACATGATATTGTTATTAAGTAACAAGATTTATTTACTACTAAAAATATAAGTAGTAATCTAATTGCTTATTATGTTAAAGTGTATCCATCTGTATAATTTTTATAATTAATTTAAGATTGGGCATCTGATTATGTACATATATGCGATTGCAAAATGTCATTTTAAAAATTGATACCTTCCTAATTAACTTATCGGAATAATCTAAACGTTTGTTATACATTGATATAAGTTATTAAATTATTTACTGAAGTTATTAAATTGTCAATTTTATGTTTAGAAGAAATATTAAATATTCTTAAATCCTTAAATTCCTTTTATAAAATTCTAAATTAGAATATTATAGAGTAAAAAGATATATTTTTAATCATGGGAAAATTTCATTAATACTTTTAAGATACTATGGAGATTCTATTTACTACTGGACTTTTCTATCTACAATATTTTATTAACTGATAAAATTAATTAACAAAAAGCGCTTTAGATATTTCATTTTATCATGTTTGTTAGCTTCTAAATTTGTTATTTTTGAGCAATTGTACTTTATTTTGTGTTTTTGTTGATGCACTTCTGGCTTATGAAAATATTTTGTATGTTTACCTAATAGGAATTTAATAGTGTATGTGTTTACTCCAAATGCACATACCTAATAAACCTCCTTGAGGTTGTATTATTTTCAGAATTTTGTATAATTCGAATGGTAAATGTTTATTATTTTAAAATGAGTTCTTGATTAATACACAGTTGTTTTTAAAATAAAATCGTTTTACTGTTACCAAAAGCTTTGAAAATTACATATAATATCATAAATTTTCAAAATACAGGTATTTAGGAAGTATTTTTAATTTTTGAACAGCTACGGGGAAATAGCTTCTCACGACATTTTAACCTTTACATATAAATAAATGCTTGCATGAGAGCTGCCATCTTTATTTTTGTTTTCACTGCTACACTGTATACGCTATGTCACGTACCAAATACTCGGTGACTGGTATGTCTCAAAAGTGAGATAGATGGAACGACTTATGTCGTCCGTTTGTTGAATATGGTACCAGACTCCAATTCTTGGTGATTCCCTCCCCTTCGTGACGTCATTATGACGTTTATGTCGTCCGTGACTCTTGTCGGAGTGAATATGGTAGGGCCCATTATTTAACTAAAATTGGAAAATTTTTTGAATACACTAAAAAACAGATTCAGCATTGTAGTTCGTACTTAAGAATGCTGCAACGCACACACTTACAATATTAAGCTTAAAATAATATATATATATAAATAATTATATATGCGATATATCGTGGAGTACTTTCTCCATGGTAACTACACTCAAAAATTTTACACAATCAATAATTATTAGAATAAAGTATAATGAAAACCATACAGATATAAAAGTTACTGACATGGGAAAGTATATACAGACATTTAATTTTATTTCTTATATTTTATATTATTATTTTCGAATAGGCTAGACCAGGGGTAGGCAACGCCATGTCGCCCCCGATTGATTTTTAATGCGCCCTCGCAGGACTAATGTAAATGTATGATAGACAGAGCGATTTACTTACTCTTGTCAAACGGCGATATACAGCAAGTACTCAGTTGAGTTTAGGATTTTGCATAGATTAGCAGTTTGCTAACCTTGAGCTTATGTAATAACACGCACGTATTTTTTGTTAGTCTGTGATCGTATTTCGAATAGACCATGCGTAGACCGTGCATTTAAAACTACCAAGTAATCCGAAATAATTCTTCATGGATAAATGTAAAGGAAAAAGAACATATTATTTTAACGATGAATGGGAACATCTATATTGTTTCGTTGATTACAAAGGGAAGTGTATTTGTTTGTTGTGTAATAATAGTGGTTCAATTCCCAAGAAAAGTAATATTGAACGACATTTTAAGACCGTTCAAACCAATTTTGATAGTGACTATCCAATGAACTCTGAAATTAGAAGAAAAAAATTATTTCACTTTTTGAAGAATTTAAAAATAAAAAAGAAATAGTTTCAGCTATAAACACGTTGCAAGACACTCAAGTTTCACACTGAATTATATGTATCATTAGGTATGACACCAACAAAAAAAAAGTTATAAAAAATCTGTTTTTTTTTATGCCTATTTATACCTGTTGATTATCTGTAAAATATGTGCCCTTGGTGATTTTCAAATTTAGTATTTCGCCCTTAAGGACAAACAGGTTGCCGACCCCTGGGCTAGACGTTTGGTCTTTCAGCATGCAAAACCTATGACAAATGCTGTCATCTGTTGGAATTTACCTTAACTAATTGTGCTTACATATAAATCTATCTATAATAAGTATCTGTATAAAATATGTATAAAATAATATTTTTTTTATGTTTTTCTGTGTATCTTTTTTTATAAATAAACACTAGATATTATTTTTTCTTTCTGTTATCTGTTATAATTTTTGTAGTATAATATAAAATTTTCTGCATAATCTATCATTACCACCAATGAAAAGTAAGCACTCATTGTTTTCTTCAAAAAATAAAATATATAAGCTAGAAAGCAATTTTTTTTATTAAATTAGAAATAAATATCTCTTTCATTCTTTAGAAAAAAGTTTTAAAACCATAATATATTTTAATGGAATCTAAGATTTTAAGTTTAAAAAAATTAAGAACTCATAAAAAATTAAAGATTTAAAAATATTTAGTATATATCATGCCATAAAATGAAGTTTATTGCTAGTAATGGTATAACTGAGGAATGGTAAAAATTTTAATTATAAGATTGCCAATTGTAAAATCCTTAAGTTCTTATCAAAATAAGTCTTTTTTTTTATTTTTGTCTAAACATACTTTATATTGAGTTATTTTTGGTCAACTTGAGCGATTAAGATGACAATATAACAACCTTTATCTAACTTTCTCAAAAGTAAAATTAATAAGAATGCGCCAACATTAGCAATAATGCGCCTACTATTATAAACATGAACTTGAGCTAAACAGCATAGAAATGTCCGTGAGCATGCGCAGATAGCTGGGTACTGATTCACTATGCAGAAGCTTCTTACAGAGAGGCGTTCGAAGCAGGTGCGACAGTGCCCAGGCTTAATTTGGGAGGGTCAAGTTATGAATTTTCATTTGCAAGAGAAGATTTTGAATTAATGTAAACATAAACGTTTTACTTTGCTTTATAAAAATAAAGAATTGACCAATTATGCAAATCTTGATATTTAAAAAGTATATATATATATATATATATATATATATATATATATATATATATATATATATATATATATATATATATATATATATATATATATATATATATATATATATATATATATATATACATATATATATATACATATATATATATACATATATATATACATATATATATACATATATATACATACATATATATATATATATATACATATACATATATATATACATATATATATATATATATATATATATATATATATAATATATATATATATATATATATATATATACATATATATCATGTATGTATTGATACAAAAATATTCCATTGCATGACATTACCTTTATGCAATATTTACATTTATTGGATAACAGGTCCATACTTTGAAACGAAGTATTATATCATATATAAAATTGGTTTACTCAAGTTTTCACAAAAATCGTCCAAATAACAGATATATAACCCATTTATGATAATAGTTGAATGTATGCAACATAAAGTTTTCTTTATAGATTTCAAAGAAAATAACAATTCATGAAAAAAAGACCTAACATCTAAATTTAAAAAAATAACTTCCTAATATAAAAATAACCTGTATAGAAGCAAATTTTTTAATTAAAACTGAAATTTCCAACAAATTATGAGAAATCCAGCAACAGAGCTGACATCTTTAGGTTTCATTGCTTTATATAAGTTTCCTACAGAGTGATGTAGAATGACTTGGGTGCCAGTTATGGCATAGAAAGTATAACGGCACCCAGAGCATACCTTGTTGATATTTCTCTTTAGAAAAACTAAGTTATTTAAAGAACATACCTAAGGCCTCGATAAGGCTAATGATAGCCCCTTTGCCACTTGCTCACATTGCTACTGGGTTTACAAGACAAAATTTTAGTAAAACGTTGATGCTGACAAGTAAAATGTACAAAATACATGTTAAAACCAATATTAATTGTAAAAAATGGTTGATACATTTTCGTTAACATTTTAAAACTTATACACCTAAATTTTAAAAATGACTCAAAAAGAAAAAAATTTGTGCTAATACTTAGCAGTTACATGTTTGGCATACTTGGCAGTTTAATGTTTTTGGCAGTTACCCTAAATATTAAATACCAAGATATTTTACACCACTACATCTACTATTTCTGCTTTCTAGTCTTTGGGAGGAAATGGAAAATTTAATTTAGAAATATCGTTTGTCAAAACTCAGATTGTTAATAAGTTGTTAAAAGCTTAGGAATTTATCTAATTTGACAAGACAAAATCTGTACCAAAATGTATAAGAAATATATGAAAAAGGCAATGGAGTTTAGACGTAAAACTACAAATTTTAAAAAGCTTACAACTATTTTACAGCTAATATAAATATTGTGGGAGTACAATTTTTCTAAGTTAAGAAACGGGCTTTTCAATTTTATTTTAATGTTTAGGACATTAAGCGTTTTTATACTTTCTGTAACGGGGTATTTGTTATTTTCATCTTGAAGTGAATCGAGATGTGGTAGAGTTAGAAACAAATTAATCCTTAGATAAGTGAAATATGTATTTAATCATGATAGATCTTATATTATTTCTATATTGTAAATTGGTGCCTATACTTAAGCTAAGTGTTATCATTTCGAAGCACGAGATAATGGTCACCAATCATCAGAGAAGGTTCTTTTTTAATCTCTGTCAAAGGCATCAAAGGTGGTGATGCAACTGGACCATATGGGCCGAGCCCGTCAATCCAGAGGCTTCTGTCAGTAAGCACAAAAATGACAACGAGCGAAAAATAAACACATAAAAGAGCAAAGAGATAGAAGGGTGGATTCGTGAGTTCATAACACAAAACTAGAGAATAGAGAGTTTAGGGATAGAAAAAACATAAATTATTTTTGTGGCCAGTGACATCCGTACGAAATAAAAAGCCGAAAAATTAGAATGATATTGAACAAGATCGACAGAATTTAAAAATTTTGGAAAAAAATAAAAATATAAGTTTTAAAAATAAGCTGAATTAAAAATCAGCAAAGGGCCTAAATAATAATTTTTAAATATTACGATAATTTATATTGACTTAAATAGGTGTTATAAGTTTTTGTTTATTGAGTAATAATGATCAAATACGATAAAGTTAAAAAATTTGGAAAATTAAAAATATATGTTTTAAAAATAAATAAATTACTCTAAAAATCCAAAAAGGGCCTAAATAATGATAAATAATCGCAAAAAACAATTTTTATTAATTTAGAATTTGAAATTTTGTATTCGCCGGGGACAGAACCTGACTCCCGACGAGATCGTATGTAATAGTGGGGGCGGTGTAGCAATCGGAAACAATAAGACAATGAATCATAACATGCATAACTCACCTCGTTCTCGATCGCTATCTTTTCGCGCCGAAATGAAGTCACATCGAAGTTATGGATCGACAATAGTGTTAATCACCTGCATTGAAGAGAGCCAATCTAGTAACCTAAACACATTTAATTATTCAAAATTATTTACAGAAATATATACAGACATTTTAGTATTAACATGAGCGATGTTGCTGTCACACCACTGATCGTTCAAATCTTTTTATAGAACAGTTCCCACTTTTTTAGTCTCTTTTTTCTATCAGAGTTGAGTAGTCTCAGTAGTAGTGAAAGTGCTTTTCGTGACATACTCCCCACCTTGAGTTTCACCACATTGGAACTCAATTCTCAAAGAAATGTTCTAGAGATCCAAACGATGAGGAGTACGTAGAGTTCGGCCATAGCGGTTGATTCGCTGAGGTTGAACCGGAGAGGCAGGAACTGACGATGGTGCTTCCTGGGAGACGGGCACAGGCGATGAGTTCCTCAGATTAAGGTCCTCTCCTTCATCCCAAGTGTTGGGATCTCCAATTCGCTGGCGAAAATCTCTGTCGATGGGAGAACTTACTTCAAGGGGATAAAGTCGCTGGATAGGTCGAAGTAAATCTCCTTGCTTGGTACGAACTTTGACAAGACGCACCATTCCGTCTTTTCCTTTGATTAATTCAACCACTTTTCCAAGAGGCCAACTGATTCTTTTGGCAGTGGTTTCTATTAGAACTATATCTCCTATGGAAAAGAGGTAGCTGTTTCGTGATTTTTTCGCATAACTTCTGAGCTGTCCAAGATACTCAGACCGAAACCGTTTTCTAAGATCCTCACGGAGTTTCAGTCTATAAAGGTATCTTTTTCGCAAACTTGAGGATTCGATTTGACCCATATCTGGAACTCCACTTTCTTTAAGATCTCTCAGAAACATCGCTGGAGTCAGCGGTTGAAGTTCCAGGTCTTCGGAGACATAAGTTATTGGTCTGGAATTAATGACATCCTCACAGTCGCAAACGGTGAAAGTTGCTCATACTTTAAGCAAGCCTTGTCAAGGACTTTTCTTAAGATAGTTTTCATTAGCCCAATTAGTCGTTCCCAGAATCCACCCCACCATGGTGAGCTGGGAGGGATGAACTTCCATCGTATTCTTGACACAGATGTGTCACTTTCGATTCTCTGCCAATCGACTCTCCTTAGAGCTTGGTTGGATCCTTGAAAATTAGAACCATTATCAGTATAGATGGTTGAAGGTCTTCCTCTTCTTGCGATAAATCGACGTAAAGAGAGAAGGAATTTGTCAGTCGTAAGTGATGTTACTAATTCAAGATGTACTGTGCGGTAAACTGTACATGTGAATAAGACAATCCAAGTTTTGGATCCGTCCTTTAAAACCAAAGGACCTGCGAGATCAATACCGGTAGTTTCAAAAGTAGCAGAGTCCCTTAAACGGTCTTCTGGCAGAGGTGCAGCTTGTATCTCGGGATGTTTAGTCACAAATCTTTTACAGGTGATACAAGATTTTATAATACTACGAATTGTTTTACGACTTCTAATCAACCAATAATGTTCTCTCAAACTTGACATTAAAGTCTGAATTCCACAATAAGATAAATTTTTATGTCTATACACTAGCTGCTTCGCACCCAGCCTTCGGTCTGGGTTTTAAAATATTTCGATGAAAGGTTTAGAACCACTATTAAAGATAATAAGACGTATTAATAGAAATGCTGAACAAATCTCGTATATTTCATATTGTTGACGATTATAACAGTTTATTTTAATAACTGAATATCCAGTAATAAGTGCATTGTTGCAGCCCGTGAGCCGCTGCATAATAATTCCCAATTCCACGACTTTTTTTTTAATGTAGGAGTCAAATTTCAAAATGCTGTGGAGAGTAATATATATGTACTCTTCTGAATGGGATAATTCATTTCCGAGATTGGATATCTTTTGGTACTAATGTTTTACATACATAAAAATTAAATTTTAAATAACAAAACCTATAATGAAAAGTTTTTCTTTAAAAATTGGCAATTGTGAAATAAAAAACAAATTTGGTA
Source organism: Pardosa pseudoannulata (assembly GCA_032207245.1). NCBI lineage: Eukaryota > Metazoa > Arthropoda > Arachnida > Araneae > Lycosidae > Pardosa > Pardosa pseudoannulata. Next base: position 51,979,859 of record CM063503.1, on the reverse strand, counting down.
GAACATGGTGAAATTGTAATTATGGAAAATAAAAATCACACCAACATATAACAGAAAAAATACTAATTTCTTTAAACAAAATTGGGAAAGTAAAATAAAGATTTACATATTTTGATGAAGTAAAAAATTTAGCTATTAAAAATAAAATGATTTTGATACTGGGATATTTCAAAGAGAAAAAGTTATTGCGTATGACAAATAGTTGTAACTATAGGCAATAAATGGCACCACTCAGTACATATATTAATTAATATACTTTTAACTGATTGTAATTACGGTATTTTAATGGTGGAAAGAGTTTAAGCATTCAGCAGATTGGGCGAAGTAATGCATTCAAATGTATTTATGTTTATAAATGCATTTATTTACACTCGAATTTTAATGGTAAGGTCTTGAAAAATTCTTCAAGAATATAATAAATCACTAACAAAAGTACCAAAATGTGCCGCAGTTCAAATTTTCCAAACAAACAACGGTTTGGCAGGATAGGCGATAGTTGTTTTGAATTAATGTCAATTCTATTACCAAATATCTGGCGAATACGACGACAACAATGAAAATATGGTCATTATTTTCCACGCTAACTTAAC
>CM063503.1:51952169-51979169 GCA_032207245.1 Pardosa pseudoannulata | reverse complement strand
TTTTTATAAATTTGTTTCCTAGCAAATATGGCTAAAATAGTTGAAAGTTTTATATTTATCCAGCTAGGAAACTAAAAATACTTTTTTCTGTTGTTGATTTGTGTTTCACTGATTTTTAAGGATGAAAATGTTCATAATGAGTTTTTAATTTATTTAAAATTACAGGAGAGTTACACTCAAGGCAGGACGCTTTATTGAGAGCAGACATCTAACAGATTTCAACAAGATCGCACGTACAAAAATATCCAAACTGGGAAATCGATTTCAAGAATCGTTATATCCCATGTTTCGCAGTATCAATAGCCTCACTAATTCTTTCTGAGTTGAGCAAATTTGACTTATAAAGGAATGAATGGGATAGACGGATCACAAGCTATATCACACTGGTAGGGTGTAGAGAAGACAAAGAAATGACAACTCTCCCAAAGGGTTATTACCTGCAAATTTGGCAAGACACCGGAAATTCCAAGTAAGCCTTTGTTCTGTTGGAGTAATAGAAATTGTAATTTGTTTTTACTTCCTGCAGCATCTCCCAGATGGCGCCAATACAGAGTTAAATTAAGAGTATCGTAATCGATACGAATAAAAAATAATTTCACATTTCTTACTCAAGAAAATAATTGTTTAATTAAATAATTAAATATTTCTGCTCTGTAAATTGTTCTTAGTTTGTATTAATTTATTTTATTTGTTTTATATTTTTTCCAATATTTTTTGTACAATTATTCACTGCAAATATTTTATAAATTAACTGTATAACTGCAACAGTGCCTGTAACTGTTGTTGTTAGATTTTTACAGAATAGTGAACAACGACATCCGCTCGGCTGAAAATTTGATCTACCCGCTTGGCGCATTGGCGTTAAAGCTGGCATCACGATCTTTTTCGCCAATTTATGTTTCTAGCCAATGCAAACAAATTGATATACCTTGATATACCAAATGGGTGATAAGGAAACGGTCTTTTTGCGCCAACTTACGTTTCCAGCCAAGGCTCATAAATTGATATACCATAATCCGTGATTCTCGTGTATTGTAACAGGCCTATATTTGACGTTGAAGATATATTATTTTTTGATAAAATCTAACTTAAATATTTATAAAAAATTTACGATAATAAATTACGGACGCTTTGTCGGTATGTTGTTTTTCTGGCTTTTATCAGACATTAATTGAGAATATATCCTTTATTCATGATGATGAAAATAACTCATTTAAGAGTTATTTTGTATTAATATTTCTGGACAAATTTAATATGCTAATTACATTTATTCTTCTTAGATCCTCTTCGTTACATATTTGTGGGTTATAATAAAACAAATTTAGAATTAATCCCTACTATGTATAATTTTCCCACAAAAAATTTCTTTAACTATTTTTCTGTTTTTGATTTTTAAGTAGATGCCTTATGAAATAGTTTTTATTACATTATTTAGTTTGTACGGAGAATGTTATGAACTATTGTTTTTTTTTATTTTGTAGCTCTCACATTTCTGAAGTTTAATTTTTATGTCAGTTACATAGCAATGGTTTTGCAGTACTGAATATCTTAATTGTAAACATGCAGTTTAGATTGTTTCAGTTTTTTTTTTTTATTATTATTCTCCTTTCTTGTAATACTGGTCAGTGTTTAGCAATATATGCATTTCGTTCTATTGTTTGTTGTTAAATTTTTCCTTATTCCTGTTATAACTATTTTTCATGTAAGAAAATCCTCTTATGTTTGAAGTTAATATCAGAAAAAAGTATTAGAACACTCAGTTAATATATTTGGAGATTTCTTTTTAAAATACCTAATGTTAATGTTGCACATTTCTCAATCATGCATTAAGTGAGTGAATTCTGAGAAAAAGATGTCACACTTACATTTAAAGAAAACATTCTGTCACTTGCCATATATCATTTTCTTCAAAAATATATGAATATAGTGAATTTTAATATATTTTTTTCCAATTATCTCAATGATTTTCATATAATAAAGGACAAATCAACTTTCTCAATGTTTTTACAGTGCAGAAAATCTATTTTAATATTGTCTCTTAAATAATATTTATTTTAGAATATGATACTGAAGCTAACTTGTATCCTTTAAGTGTCTTACTTTTTAAGAATACTTTTTTAAAATAGGCATATTTCATGTTTGAAAAATATATATCGCTAATAGAAACGATGAATGTCCTTTTGTTACCAAAATACTATATTTTAACCACTTCACCAAGAACCTATTGGGTGTAAAATTGTTTTTTATACAAAGCAGGATTACTTTACTCATTGATGAGAAACAGCTATAATTTTATTAGGTTTTTAATTTAAATGTTTTTAATGATAACGGAAGAATATATATATGGTAACAGAAGGACATTTATTTGTGAACTGATTTAAATTGAACTTTTAAAATCTTTAGTATTAAGTAAACTAATTTTAAACTTGTATATAAGTTTAAAACATGTCTTAATAAAATTTAAATTAAAATATATATGTAATTTCATTAAAGATACTTTCATTTTAATAACATGTAAAAGATAGATTTAGCATAAAAATACTGGTTTTTCAGTTTATTGTCTGTGCTGTTCTACAATGAAGCCACAAACTTAACTAAGTTGACTATAATTATACATGACTGCTAAAAATAATAAAGCATCAGTACATCTTCTCATTCTTATTCTTCAATAAAAACCTCAGTAAAGCAGTTCACCATGTTTTAAAACTTCATTTTAGAAGTTTTCAAAAAAAAAGTAAAAGCTAATTATGTACCAGTAGGTCCACATGCAAGTGGATATATATAATATTTGATAATTTTTAAACCAGCGATTCCTGATAAGATTACTGAAGTAGAAAAAAATCTCAAAATTTTCTTTGAAAAATCAGTGTTTTAAAAAACGATGTATATCCAAAAATTATTGATAGGCTAGTAAAGTGCTGTCATCTATTATATAAAGAAAGATCAAAACTAGCCTTTAGAGTGGTTTTTGACATATTTATCGATTATATTCAGTGTCTAAAGAGGGGATGTTTTTGGTATGTCCACATCGAACACACTGTACTAGTAGGTCACAGTCTGATTGGCCTAAATGTAGCAAAACCTATGAGGCTTGTGTTAATATAACGATAAAGCATTTCCAGAATAAGGAGTACCAAAAGTTATCTTTAATTATGGAAAACTTGGCAAGCTTTGTAAAATTCCATTAACGTAGTGATCTGACACATCTCTTATATCTAGAAGTAATCTTTTAAGCATGATAGTTTTTTCTAAAATTCATTAATTGCTTAATACAAAAGCATACCGTAAGGAATTTTATCTTCAGATGAATTGTTAAATAAATAAGAATTATCACTTTGCAGGTGGTGTATCCTTTGCAGACATGCAAATACACTGATGTTCTGCTCTCCGATGTTGATGAACAATGTTAATATCTCTTATATTTTGCTTTGGCTAGAAACAAAAGTTATAAGAAAAATCATTTCCAAATCATGGATTTGGTTAATCTATTAGCCTTGGCTAGAAATATAAATTGGCAAAATATATTTTGACACTAATGTACGAATCTTGGTAAATTTTCAATATTTGGCACTAATGAATAAAGCTCACTCTTATATTGTCATATCTCATTATAGGATGGACAGAAGAGGTAGTGAGATTGACAGTATTCATTTCATAGAATCAAAGGATGTTGTTAATAATTTAGATTTTTACAAATAACTTTTGTGCATTTGTATAAAAAGAAATACATATATGAACATTCATCTTAATATATGTAGTTTATATATAGAGAGAGGGGGATAAATTAAAAATAGATGTTTCTTTCTAGCCTAGTCTGTATGGAATATGTACTTTAAAAAAAATTTGTTTATAGAGTATTGATTATTGCACTTTTATTGTGTGATAAACTGTGTGGTTTTATAATGAAAACAAATGCACATTCAAATGAACACTTATTAATATGTGAAAATATATAAAATGATATTTATTTACCCATGATATAGACTCCTTGGAATTTGTAAATTTTATTAATAGAATATGGATCATAAAACTTTTATTGTCTTATAAAAAGTAATCGAATAAAATTTTAAATTATCTTTTCTATAAATATCCTGTCATTTGTGCCTTATACTAAAGTAAATCGCAAAATATCTGAATTTCAGGTAAAAACTAATTGAAATTATAAAGACTATATTTATATAATATAAAATAAATAAATGAGATACTCAAAGTAATGATGTGTCAGTGCTATGGAAAATTTTATTTTCACCTTTTCAATGTCATTTCACAAAATTGATCTAATGTCTTTAACTGGTAAAATTAATACATGAAATTATGACTTTAAATGCTTGAAAATGGGGTAAGGGATAGATTTTTAACATTTTAATTTTGACAGTATTTTTTGATGTACTGTAAGGCATATTTATAACAATTTTTCTTGTGATTAGGCCAGTACTTTAAGAGCAGATGTAGAATCTACATACTCACATATATACAAACATGTACGTACATGCATTGACTTTCATTTACTTTTTTTTTTTTTTTTGTAAGACTATTTGAGTAATTGTAAGTAAAAAAAAAATTACAGTATAGTAAGTTTCCTCATGCTATTTAATTTTTATAACAAATAGCTATAAATAAATCCAGTTTAAAATAATTTTGATGCAATTTTAAGAAAACAGTTATTAACAGCACAAAACTATCATTTCTACTTACAGGACATTTCTAATAAACTCTGAAAGTTTCAGGTTTTAAAATAAAAATAAATACAGAGAAAGGTAGACTTAAACTCCCAGGTCCATAATTCATGAAGGTCATTGTCTGTGACTCAAGTGAGACTTCAACTTGTGTGTACGAGGGGAGTATATAGATATCCACAGAGTGTTAATGAAATGTTAAACTATTTTCAGATTTAAAGTTCAAAGCCATAAATTCTTAAAAGAAATATTTTGTAGGTTTAAATATCATCCCTATTGATATGAGATGTCACCGATGTGTGTTATAATTACTGACTTTTGTGGTCAAATGCCACACAGCTAATCTAGTTTTCAGTTTCATCTCTCTTGACTAATTTTCTAAAGCTATCTATAATGGTATGCTTGGACAGTCTTAATTTTCAATTTGTTAAATACAATTCTAGGTATTCTAAACTGTTGCAATTGAACATCATAATGTCTATTTAGTCATACTCCTACAACTTAAAAAAAAAAAAAAAAAAAAAAAGGTTTTAGACACATGTGAAAAATTATTAGCATTTCTTTACATCTCAGAGAGTTACCAAAATGTTTTGCTTACAAGGGAGCTGTAGTCAAAAAATCAACAGGGCACATCTCCTATTCTGATAGAGAAAGGAGAAAACCAATGCCAAAAAAATCGTTCAATATTTTTGAATTTTTAATATTTGAACTACATTCTTGTTTTGTCTGTACACTGCAATGGCAGCTTTAATTTTCCACCATACTTTATCTAGGTAAATCAGTTTTGATTCTCAGTATATCTTATTTATTTTGTTTTGTGGTTTTTCTTATTGATTTTTCTGGCAGTCCAATTTATTTTGGATCGTAAAACAAATGTGTAGTATATCTATCAAAATATATTTTTTGGAAATCAGGAATATTTAAATGGTTAATTCACTTTATAGTACATAAAAAGTGGCACAGTTTTATTTCCACAATGCTTTAATTTTGAAAAAAAAAATTAAATAAATCTAAGCAAAATAAAAACCAAATAATAATGTCCCTTCAGCTCTCTCCCATGTGTTACTGTGATAAAATTCAAGTCTAAAATATTTAAGGGATAGAGTTAAAATTTAAAAAAAAAAACTTGTTTCATTACGCTAATTCTTTTATATGTGAGAAAATTCAGTGATTTAATAACTTTTAAAAATAACTGGTAAAACTATTTATGACAGTTTAAAAAATATTAAAATAACTTATTTTCTTTGAAAAACTATTCATATACATAATTGCGAATTGTAGCATGAGATGTTATTACTTTAAATACACTGAAATTGTATAAAATTTTCATATCAAAATGTAAAAAAAAATTGTTTTTCCAAAGAATTTTTCTGGCCTTAAAAAGGTTTCTTTCCATAAATAGGAAAAACAGTAAAAGTTCAGTTGTTGTACTGATTGAATTTGTTTTAAAGTACCGTAAAACAATTATAAGATTAAACAGTTTTAAAACATTTGATTTTTGTTTTCACATGAATCAAACCAGGGATGCACAAACTATGGCCCTCGGGCCAAAATTGGCCCGCGGAGCCTTTTGAATTGGCCCGCAGCTAGTTATAAAAATAAAAATTATAATAAAATAAAAAATTTCGAAAAATTTTTTTTTTTCCGAAACTCGTAAAATATTCTCTGTAACCCAGAAAAATAAATTGCAGCTATTGACGAAATTTCTAACCAAAACATGGGCTATTAGGGCCAAATCTAGGAAGCCTTGTCCCACTACCGCCTAGAGCCGTACCCACTGAAGCACGGATTTGGCGAAATCCCGTGAATCGAACGCTAACATACCAGACCAATAGCAGTAACCTTTTCCCTCCCAACCCGACCTTGAGCCAAGAGCAAAGCGAAATACCATTATGGGAGAAATTGACAAAGGACAAACAGAAAATATAGGTGGGAAATTCGGAGAGCCTTCCCTCCCCCTAACAATTAAAATGGTATCACCCAATACGAAGTGACACAGCTGGGGTCAAGTGCCACGTTGTATTGGTCGAATAATAGTTCATAGTTCATTTCTGTTTGGTCTTTGGTAGTGTAAGCACGTGGTTTTCCAAGTCTGGTGTGTTTGAGATTGCACGTGGTTCGGTTTGTTTTCACAAGTTTAGCTTTTATACCCGGCTCAAACGTTTTTAGCGCTTACGAGCATTTGTAGTAAAATGAGCGACAAAAGGAAAGGAGATTTTCAAAATCGAAAATTTCTGGATGCGTGGACTGATAAATATTGTTTTATTAGTAACAATGGCGCTATCACTTGCCTGCTGTGTAATAGTACCGTATCGGTGGCTAAAGAATATAACGTGAAGCGCCATTATGAAACGAAGCATAAATCGTTCTCATTAATCACCGGGTATGAGCGCTCACAGAAAATTGAGCGAATGAAAAAATCGCTAAGTACTCAAGTCAGATTTTTTCAAAAACAAACATCTGAATTAGATTCTAGTGTGGAAGTAGGCTTGGGTATTGCTCAGTTAATCGCGAAATCCGGACGGCCATTTACTGACGGCGATTTTGTTAAACAATGTTTGCTACTTGCTTCAGAAAAACTTTGCCCTCAGGAAAAACACAAGTTTCAGAGCATAAGTTTAAACAGAATGACGATTCAGAGAAGAATTCAACAGTTAAGTGAAGACATAGAAGAGCAAGTGAAATCTGCAGCTTCACAGTTTAAATATTTCTCTCTTGCTGTGGATGAATCCACAGATCTTACATCAGTAGCTCAGTTGCTTGTTTTTATTCGTGGAGTAGATGAAAACTTCTATATTACAGAAGAACTTCTTGGCATATTTCCCATGAAGGGGCAAACAACTGGAAGTGAACTTCTCAATGGTTTGTTAGATCTATGCAAAGGGGCATCTCTCAACATGGACAAATGTGTAAGTATAACTACAGATGGAGCACCATCCATGATTGGTGTGAGAAATGGAATGGTTTCTCTGTTAAAAGAACAACTTGGTCAGCGAGAGAGAGAACTGCTCCAATTTCATTGTATAATTCACCAGGAAAATTTGTGTGGGAAAGAATTAGGTTTTAAAAAATTAATGCAGCGTGTGTGTGAAGCAATTAACTTTATTCGTAGTAATGCATTAAAGCATAGGGAGTTCAAAGAATTTTTAAAGGAATTTGAAGATCTTCCTTCTGATGTTCTGTATTACACAGAAGTAAGGTGGCTCAGCCGAGGAGCTGTTCTTAAACGTTTTGTTGAACTATTTGATGAAATTATTAAATTCCTAAGTGAAAATGGAAAAGATACAAGGTGGTTAAAAGAACCGAGTTTCCAGTGTGATTTGGCTTTTCTTACAGACATTACAAGCCATTTGAATGATTTAAATGTAAGACTACAGGGAAAAGATCAATTCATTTTTCAGCTTGTCAGTAATATAAATGCATTTACGCGAAAGTTGAGCTTATTCCACGATCACCTGAAAAGCAAAAATTTTGTACACTTTCCCAACTGCAAAAAAATGCATGAAAAATTTCCACAAATGAAAATGCAATATGAAGATCAGATACAAATTTTACACAATGCATTTGATAAACGTTTTTCTGATTTTAAAAAATGTCAAACAAAAATTAACTTATTTGCTTTGCCATTTTCTGTCGATGTAAGTACTGTACCCGAAAATATGCAGTTGACTCTGATTGACTTACAGAGCTCAGACTTCTATAAGAGTCAATTCCAAGAAAAAACAATACTGGAGTTTTATAAATCTTTACCTCAGGAATTTTCCAGTTTAAAAAACAATGCAGCTGAATGTTCTACCTTTTTTGCAAGCACATATATTTGTGAGCAAACTTTTTCTCTGATGAATCTCAACAAGTCAAAAACTAGAAACAGGATTAGTGATGAAAATCTTTCATCAATTCTACGGATTGCTACAACCAGTGTTGATCCTAACATAAAATCAATAATTTCGAAAATTCAATCCCACCCATCTCATTAATGTGAGTAGTCATTTACATGCTACATTTCTCTTCCCTGAATTTAAATTTTGTACATTTTCACGCCAAATTTTCTCTTCTCTGAATTGACATTTTGTACTTTTACATTTCTAATAAGAAAAAATTTTTAGCCTTGAGTTTAGCTATTTGTATATATTATTAATGCAATTTGTATATATTAAATTTTTTATTCGTTTTATTTATAGCAATTTTATTTCATAATTTGTGCATGAGTACAGTATGATTAATACATGTAATTAATACCTATCTATTACATTTAAATAGAAATTGAAACACATTTTGTATATTTACGACTACAATGTTGCGCTATTTTGGCCCCCCATCATAACACTTTCTAATTTTTTGGCCCTTCATGACAAAAAGTTTGTGCATCACTGAATCAAACAATTTGAAAAATCCACCCTCCTATACTTAATAATTGTCATTCGTTATTATTTTTTTTTTTATTATAATTCATAAATTTTACAAATTTTAAACGCTCTATTTTTAATATATTTAAATATAATAATCAGCAAATCAATCGAGTAATATTAAATGTGCTATAATAAATGCGATATCTGTAAAAATTATAAATTTCATGCAAAATATTTGCTGCAGGCCGCTGTTTGGCTACTCCTAATGTAAAGGATATTATCGTTTAAACTAGAAATATTAAAAATATTTAAACCCTTAAAAATAAGTGGCAAAGCGTTTTTAAAAAATATACATAGCAGACCTTACTATAAAATGGAAACCTAGCAGGTAATGAAAAAAAGTCGGAAATATTGAGATTGCCTATTATTTCTCAAATTTATTCTTGTTTTTCTTATCTTGTGTTCTAACAATCAAACAACACGTGCTTTGCATTTTTTTAAACATTATTAGTTTACCATTACGCAAATTAAATCCATTTTTATTCCTTTTTAAATGATCAATCCTTACGTTTTTTAAACGTTCTTATCGCCAATAAACGAATGGAGGTCTTTGTTTTGTTTCGTCCACACGTATTTGGATAGAAAAAGCTCAGCAAAAAGTAACTACACCGGCCTATTGAACTGATAAAACTTAGCTCGTTATTTAATTTGAAATATTCTAGAAATTTCTAGTTGTAGATTTGTTCTTCCTAGTGATGCACGTAGTAATGACGTTTTAAATTTCCGTTACAAGAATTGAATATTGCGCACGCGTGATCAAGTCATATTTTCCACGAGCGGTCATTTTCAGTTCTGGTTCTCGTTCGAGGTGGCTGTCTTTGATAATGATGATCTTCTATATTTTAGGTCGGTATTTTAACTTTATATTCTACTTTGGAGTTAATTTTTCAATTATTCTTTTCCATCAGCATTAATTTTAAATTGTACTTTTCATTATTTGTATATCTTTCATTTAAGTAAATTATAATGGATACCGAAAGTTTGTCAACCTCTCATGATGGTAAGAAAAGTTTGTATCCACGAAAATGTGATGAGTGTTCGAAAGTTTTGAAATCTAAATGTTCATTCTATGTGCATAAGAAAAGATGTAAAAAACAGATAGGGTACCCTAGAACATGTGATATTTGTAAAAAAACGTATTCATCATCTTCTACATACAGCAGACATAAAAAGACTTGTAAATTGGCCGGTACTCAAATAATTTCACAAAATAAAAATGTCAATGAAGCTGTGAGATCCTTAACAAAGTTATATACTTGTACATATTGTGGAGTTAACTATTCTAACCACCATAGTTTCGGTTTGCATATAAAATCTTGTTCTAAAGGTCCATCTTCAATATGTTTTGATTGTGTTTTCTCAGATTGTAATAAATCGTATACGAATGTAAAATTGTTAAGCAGGCACTTATTAGCAGACCATAATGTAAACTGTGTAAAAAATATTATCTTTGATACTGTTTCTTCTTTTAAACAATGGTTAGAGTTAGAAAGCATAAAAACTTTTACGTCATTTAGAAAACTTAGGGGAAGTTTAAAAGTTAATAATAAAATTCATCATTATTACAAGTGCAATTTTCATAAGTCGCAATCTTTCAAGAGAATAAGTAGCCGTAGAAATATAAAAGGTACAATCCCAGCTGATGTGAATTGCCCTGTTAGGATTTATGCTTGTGAAACAGAAGGGAAAGTAAAAGTATTTTACTTTTCAATTCATAGTCATGAAATTGCTTTTGAAAATTGTAGATTTCACCAGTTACGGAAAAGTGTTAGAGATATTATTAAATATAACTTAAGTATGAATGTTCCTGTTAAAAAAATTAGGGAAAAACTCCAAGATGGTGCTGGAGACAGAGGAAATAGACATTTGAATTTTTCATTAAAAGAGGCATTTGTATCATGTAAAAATATTAGTGCTTATAAGAGGTATACCAAAACTTTAAATTTTCATAAAGATGATGCATGTGCAGTAGCGATATATGTAGAAAATCTTAAGAGTGAAACTTATAATTCTGTATTAATTTATAAACCTGTAGGTGGCAGGACGCTTTGTGGCCCATCAGACTTAGATTTCAAAACAAATTCTGATTCTATTTTTGTTTTAGGGATCCAAACATTGGAACAAAGGGAAATGATGATAGAGGGTTGCTTAAAGATCCTATGTTTAGATTCAACGCATAATACTAATCAGTATGGATTTTACCTGATTAATTTAGTTGTACCTGACCAATATGGTTGTGGGTACCCTGTGGCGCATTTTATCACAAGCCATATAGATTTATTTACTGTAACTTGTTTATTTAAAAGTATTAAATGTAGAATTCCAAATTTATATGTGAACTGTATAATGACAGATGATGATAATGTTCTTTATCCTGCAATATCTAAAGTATTTGGGGACGTAAAACATATATTGTGTACTTGGCATGTGTTACGAACATGGATGCGTCAAGCACATGCCAAGGTTAAAAATGAGATAGTTAAAAGTTTATTGAAAGAGGATATAACTAAATTAATGAGAGAGACCTGCAAAACAAAATTTAATTCAATGCTTGACACTTTTTTAGCCAAATATTCAGAAGATTGTAAATCTTTTATTGACTATTTTAAAATAAATTATTGTAATAGGTTAGAACAGTGGTCGCTTGCGTACAGGAAATTTCCGCATGGGGAAACTGATACTAATATGTTCTGTGAATCTTTTCATAACAAATTAAAAACTCATTATTTTGAACGCAAGGTAAACAGACGTGTTGACACTTTACTAGATACTCTTTTAAGAGCAGAGAAGGATAATTTTTTAAATTATAAAGGGAAATTATTAATGAATATGCCTCCACAAAGTTTGAATTATGTTTGTAAGAAAAAGCATATGAAAAGTAAGGAAATTCCTGATACACATATAAATCAGTTGTCGTCTAATACATGGTCCATAAGATCTCAGAGTGAAAAGAATAAAAATTACACTGTTAAAAGAACTTTCACTACGTGCCCCCATGACTTATGTTACTATAAGTGTACAGAACAGAGCTGTAAAGACTTGTGTAATCATTTATATTGTTGCAATTGTCCAGACACAAACATTCTTTGTAAGCATATTCATAAAATACACTCTTCTAGAAATTCTGCATCATCTATTAATAGTAGAGAGCGTTCACAATATGTTAAAAGTAATTTAAAATCTAAATCTGAATGCTATGTTAAAAAGTTTCCAGAAGCTAAAAATGAAATTGATAGTTGCGAAAAATTAGCTTTCGATATAATTAAGCTTTGTAAAAATCCAAATATGCCTAATAATATGATTAAAATAATTCACTCAACTTTTAAGGATTTATATTCACGAAGCCAAGTTGCAGTTAAGAGCAATACAGATATAAAACCCATGCCAAAAGTTAAAATGATACCCCCAAATTTAAAAATTGGTCACATTAAAAAGTTCAAAAAAAGTAAGAAACAGAAAAAACTGTATTCATCCCAGAATGAATTAAAATTAACAGATGAGTGTGATATAAAACATTCTCCTTCCAAAACCATTAAATCTGTAATATCAGCTAAAAGCCTTATATCTGTACCTAAAATATATGAATCTTTTACACCTGCACTTAATTTAAATGAAAGTGTTTTATGCCCGGTTGTAAATGTTAATGGTTATAATATAAACATGTTAGAATTAAAATCATTAGACCCCTCCATTTCAGATGAAGAGAAAAATTTCTTAAAATCATTTTCATCAGACTTCAGAAAAGGGTGGTTGTACGACAACATTGTTAATGGTTTTGTTAGTAAAATTTTAAATGACAATCAAGAAATAATATTTATCGATTCAGTAGTTTGTCAATATATAAATGAAAGTGCATCAGATAAATTATATTTCAAGCATCCTTTAAATTTAGTTAAATATATTTTAATACCCTTGTGTTTAAATTCACATTGGCTATTAATAGTTGCTGATATGACCCAAAAAACATTCAATGTTTACGATCCATTAAAGGAAACTGTTGATAGTTGTTATTTTCAATTAATTTTCAAATTTGGTAGCATCTTTAATAGGTATCTTAATAGTAATTATCTTTGGAAAGTAGCTTCTCCTAATCATGTACTTCAAAAAGATTCAATGAGTTGTGGTGTATTTACCTGTTATTACTCATATCAATTGTACAATTATAGCAGTGTAAATGAGACTTTTGATGTTCAAAATTTCAGAAAGTTAATATATAATATTCTTCAAAATTAATCTGACAATAAGCTGCTGTTCTAAATTTACATTATTTGTTATATTTGCATTAAGATTTTTTTTTCTCCTCTTTCTGAGTATATGTTAAAAATAAAGATATGATTCTAAAAAGTGTGTGTAGTGTCTTCACTTAAAAAAAAAAGCCAGTTGGAATTATCTTTTGGAGCAGGAATTAAACCAAACTGTTTCAAAGATAAGACTTGCTAGCTATTATTACTCAGTTAAAGGTATTGTGTGATAATATATTGATTTCATACAATTATTTCACAGGCTAAATTTTTTTTATTTTAAGTATGATGCATATTTGCCACTTTTGACAGTTTCTTCGGTAAGTAAAAATTTCATGTTTTTCTTTTCCTTGAAATTACTATTATGATTGTTAATAAGTAAAATACTAACATTTTTCTATTAAAATCAATCAGTTCAACTATTGGGATAAAACTAACAATTATTTTTCAAGTAATGAAGTTAATAGCTCTGACAGAACACAAGTATACACAATTATTTTTACTTTTGAAAATCCTGATCAGATGTCAGCAGAATTAAAAGATGTATGGAACACTATCTTTTCACATGTGAAAATTTGTCAATAAAAGTAGGTATTTGTTAGATTGTTCTGCAAATTTTATAAAGTTACCTATTTCCCTTTTATAGAGCATAAAATTGTAATCATTTTTCCTTTCTTTTCAGTGAGGCATTGCTCAATTAGAAGATGCCCATGTGTTAGTTTTTCTTGTTTATGGATTTTTGGATAATTGTCCAGACTACTTGGTCTGATATTGAAAAATTGCAAGCAGAACTTGGAATAACGAATCATCATTTAGTAAAGTGTCACGGATAATTAACATGAGAAATTGCTACATCAAGATTCTTAGAATAGTGGTTTTTAATAATGAAATAATTCACTAATTTTGTGCCAATGCTATATAAAGTCGTACATATCTAAGTGTAATTTCATTTTTATTTTCTAATGAGAAAAATGAATTTAGGAATTTTTGTATTGAGGAAAATTAATATTTTTGAATTTATTTTGTAATGAAGGATAAGATAATTAAAAACTACTAATTTTACAGCATTTGTCTAGCATGAAGAATGTATATATTTACATTCTATCAAAAATCTTGAAGTAATAAGTATAATGAATAGAATTTGGGATTTATGCTTCCTTTGTCTGATGAAACATTTACCAATGATTATAAAGCTCTGTTATCAGATATAATGTCAGTAATTGAAGGAATAATGTAAATATCAGAAAATGATCATCACAGGATCTTTTAATATCTGCTCAGAAACATATTTTGTATCTGGAAAGTATTTGCTACAGAATTCTGCTTTAAAGAATCTTAATAGTTTAAGCCAATTACAAAGTGTGAAAGAAAACTTGCACAAAGATATGAAATTGCAGGGGTTCTTCCAATGAATATTCCTTTTGATTTCCTTACAGATGAATTTAATATAAATAATTTATATTACTTTTTAAAATTTGTGTAGCTTACCTATTTATATATAATAATTGAGCATAGGTCTACGTACTTGGAAAATATGTAACTAGTTATATCTAGTAGGATAAAGTGTTGTTTAATTCAACATAATTTATCATAAGAGCAATATATTTGCAAAAAAATTTAGTCAGAAGCTTAATTTTCAATTCTAATATTTACATTTTATAAAAATGGAACTGTGTATTTAAAAATTTATATGAATAAATATATAAGGTTACTGATTCTTTGTTTCCTAATTTAAAAGGAATTAATAAACTTTATTTTTGTTGTCAAAGTTTATGAGAATTATTAGTATTGTGGGCTAATTAACTTTTATTGTAAGAAATAGGTTAAAAATAATTGTGTACATATCATATCAATTTAGTACAGTAGAAATGATCGTGTTCATGTCTTCTTTGCACTCAGGTGTTTCAAGCTCTGATTTTAATAAATATTTTTCTTTTCTTGTTTTCCCTGTTATCCATTAAAAACATTTTTTAAAGCCATTTAGTTCTTTCATTTGTATTCTGGAGCATCATTGGTGAAAATTCAAGCGAAAAGTGTGAAATGATTAATAAAACAAAATGATGAGACCGAGGCTACTGAATGCATTGGAGGGTTATAAGAAAGGATAAACATCTTAAGTAAAATACTAAAAGTTCTGTTTTATATTTGTTGATATCTAGACAACATACTCTCAAGAGCCAAAACATTATGAACACCCCTACATTTTGCAATGAACTAGCCTGGATGACGTGGAAGGCACGTGATCAGGAGGAAGCGGTATTTAATTGCTGCTGAAGAGTCTGAAGAATCGCTCAGTACTAGAGGGCTAGGACCAGGAAGTACTGTTGCCAATCCTTCCAGAGAGAGCTGAAGAATCATTCTTTCACTTACTTCTGTGGGCGATGGGAAAGGCTGCGGATCTAAGCGATTTTGGTAGAGGGCAGATTGTAATGGCTCGAAGGCTCGGAACAAGTATTTCCAAAACTGCACGACTTGTGGGTTGTTCGCGATCTACAGTTGTTAGTACTTATGCAAAGTTGCTGAATGACGATGAAACCAGCAGTAGACGACATGGTGTTCGACGGTGGTGGACGACTGGTACAATCTGTCTCCGGCTATCTACCAAGGACTTGTGGCATCCATGCCAAGGAGGGTTGAAGCTGTGTTGCGTGCCAAAGGTGGGCCAACTCGTTATTGACAGGTGGTCATAATGTTTTGGCTCTTGAGTGTATATCAGTCAGTTGCGTCGCATGAAAGAAGCATATAAAAGGGTAACAAAGTCCCTATTGTTGAATCTAATGAGACTCTCGCACATATACAGTAAAAGCTTGATAATGTACACGACTTTTTCAATCTCCATTCCTAGTCTCATTAGCCCTCATGAAGCAAAACAGTCAACCTTAGTGCTCCAACCAACAATTTTTAAAAGGAATGAATAACTGCAAATCAATCTCTTTTTAAAAACACAAAATGTGCGAATAGGTATTCTTTAGAGATTAACCTAGACTCATGATAACAGTTATTCCCAGACTCATAAATGCAGAGAGAGACAAAAATAAAGCCTTAAGCAGCAGGTCCCGGTCTCATTAACCCTCGTCTAGCAAAAAAGTAGACCAGTCGTCTAGCGAAAAAGTATCTCTCCAAGCTATCTAACGAACGTGAATGAAAAATGCTGCAATTTACTACATAGGTTTGGTTTGGTAGCGGTACTGTCTACTATTTTTTTACGAGGGCTTATGACACCGGGACCTACTGCTTAAAGTCGATTCTGAACACTTACGAACGTCTATGGCATAGAGGGATTCGATACGCAGACTCATGCACCGAGAACAGCGTCCTTCCCCATTCATCAATCTCTTGGCACTTTCACTACAGAGTTAAAAAGTATGCAAATGTGTTAGATAACAACTAATCACAGTTTTGTGTACAGAAGTGAACAAAAAATGGTAATAGTAAAAAAAAACAAGAGTTGTGAAGAGTGACTGGAATTGTAAGTGCTTATAAAAAACGTTTATAACTTTTGCACACTTTGCTATCAAACCAGATATATTTCTATGGTTCCAAATGAGAATGTGAATTTTTGAGCTCTGGCGTGCTGCCGGACGTCAATCTTTCCTTCGGATTCATCCTACAATAATTTCGTGATTATGAAAACAATGAAAAAGTTGTTCAAATATCAGTGACCTCTTGTCTAACGCTGCCTTAGAAGCAATTGAAGATTTAGATTTGAAACGAAGGCATAAGACAACGATTGGAGCAACTCTATACTAAACAGACCATCTGGTTGCAACCTCAAGAACCCTAAACACATCCGAGTGGAGGAATTTATTTTCATCAAAGGAAGTGAAATAACATTGTTGAATATCTTCATCATTGTAGACATCTCTTGTTGGGTGAGGAGGGACATTATAATGTGTGTACCGATCAACAAGAAGTTGCATTCGTTTTTATTAGCAACTCAGTATGATGATTAAGAGTGAAAAACTGATTCGCAAGAGAATGGAACTGTTCAGTTTTAAGTTGAACTTATTAATCACCATCCTTTATCCACTCTGATAGAGGATTTGTCTTTATGTTTCAGTTATTAAAAAAGTATTTAGTATTCCATGGAATAGTCACCTTACTAACGGATCATAGTGTAATTTGAAAAAAAATTAAATTGGCTGTAACATCTAATAATATGGAAACTGAACAGCAAGAAGGGGTTGTGCAACATGCAGTTTATTTCATTCGCTTCTTGTTACCAATGAAAGCTATGAAACTCCCCACTGTCATATGTTATTTCTCCTTCGAAGGTAACATAATGGCTGTCCCATTCCTACCTGTCCTAATCCTTCGGCCTAAATACGTAAGCCGAGTGGATAGGGCGTTGCTTTTCGGTACCGGAGTTTGAATATCATTGTAGGCAAGGATGTTCTTAACAGTTTGGAATTGGCTCTAAGTAGTAGATAAGTAAATTCCGGTCTAATTAACCTTCGTGTAGCAATACAGTAGACCATAGTTCTCCAATCCAAACCTAATGAAAAACTAGGTGCACATATACAAATATGAGCCATTTGTTAAAGAAATGAAATTAATTGAAGCAAAATCTAAATTATCACCATGTTAAGAATGATAATAGAAGGGTAACAAATGTTTTCATTACATATTTAGGATTTTTTTTTTTTAGGAGGGATGGCGGAATATATATTTTCATATTGAGTGGCAACAAGTAGTTTTTTGTGTTATTGGCAACACTTCCTTGTTTGTGTTTGGTGGATTTCTAGTTTGAATGCTTCTTTATAATAAGTATTAGAATATAATAAGAGTACCTGTGGATGTGCTTGAGAATATTTAATTGGTAGCGTGTATAGAGTTTCTGGAAGCAGGTCACAACTCAACTCATCCTCAAGTCAATTCTTGTTTCGTACTGTCGGGCAAAACATTAGTTACTTTAGCATGCCTGTAAATGATCGTGCTTACAGTTTAGTAGCTAAAAAGTTATCAAAGTAAAACATAAGTTTAGATTTTGAATCTAAACTTTATGTATATTTCAAAAACTTATGATCTAAGTCAAACCTGGTGAATTTTATTATATCATGGATCTATATTTAATTGCAAATGATGACTGAATTAGACTTTGGCCAAACATCACATATCCAGATGTTTTAAACTATTTAATGGATTCATCAAATGATGAATTTAGTTCAAAAAATTATAAATCCTTAGCAGCGTACGAGTATGTTGAATCTGGTAAGTGTTTCACTTCCCCTTTTTTTCCTAAAGAGCACATGATTAAGTGTAGAGTAGAAATGGAAAAATCAAGATATTTTTTACTTTTACGTAGACTACTTCTTTCAACCCACTTAATACCGTTAATAATGTACCCGTACCCCCGTATTTTAAATGTTTAATTTTTAACTATTTTAAAAAATAGTTTATTGTGTAATTAATTAGTGCACAAATTTTACTTTTAAGAATTAAATGTATTGTTCTCAAAGTAAAATAAAGTTCTTGTGTAAACAGATTTGTTTACCATGCAGTTATTCTATTATTTGAAAACCTACTAGTGTTATATGCTTGACTAATGTATTTCTATATTATTTTTGTAAGTTTCAAATCAAATATTAACAGTTGAGAAAATTTTTGCTATTTTTTTTTTACTATTACTATTTTACATGAATCACAACAGTAAAAAAAGGTGATGGTACTTCTAAATGATCTGTGTGTATATAATGAGTGGGAAAGGATTTTTCAAAATCCTTTCAAGTAAAATCCATGTTTTAAGAGAAGCATTAAAATTGAGTGATAAAATAATTACAGTTTACATTTACAAAGTTTTATAACTGCTCATGCATGGCAGGGTATAACATTTTTTAGACTTTGTTTTAATTGGAATTTTAAAAACTTTTTAAACTGCTATTTGATAATATTCTAAAAATATTTTATTATAAATTTTTTCAGAATTATTGAAACCTGTAGTCATATTGCAGCTTTACTTTTCAAAGTTGAGCTGTCAGTAAGAAAAAATTTCAAACCCAGCAATTGAGTGGGACATTGAAAAAGAATAAGAGACCTTAAGGTTATACAGAGAAAAATTATTCTAATGCACAATAATTTAGTAATTTTACAAACGTGATTCTTAGTAAATCCACATATTCTCTATCTCTGTACCACATGAGATGCAATTGTTTCTTGTAGTTATTGTGGGAGGGGTATAGTTGAAATTCAGTGCCCATATTGTCATAGATTTGATTCACTTCTGAGCTTAGTACCGTTTATTAAGGTATCTTAAGCATGTGTGTTAATTTACTTATTTTTATGTATCTTATGTTCTTTTATGTTCATGACATTTATATTAATGCATGTTATTCTTAGTACTATAGAATGTTCTTACCATTTCATTATAATTCAAATTTAAAATAAGACTTTTCTAAATGTTCAGGAAATAAGTCCCTATAAATGTATATTATATAGGTTAGTTTGGAATGCTACAGTCTATCAATTTGCTAGACAAGGACTAATGAGAACAGTACCTAATGCTTAAAATGGATTCAGAATGTTTACAAACATCCATGCTGGTATGGTAAGTATAATTTACTCAGTGAAATTCTAATTTTATAGAATCATCTTGAGTAACATGTAAATTTGTTTTCTTAAGTTAAACTATACTGACATTTTCTTTGTGGTTATACTTTATGATTGGCTAGGTAGCATTTTTATTGTACTATAAAATGTTAAAATTGTACAATATACGTTCAGTAATAACAATGTTCATAAATGTTCAATGTTACATATGTACTGCATAAGGTTCAAATGTTTTGGATTTACTTCAAAGTTTGTAAATGGTGTACACCAACATTTGTACATAACAAAACTTAATGTTTGTTTTGTATATTGGATAAACAGTATTGTCATTTTTCTCTGTTTTTAATGTTATGTGTTTTCAATAAAGTATAGATTTTTTACTTTTAAATGGTTTTTTGTATCTTAAAAATTCATAGATATAATAAACCTTGTTGTTTTTCCCTTTTGAAAATTATACTTTTATCTAGATTGTGAAGAATTTTGTTACTGCAAAAAACTATAGTTTTTTCATTTTTGGAAGTTAGTACCTATGATAGGTATAAATTTTTGTTCTGGTAAAACTTACAAGCTAATATAATGAGAACATATAACATAAAAATACATACAATCCCATGTCAAGATAAATTTTATTTAAGCTAATTGATGATTTGTGATAAATTTATTGGAACAGCACATGTTGTTACAGCATAATTAGCATTTTTTATGAAGAAAATTGGTATATTTCTTAAAATAGGTGCCTAGTTGGAACTATTACTATTGAAAAATTTCTCATTTGGTTATGTTTATAGTTCCGTTTCATTAAATTTGGGGTATTTTGAGTAAATATTTGGTACATTTAAGTATGCATACTGTATCATTACATTTACCTATTTTAAAACATTCTGGTAAAGAATTCCTGGTTTGGGAACTTAATTAAAATGTTTAAATCTACCTGAGAAGATTGGCAACCAACTATCTATTATTCTTGATACAGTGCTTGAGCTGATGTTACATTGTAATGATATCTTTATCCATAATCTTAATTTCATTAACATTATTAGTAGCTATGTATTTTTATCGGATTTGAAAATACCTTCTATATATTCTTCGCATATTGATAAAATCCAATTAAATGTATTAATATTAATTATGCTTTTGCATTCATTAAAATTTTAAGTGTGAGATTTTATCATCAAACTTCAGTTTCAGGCAACTAAATTAAAAAATAAATTATTAAATGAAAACTTTTATATCTCAAAGTTTAATTCATGTACTAGTTAATCTCACCTGTTTTCTTCTTTCAAAATGTACATTTCTGCTAATACACCTTTTTTTCTTTTCTTTTTTAAACAATTTTGTTCCTCGAGTTGTTTTATTTATTTATTTTTTTTTTCAGTTTTTTCTAAATGAGACATTTGTGTATGAGAATCTTCATGAAACTCCACATCAGGTTCTGAAGAAACCTGTCCAGCTGAAAAAGAAAGGTCTAACAGAAGCTCCTGATTTGGTTCTTCTGAAGATAACTCTGAAGGACACTCTTGACAAAAATCATTTGAAACCTGTGGGAATATCTAAGGAGGGTCTCTGAAAACCTGTGCTGATACTTTAATAAGACAAAAATTTATTTTTTTTATTTGTATTTATATTGAAGAGTTAATAAATATTTAGCTGTTAAGATTTGGGATAAAAGAATTTCATTAAATGTGAATAAAGGTACCTGATACTCCATCAAATTTGTGTCTTTTTTTTTCTCAAATAATTTTTTGGTACTCCTATTGAGGGCATTTTTTTTTCTTTTTCATATAAACATGCATTTCGCTTTTGAAATGCATTAAATGGAAAAATATTTGGGACATAATTTTGAAGACTTTTGTTACTACTTGGCGTTACTTAAATTGCTATCAATAATTATACAATATGATTGCATACATATATAAAAATAATATTAGTATAGATGCAATATTCAGTCTAAAATTTTGAAAACTGTTTTAAAAAGTAAAATTTTGATTCTAAATATTTTCAAAATTGGTTTTAAAACAAAGTCAATGCAACAAAGTTCATTGATTTGTGGCGGTTGTGCGAAGAAGATGCAGGCTCCTATGCAAATTCCAAGCGTGATCGCCTACGCATGCATGACCACATTTAAGCGGAGGAATTCCCTTCGTTTGGGGAGAGCGTAGCTGGCTGCCTCGACTGACTTCTCGTGCCTGACCTTTGCTGAAGGATCTCCTGGTCGAGTGCTGCTGAAGTTTTCGACGTTGTCTCCTCCCTGATTGCTGTGGCTCTGAATCATATTACGTATTTCATTTTTACAATGTATGTTTTTAAACGCTCACACAAATTGTATAGCGTAATAAATTGTGTATTTTATCATACCTCAAGTTTTTTCCCTGTTTTGGTTAAGACAAGATTATACAGTTATCGGGTCACGAGTTAAGACTTGTGGTAGGCTCCGAACTGTTACTCAAGTTAAACATTCTCGGGGCCACCACAGATTAATTCTAGCTTAGTAAATACAGGGTTAATAAGTAAAAAAATTAAAATTATTGCAATTTGTTTATATATTTAGTCTCATTGAATCTTATGAAATAATATTTTTTAACTAAACAAAAAAGAAACTACACAGGTAATCATGAATACAGTTAATATTTCATTTAAATTCGTATAAAACTTTTTTCATTTCTAACTAATTTAATAAAGCAAAAGTTATTTTCACCAGTAGATGTAAAATGACTTTTTTTTTGGGGGGGGGGAAGAACACAGGACATAGCATAAATTCTTTTACAAACTTTATAATAGTTATGCTGCTACAAATTACAAGAAAATCATCCTAGCCTGTTTGAAATGATCACCACAAATAACTGATAATTTAGTGGGAATCCAATTTTTTCTCTTTATTGCTTTAGTCCATTTTTCTCTCTTGGGTAAATCTCAAGGAAATTTAAAAAATCCTCTGCCATTTCTCTAGTTGATTGCATAACAGCTGTTTACCACCTTCAACTAATAAAATGATACCAGTAGAGAACAATATCAAGAAACAGATGAATAGGATGTGATCTCATTCAAAATAAATAAAAATTACAGTAAATTATATTTGAAATACCAAGTAAACGAACATCTAAACATATAATGCATTCAATAACTAGGAAATGTATTTAATTCTCCCTTCACTATTTGTGGATAGAAAGTAAAGTTTACTAAAATTATTTTAATATCTAATAATTTACAGCTATTAATGTTTATTGTTTCATATGAACATTTTTATTAACCCTGTAGAACAATAAAGTGATTTGGGAAAGTTATATAATCTTCATTAAATTAAACTGAATTATTTTACTGTGATGCTAAATAAAACCTAAAGTAAAATTTTGTATCAAATGAACATCAAGTATTTGGGAAAACTAAATTCAAGCTTTATAATGGTTTTCAAAATATATAAAATTAAATTTCATGCAGAGATACATATCAAGCAATTCTAGTATGTCATGTTTACTGCTCATTCATTAACCTTCCAGTTTTATAAATCTATTTTCTAATTGAAAAATTAATGGTCAATTTGGAATAAATTTCAACATTTCTAAAGTATCATTTACTTGGTAAAGATATAAAATTTAAAACATTTTTCACTACAAAATTAAAAATCTGTTCAATTAGTTACAAAGGATATTTATTGCTTTATACATTAATAGAGAAATATATACAAATATTAAAATGAGGTTTATGCTTCTTATAACAAATTACATTAACTGAACATGTTGGTAACAAAAAATTTTGACTTTTTTTAGATAACATTCAAATCACTATTCAGACTTTACCAAATAAAAGTAAAAATAAATCAAATCAAGTGAAAGAAATAATTCAATGCTCTTCATTGAACGTTTTCTAATGAATAATTAACTATATAAGAGACTAACAACAAAAACAAATATTTGTTTATGAACAATATTAATGTTTTAGCCAATTAGACGGCTCAAAAGTCAAACTAAAAACAAATTATTTTTCTATTTACCATAATTAAAAATTGATCAATATTAGTATTATAGATTAATACAATAAAACCTATATGTTTCCAATAATTTATTTTAGTATAAAAATGCTCTTATGGCCATGCAAACGAATGAGAACGAAATATGCTTTTTGCCTGATGACGATCTAGGGAGTATAGCAGACGGTTCTGGCGTACCACGTGACCTTGTGACGTTTCGGGCAACCGCCTTATATGAACTACCATTAACAATAGTTAATTGATAGTATATGTTTGTCATTAGCTGTTTTCGAAGTTATATGTTCTTAAATCTACTTTTAGGGAAATTTATTCCTCTTAAGATTCAAAATTGGAATCCTTTTGACAGCCGATTTGAAAATTAAAGCATTTACTCTTTCATCAACGTATCACTGTCAGTGGAAAAGGAGTGTTTTATTCCCATTAGAAGTCGAACTTCACAAAATATAAACTTATTTTCAGTTTACCCTCCGAACAACCGAAAACAGTATTTAAGATACGTTATGAGAGTTAAAGTAGGCAATTTATTTTCTTAGATATGCAAATGGGAATGTAGTTCGGAGTAAAGAAGTTAATAAATTAAGTGTGCTAATATTTTAATGTGTTTGTAGTCATATGCATATATCTAACTTTTTACTAGCTGTCTCTTAAAGTGGAAATAAATATTTAAAATTTATTGGTAGACAGGAAAGCTGCCAAACTAGTTACAGCACCAAGTTGTATAATCAAGGGGTTGACTGTTGCTAATGCATTCCCCCTGTGATGGAATTAGAGGGATTGTAGAAGTCTACAGAATTGTTCTGGTAACGCAATTGATAGTGTTGAGAAAGTGACTATTAGTGAAGAGTTTTTTGAAAAGTCTAATAAATTGAACACATTATTTTGAATTACATATCTTTCAGAGATTAAAATGGATGAAGTTATATTAATTTCTAATTGTGACATTCACATTTACTGTTAATTAACATACTCACATTTCTACTCTGAGATTTGTGTGCGAAGTTAATCTTATAGCACCAAAAAACTATGAATTTTATTTCATGTTCTTTTAGAACACATTTTTAAGTTTATTTTTAAAATTTCTGACTTGTTGCCTCACCTTTAAATATTTTGGAAAAAATAAAATGTTTTTTTTCATAATTTTGAGTTTATTGAAAATTAATATCTTATAATACAATTTTTTTATTTCAAAGAATTCTTGATTTTTACATTTTTTTAGTTGGTGTGAAATATTATGAATTTTCCTTTACCACGTGAAAATGTATATAATAACAATCCACAAAAAAGTCTATATGATAAAATATGAAGCAAGAATAACTTAGAAATGTTACACATATAGGAGAGATTATGAGCATTCTGGATAAGAGATAAGATCGAGAAAATTTATTTTAAATTTCTGTTTATCCCTATTGGACATTTAATTATTTCTTTCTGCAAACCTTATTTTGTATTAAAACAGCAAGTTTGGTTAAAAATAATACTTTTGTATGAGTCTAAATTTCGAAAAAACTCAAAATATCACTGAAAGAAATTGATGCAGAACTAGACATTGAGGCTATCAAAACGACTATTTCAAGCATTTTCATATCATCTATAAAAGGTTTCAATATAGATACTGATTCAGTTCTTAAACAATTGACAGCCATTTAATTAAAAAAAACTTATAGTTTATTTTAATTTGGAAAAGAAAGTAGAAGGGTTAATGATCATAAAATCAGGAGATTTTTAATTATTTACAGACATATTTTTGTGCATTTTACTGAAGTTTTGTACTATTTATAAATATACTTAGGTCATAAGATTGATATATTTCTATAAAATAAAAGTTTGATTAGCTTTTTTTATTCTATTTGCCTTTAATAAAACTATTCAGGCATTTTATGTATTAACTTAACAAAAGAAAAAACAACCTTAATGGTACTTTAAGTATTATCTGTAAGAAACTGCTTTATTATTAAATTTTATTTAATAAGCTATATTTCTCAGAAATTGTATTCCTTTCCTCAATCAACAACCTAGAAAATAATTATAAAGAAAACATTTCTGGGTATACTACTTATATCAGTATGTATATATGTATACACATATTTACTGAAAGTATATAATCAATAGAATCTTAATACAAGATAGATTTTAATATTGTGGAATTGAATTAACATTTAATCATAATTTTAAAAACAGTTATATACAGTGTTTTGGAAGTACATAAATAGTTTAATATAAAATAATTGTGATCCATTTTCATTTTTACTAAAGTTAAAGTAAGCTGCTATAAAAAGTCATTTTTTTTGTTCCCTTGAAACAAGATGATTTGTTTAATTGTCAACACTTATAAATGAGCTCTTTATTATGACATCAAACAAATATTGAAAGTCATTCTTCACTTGATTATCCCTGATTGAGTGAACTCTTACAACTCATAAATTGAAATGAATTCATACTGATACAGCAGCTACTTACTTAATTATTCACAAAAGAGCTGTCTGAACAATGATACTAGAAATTCTGGTTACAAAAATCACATATCAATTTTACATCTGCATCACTATGCAAAAGCATTTAATTCAGGGTTTACACACTTTTTAATGATACCTTAATATTAGGGGCTCCTAACAGAAAAAGCCCTTTATTTTCAAATTTGGTCATTAATTTTAATAATAATAATTTTTCTAACTAGCCAAATTTGAAAGAGATCAAAAATGAAAGCTGAATAACAGTGCAAAAAGATATTTTACAAGCCACTTTACGCCCAGCCTTCAGTCTGAGTAATCATGTTTCCAAATAAAAGGTTATATTTATTTTAAAATTTGAATTAATTTTTAGAATATATTACACCAACTATATTAATAATTTAAAAATAAAACTATTCAGTCTTATAAAATTAATAACATTTTATTGTAACTTAGAAAAACACTAAGTTGGTAGATTTGTTTTTGCATTCAGCTAAAATTCATTTATTTATGTAGGTATTTATAAGGAATCTTGGAATCTATAAAAATAATACATCTAGATTAAATTTGATTAAAGATAATCAGAGATTTGCTTGATTTCTATAAAACCTTGATTGGCTCTAATTGACTTTTGTGAGACAGGTCCTATGCAAATGACATAAATAAGCTGCCAAATACATTTAATTTTGTAAATGA
>CM063503.1:51934556-51952069 GCA_032207245.1 Pardosa pseudoannulata | reverse complement strand
CTAAGTCCGTGAGCATGCGCAGATAGCTGGGTACCGATTCACTGTGCAGAAGCTCCTGTCAAATCCAAATTTCTCTGATAATGGCGTTGCCATTCCACAAAAGTAAATATAGCAATTCAGTACCAATTCTTAAACAACTACAACTTCCTCAATTTTAAATATTTCTTTACTACGAATTATGGGATTGAACACTCGCTTACTGTTAAGTGTCTATGTGAACTAAAACTTATTAACTGACACTCTTTGGGCCGAAACCAGAAACTCGCAGAGGCAAAGGTTTGGTGTATTGCATATTGCATAGCAAACACCTGACTTCCTTATAAGCGTATTAGAAGAATAGTGTTATTAACCACTATATAGAGAATTTTTTTTTTTTGTTATACAGAGGGGGTATTTCAGCCCAAAAAGGAGATTAATAATTAGATATTATATGCTGAGTATTTTTCTACATTCTGTTGGTACATCTCAACTCCACTATGTTCTGTTTCTTCCTCTATATGTCAGTTCTATTCGATCCGAATTCCATTATGTAACGTGCTTATGCTCTCAATAAAATATTAAAAAATAAAAACATAGCAATTACAACTTCTACGAATTAATATCTTCTTTTTAATACATATGAACAAAACTAATTTATTATTGTTCACAATTGATTGGGATTACGTAAATTTATATTTAAAAGCTTACCGGTACGAACAAAGAGCACTGTCAAAATCCAAATTTCTCTGATAATGGCGTTGTCATTCCACAAAAGTAAATGTAACAAAACTTTCAGTACCAATTCTTAAACAAGTACAATAAACTTCTTCAATTTTAATTATTTCTTTACTACAAATGAGACTGAACACTTGCGTACCGTTAGGTGTCTATGTGAACCAAAACTTATTAACTGACACTTTTTGGGCCGAAACCAGAAACTCGCAAATGCAACCGTTTGGTGTATTGCATTTTGCGTAATAAACACCTGACTTCCTTATACGCATATTAGAAGAATAATGTTATTAGCCACTATATAGAATTTTTTTTTTTTTTTTTTTTTTTTTTTTTTTTTTTTTTTTTTTTTTTTATTTTTTTTTTTTTTTGTTATACAGAGTGCCGATTTCGGCCCAAAAAGGAGAAGCATAATTAGATGTTATACTAATTCTAAATCGAAAACTCAATATTTTACAGCTCATCGTTTTGAGTTATGCGAGATACATACGTTTGTACTGTACAAACCAGACACAGAAGTAAAAAAATTAAGGAAAAAAGAAGGGAAAAAAGGAGGTTGGTTTGGTTTGGAGCACTACGGTCTACTTTTTGCAACACGAGGGTTAATGAGACCGGGACCTACTGCTTAAAGTCGATTCCGAACGGCTACGAACATCCATGCCATAGTGGAATTCGAGCCCACGAACTCCGGTTCCGAAGGCCAGCACCCTAACCATTCGGCCATCGTTCGGCGGAAAAAAAGGGAGGAAAATGCAGAAAAAGAGAGGGGAAAAGGAAATTAAACTATTAAATATTAATGTTTTGAATTACATAATATTCTCTTAATTTCCTTAATAACCTCCTAAAGCTGTACAACAGAATCTTTAAAAATCAGACATTTCTTACATCTTGGACTCGAGCCATCACAATACCCATCTTTAAACCAGGAAATGACGCTAAAAATCCGAATAATTACCGCCCCATAACTCTAACTAGCTGCCTGTGCAAACTCCTGGAAAAAATGGTGAACGGACGGCTGATTTACATTCTTGAAACAGAACATCACATACACCCATTTTAGAGTGGTTTTAAGGGAGTAGGACAACTACTAATAATATTTTGTATCTGTAAACTCAAATTCGGAATGCCTTTTTAAGGCGGAATCACTTAATCTCTATATTTTTTTTTTGCCAATTTTTATAAAAAATTTCCTTTCTTTTCGTAAATTTCAAGTTCACATAAACGACACCCTTTCTGATAGCTTTGTTCAGGAACAGGGTGTTCCTCAAGGTTTGGTGTGCAGCTGTGCAGCGTCACCCTTTTCTCAATTAAAATAAACGCTATTTTAAATCAACTGCCCTCAACCGTAAATGGGTGTCTTTATGTTGATGATCTTCAGATCTCTGCAGAAGGTAAAGATATGCGCTTCATCGAGCAGCAGCTTCAAGTGACGATAAATCAAATTCTAAAGTGGTGCAAACTTAATGGTTTTAAGATAGCTGCAGTCGCAGAACGACAGTCGTCTAAGACAGGGGTAGGCAACGCGGCGCCCTCGGGCGCCATGGCGCCCCTGACGATTTTTAATGCGCCCTCGCTGGACTAATGTAAATGTGTGATAGCCAGAGTGATTTACTTACTCTTGTCAAACGGCGATATACAGAAAGTAGTCAGTTGAGTTTAGGATTGTGCATAGATTAGCAGTTTGCTAACCGTGAGCGTATCTAATAACACGCACGTATTTTTTGTTAGTGTGTGATCGTATTTCGAATATACCACGCGTAGACCGTGCATTTTAAACTACCAAGTAATCCGAAATCATTCTTTTCTTTTAAAACCTTTCATGGATAAATGTAAAAGAAAAAGAACATATCATGTTAACGATGAATGGGCACATCTATATTGTTTCGTTGATTATAAAGGGAAGTGTATTTGTTTGTTGTGTAATAATAGTGTTGCGATTCCCAAGAAAAGTAATATTGAACGATATTTTAAGACCGTTCAAACCAATTTTGATAGTGACTATTCAATAAACTCTGAAATTAGAAGAAAAAATATTATTTCTTTAAAATCTTCAATAACTAACCAGCAAAGTTTTTTTTTACTAAACCACTACAGCAACATAAAGCAGCAATGATCGAGTCATATAAAATATCGCATTTGCTAGCTAAGAATAAAAAACCATTTACAGATGGAGAATTAGTGAAAGAAGCCATTTTAGAAACTGCTGATTCACTTTTTGAAGAATTTAAAAATAAAAAAGAAATAGTTTCAGCTATAAACACGTTGCAATTATCAGCACGAACTGTTACTAGAAGAATTGAAGTAATTGCGGAGAATTTGGAGGCAGAATTAGCAAATGATATGGAAAATTGTATTTTCTTTTCGCTACAGATGGATGAATCGACAGACCTGACAAATATTATTAAATTAGCAATTTGCGTGAAGATGGTATTTTCTGATTTTACAACAAAAGAAGAATTCCTTAAAGTTCTGCCATTAAAGGGAAGTACCAGAGGAGAAGATATCTTTTCTACTTTTAAAAAGTATATAACAGATGTAAAATTACCTGTATAAAAGTTATCGTCAATTACAACAGACGGGGCACCAGCTATGACTGGTAAGAAAAAGGGATTTATTGCCTTATGTAGACAGGATTCCTTATTCCCTAAATTTATTTCTTATCATTGCCTCATACATGAAGAAATGTTATGTGCAAAAACAATCGGTTTTCAACACGTATTTATGATAGTAACAAAAATTATTAATTCCATAAGATCGGGAGCTATGCAACACAGATTGTTTATATTACTTTTAGAAGATGAGGACGGTCAGTTCGCAGATCTTCTTTTACATACTGAAGTAAGGTTGCTGAGCAGAGGTAAAACACTTGAGCGGTTTATCATGCTTTTGCCACAAATAAAGGAATTTATTGCATCAAGAGGCGAATTTTACGAGCAATTAGAAAATAAGGATTGGCTAATCGACCTCGGATTTCTGACAGATAAAACGGCAAAATTGAATGAATTAAACTTAAAAGTACAAGGGAAAAATCAGCATATCGCTGACATGATTAGTGCAGTAAATGCATTCAAATGCAAGTTAGTGTTGTTGAAATCCCATCTATTGAAAAAATCATTATCAATTTCCCAAATATAAAATATACTGTTGAGAGTTTAAATTTGAATAATGAAAATTTTACTGCTACATCATATTTAGAAATTATAGATAAGATAATAGAAGAGTTTTCTTCTAGATTTGAAGATTTTGCAGCATTAGAACCCGTTCTAAGATTTTTCATAAATCCATTTAATGTTACTGAAGATGATGTCCTTGAAATAGTTTCAGTGTACTTCGAGCTTCATAATATCGAAGACCTAGAATTAGAAATAATAAACTTGCAAAGTGATATTATTTTAAAAGCGCATAGTAAAGATAAAATGTTTTGGAACTTAGTCGATGAGAATAAGCATCCTATCCTATACTGTAATACGAGGAATGGTTGTCAAGTCGAAAATCGAACCAGAATTAATAAACTGTAGTAAACTTGGGGATCTGGGGTTTTTGGTCACGAGGAATCGATTGGCATCGGTTTTGACGCGCTAAGGTCACGTAGTTCGGTGCTACAGATAGGGCCGGGTTCGAACCCCGGTGCGGGCAAACTTTTTTCTCATGCGTCCAAACCAAGTGAAAATTGGTACCCGGAGGTTTTCGACCACGAGGAATCGATTGGCTGTAGTTCTGACGAATTAATAATAATAATAATAAAAGTCTTTATTGATTTATCTTTATTCCTTCATATCGGTTTCCATTTTTATTTTCTATCAACTCTAAATATTAAATTAATGTAGCAAAGTATATATAACACATAAACGATATAGTAAAAAAAAAAAATAATGCAAACAAAAATTTTGAAAACCAACCACAAAAAATTAAAAAATAATGCTTCACTAACGTGCCGAAACAACCTCGCCGTTCAATTTCCAAAGCCACACTAAACACAGAGCATATAACTTATCAAAGTCCGTCGCCGCGTTAGTGCGTCGTCGGCATACCAGGAGGTGCCGCTCTGACGCGCCAGTGCGTCGGTGGCAGCGAACGTGTTAAGGAACTGATTTCGATTTCAAATCACCGTCAACAAAGTTCGACATTTCAACATTCATCAGATTTCAAGCTACATTTTCAACATGCAGAACGCACCTCTACATGAAATGCTTCAAGGAGCCGGAATTTTGGAACAACAAGCGATCAACTCAATTATACCCGCAAATGGACAACTAGAAGATACCGTCATTGTCAGAATGCTTCTCCATTCAACACACTTCAATCTTTACACTGCTCACTTTGTACCATTTCTTTAATTGTGTAATTTTTTGTTATCAATTACATTTTATTTTCTATGACTTTTCAAACTTTACCTTTGTATAGAATAGTTCCCTTTCCAAACAACTTTGTTTAGAATAGTTTACAATGGTGCACTTTAACCGGTTATCTTTTCACTAATGATTTTACAAATTTTCTTATGGCATGTATTGTTTTGATAAATCCCAAATGAAAATTTAAATCTTCGAGTTAGTTTCGATACCTGTTTTCTCCGAGCGGAGCTCGGTCACCTGGTACTTTTAAGGAAATGTGAGCTAAAAATTTATTCATATTGTGCAACAACATACAATTGCGAGTCTTTGTTCTTAAATATGAAATATTTGAAATCAAAATACCGAACAAAGCTTAGTGACTGACATTTAGATAATTGTTTAAGGACCGGGAATTCTAAATATATCCCCAATTATAAGAAATTAGCTGAAAATATGGACACCAAATATTCACACTGAATTATATGTATCATTATGTATGACACCAACAAAATAAAATTATAAAAAATCTGTTTTTTATGCCTATTTATACATGTTGATTATCTGTAAAATTAACGCCCTCGGTGATTTTCAAATTTAATATTGCGCCCTTAAGGACAAACAGGTTGCCGACCCCTGGTCTAAGATTTATCGCTGTCGGGTCGTTAAGTAGGAAAGCGCTCTTTCGTTCCAGAGTTCGTGGGTTCGTCCCTGTCATAGTCTCACCAACTTTACCATTCCACTGTTGGCATGGATTCTTGTAAAAATTCGGAGCTGGCTTTAATCAGTATTTTCCGACCTCACTAACCTTCATGTATGAAAAAAGGTGCTTCCAACCAACCAATCTTTCATATCCCTTGAATCTTAACTGTTGTGAAATTTAAAGCCGAGATTTTCCGTTTCCCGTGAAATATATAAAATAAATAGGCATTTTTGGCTATTTATTTAAACATACTGCTCTTTTATGGTTATTTCCTTTAGAATTAAGTATTTGTTTGCTTTTTAACACACACAGTCTAAATACAAACAAGTTTTTAGAGAAAAACAAAATCTATATGTATAAATTTCGATTAATTCAGTATTTAATATATCAATTTTATCTCACCTACGCAAACAAAATGCCGCCTCCCAACAAATGCCCTTATTGTTCACCCCTCGAGTGGCCCCTGTACTCATATTGCATAAAGTAATAGGTTTCCATTAGTCACTACGACTTTTTTTTCAGTTGGATTCTAAATTAAAAAATAATTACGCTGTTTATTGCAATATAAAAAACACTTGAAAGTTACCTCATCCCCTTAAATCCTATACATCACACTCGGAATTTCTGTCAACGAATTCTCATAATTTGCTTAATATACTAATTGATTTTAGATTAAACCTTTGAAAAGGAGAGTCATGATTACAGAGTATTCAAAAACTTACCAGATATTCTCTAAATCTCTGCGCAGTCCATCACGCGTGTTAGAGCTACAGCTTCAAAGACATAAAAACAAACCAAAAACAGAATAGTTTAATTTGGAATATGAAATGGTACTGGAGCTGAATTTTATATCAATAAGGCACTCTTACCGCTTGCTATTGTCATCATAAGTGGCAGAAAGGTCTATTTATAAAGCACCAACAAAAGTTAATGCATTATTTCTATTTCGTTAATCGTAACAACAACTCCCAGACGAAAAAGGGTGGCGAAAAGAATAATAATAATAATGAACAGATTAAATCGGTAAATTTAAAAGTAATAGTAAAGCTGCAGTTAGAAAATTTACGCATATTTATCAATTTGGTTGCCCCTGAGATTTGGCCATTACCGTGTACTCGCACACTGCATGTTTAGAAGCCCCGGCCCTAGATGTTCTATTAGATTATAAATCCGATGCTTCAATTTCAATTTATAAGGAAAGTTCTGAAAGTAAGTTTCGTCATTCTTTCTGACAAGAAATCTTCATAACAAATAGGAATGTACAATGGCATAACTAATTAGAAACATTTGGCTATGTCTTCATATACTCATTTATACATTTGTCGTTACGTGAAAATCCATTTCAATAAACCTCCCTGGTCTCCTTGCCCAATGATTCAGGGATATCATAACGGCACACTATTATCACACTTTCATCAAATTGATGTTTGATGAAATTAACTAGGGCTTGGGGGGGGGGCTAGGGATTTTGTTCGAGATCAGTGGTTCTCAACTTTTTTTGGACTACCACCACCTTTACAAGAAAAAGAATATTCGAAAGCCCCCCTTTTCCATAACAGTGAATTATACCAAATATTGGAGTATTGTAGCATATTATCTGCATTTACTTTGTCTGCCTACCTATCTATTAAGAATTACAAAGTAGAATTTAATTAAAGTGGCCATCAAGTGTAAGAAAAAAATTGTTATTAAAAATTTAAAATTAAACATATAATTAATAAGGAATAAAAAATGATGTGATGATACTACCGTGGTTGAGTCTGTTAGATGGCTGCCGAGATGGGTGAGGCGGTGGAATTCTAATAATTTGATTATGTTCGATTTTTGTTAATATCATTCTTAAATCTCCAATGTACCTTTTCTTAGACAGTCAACTAGCTACTGCACTGAGCTCACATTCAACTAAATACGATGAAGTAAATGCAATTAAAATATCCATACTCTACCCCAGGGGTGATCAAATGGCAATCCACGAAATTTATCGGCAAAAGAATATCACATTTATTATTGGAAAAACACTATTATTCGATTGATTTATTGATGATTTTTATAGATATTATGTCTACTAGCCACTCCTCTTGACTGACATAATGCCCTGATTTGCATTTGAGCCCACTACCACACCCCTTGGAAGGCTTCAGTGCCCATTGTGGGCGGCGGTACCGCCCCCGTCGAGAGCCTATGCACTAGATAACGCTTAATCTAGGACACAAAAGAACACATTCCCTGCCAGGAAAAAGAGAAATTGCATTTCCCGGCCTACAGCTCTGATTTTTTCCCCATTAGAATTTCCCCCTTTTTCTACGAAGTAAACTCTACCGGTACGTTACTTCTGAAGCAATGAAGTGTAACAGGTCGTGAAGAACTTACTCAAAATCACTGGGCACCGATTTTGTCAAGATGGTATCTTGAAATTGATTTCATGGTGTGGTAAATGTACCATAGTCAGTAGTGGCATGTAGCTAAATAGCCAAATGCCATTGTATATTTCTATTTGTAAAAAAACTTCATTGGAAGAAGCATGATGAAACTTACTTTTGGAATGTCCCTGGTAAAAAAAAATATTTCAAACTGCCGACTCTTAACATCCAACTGTTTAGTGGTAAATATTTCAATTGACTTTCTTTTAAACATTTGTATTTGTTTACTGTGCATGATAACCCAACATTAAATCGGAAGTCAGAAATTTCAGTATTTGAAGGGTTTGGTCACAAAAGAACTATCGTCAGATATCAAACACATTCCAATTTTGGAAAAAACGCTATGAGGAAGAGTAGCAAGAGTAATTGAGATATGATAATAAAAAACAATTTATAATTTAAATCTTTATTTAAACATTTGTAGATCAACCTATATCTCACCTCAATGGAAATAGTTTCAGACAGCTTGTTGATATATCAGACCAGCAACCTAGACAAAGAGGGGGGAGGGGCTTCGGCCCGAATTTGAGTTCTTTATATAGATGTTACATATATAGACATCGGAATCTCCGACGGTATACCGAGATTTAGATAACCATCCAAAATTACCTGAAAATTTAAAGAAACTAGTCTTAACTTGGTTTTCTGAGGTTAGGCTCAGCAAATATATACCAGT
Organism: Pardosa pseudoannulata; assembly: GCA_032207245.1. Lineage (NCBI taxonomy): Eukaryota > Metazoa > Arthropoda > Arachnida > Araneae > Lycosidae > Pardosa > Pardosa pseudoannulata. Next base: position 51,943,231 of record CM063503.1, on the reverse strand, counting down.
CAATAACCGAGAAACTTTAGCACTTCAATTTATTGACATTAACACTTAGAAAAAGAGCAGCTCTGCAGCATATGTTTATCAGCACAGTCGGCTGACAGAAAACAGATACAAACTAAACTCCCGACAATCAAGACAGCGTACATTCACAGAAAAAAAGTTATTTCAGTATTCTTATGGTTTGATTAGTGGACTAGTTGGTCAGTCAAAACTGCAAAATCAGCAGTCAGGGTCAACATGGTTCTTGGATACTGTGAGATTGGAAATGGAGAAAAGAGTAAAAATTGCAAGTTAAGATTTTACTGAAGGGAAAATGGAAGAGATAGCACTCTTGAATTGAGGTTCTTATCTTTATAATGAAATGGAATTAAAATTGGGAAAAAGATTTAGATTCGCTTAAGTTAAACATTTAATACAGATACATAATTTTTTTTTAATATATGAGTGTTTATATGCATTTAACCATAAGCTCTTTCTCTCTCTCTCTTTATTCTCTCTATCTCTATATTGTAACGAACTGGGGATATAGTAGGCGAAGCCGTCAATGAAACAGGCTAGAAAACTATTTAATCTTGATTAAATATTTTATTCAATCGAATAATTTATGTACAGATTCAGTAGGGTGTATTTGGGGATCTCGTGCAGAGATGATATTCAAACAATAAGGATGCGTGGGATACCGGATACAGTATGGCTAGGGCTTCTAATCACAGGAATTGTTCGCTACTTAGTGCCGGTAATAAACGCTGACACTATCACCTCCGGTTGATGATTAGCACAGTCGGCTTTCACAGCAAGGCTCGAAAGTTCAGAGTGCGTATCACGCTGGGGTTCGTGAAGGAAATCTCAGGATGCAAGACGATCCAAATTCGAGAGCAAAGTCACTCTCGGCTACCTACTTCTATGTAAGAAGTAAAATAAAAATTAGCAAAATAACGGGAAAGGAATTCCCAAGTCGAAGGTCGACTTCCTAGCAACAGAGACGCTGGCGATCTCTAAACAAGCAAACTCCAGGAGCGGAGATTCAGAGCTACGAAGGCTCTATCAGGTAGAAGCCTCAAGAAGAAAAAAAGCCCCTTTTTTGTACTGTCACCCTTCTTTAATAGCGGCACCGTTTTTCTTTCCTCGGTTCTTCGGGAAACTTCCAGAACCAGGGTGATGCAAACTTGCGGTCACCTCCCACCTTGAATCAGCTGTTCCGTTTCCATATGTGGCCGAAAAGCCGTCTTCAGATCAGCCGACCCAAACAACTTAACTGCCTTTTTCGCTACCGCTAATGGGCGACAAGGTGCACTGTAATTATTTACAATCTTTTCACAGAGTCTTTCCATTCAACAGACTTACAAAGCCTAGACGATCTGGCTCCAGCACACGGACAGTTTTCAACTAAGTTATTTTAGACCACTCGGTTCTATTTGCCGCTAATCCACGACGAAAGGTCATCTTCGGGCTCCTCGTTCTTTAGGGTCATGTAACGGATCGTTACAATATATATATATATATATATATATATATATATATATATATATATATATATATATATATATATATATATATATATATTATATAGCATATAAATATTGTAATACATATATATATATATATGTGTGTGTGTGTGTGCGTAGAAACACTCATTTGTGCGTATGTATGTGTATGGGCTGGGTTAATTTTAGATCTAAAAAAAGGTAGGGGTGCTGAAGGAAAAAAAAAAGAGAGCACTGTGTTTTAAAAAGGCACTCTGCCTCGAAAAGAGGCAATGTATTTCATAAATAGATATATATTTGTTTAAAGCCACTCCAAGATTTTTTTTTTATTTTAATATAAAAATATTTTGTACCAAAGGTATTAGGATGAATGGGTCGGGGACTGCTTTTCGGTAACGCACTTCGATAGTTCGAATCCCATTGTCAGCTTAATGTTCATAGTCATTCAGAATCGGCTTTGAACCGTAGAATCCAGTCCTGATTGCACTTTATGTAGCAAAATTATAGACCATAGAGTTCCAAACTAAACCAACATTTGGAACTGATCTCATAATATAGAAACATGTCTACCTAAAAAATATATTAAAAAAAAATACTTTCAATATACACGTATGTACACAGGGTCTGCTAGTGCTACAAAGGGACAATGATGGCCAAAGTGGTAGGGAGCTACACTTCGGTCCCGGATTTTATGGGTTCGAATCCCACTGGTGACATGGATATTCGTATCCGCTCGAAATTTGCTTTAACCCCTTAACGCATTTGCCCGTGTCTGACACAGGCGAAATTCAAATTAAGCATGTAATAAAATTGTTTACACTTTGTTTGTATAACAATTTTTTTATATACTTTTTACTCTTTCCAAGCTCCCTAGTCACCCCCAAAATTGAAATTGTAAAAAATAACTTACATTGTACCTATCTATCCCTTTTCTGTGAAGAAAATATGTCATATTTTATAATTTTTTCTAAAATAAACTCGTGCTTTAAGGGGTTAAGCAATAGGTCCTGGACTCACTGCTCTCGTGTAGCAAGAGCAAACTGCAGAGCTCCAGACCCAAACAAATCTAACTCAATTAGCATAAGATGAAATGGGTTAAGCGTGCTATAGAAGGTAGTTTAATTTCAGTCAACCATATCAAATCAGCTTTTCATGCTATATGTATACACAGGGATGTTGCGCTCCTTCAAGCACTTTGAAGCAATTTTTGGAGCAGCAAAACTTAAAATTTGTAACAGGAGAAAGCCTTTTCGTAGCAGCCAAAATGTTGATTTGTAGCAGAAGAAAGCATTTTCGTAACAGTCAAAATCTTGATTTGTAGCAAGAGAAAGCATTTTCGTAGCAGTCAAAATCTTGATTTGCAGCAGGATATAGTGCTTTTGTAGGAGTTAAACTAACAATTTAGAGGATAAACCACAGTTTTTGAGGAGTCTGCTTAATAATTTAGAATGATTGGTTGGTAGCATTTGGAGCAGCCAAATATTCAATAATTGCTGATATGGCTTCTGGGTTTGGTATATGAAATATATAGTGTATTAAGAAGAAAGAGGGAAGAAAGTTAAAATTACAGCAATATAAACTTATTGCATGCTCAGGGATACTTTTAATAGTTTTTGGATTATCTATTCGATTACTATTTTTAAGGATATTCCTTTGGTGTTTAAGTGTCTGCTTTTTAGCGCACAGTTTTTTCACAGATTCTTTTTAAAGCAACTTTTATTTATGTTGTTTTAGTTCCCTTATTCTATCTCTTCCCTTTTTATATATTTTTCTTCTTTATATGGCTTGGAAGAGGATCTTAATTGTTAAACTAATTTTTTTTCTACATGCTCATGCAAAACTTTTTTAAGAAATATTTTACAGGAATATCACCTTCAGCAAGAAGGTAATACATAAGGCTTCTCCCACCAAACGTTCTTTCAAGAATAGGTTACCCAGGGATGGTCACAAGAAATGCATTCCAATATTCCCTGACTTATAAATTATTTTAGTAAAATAACTGAATTTAAACTACCTTATTCCAAATTAAATAAATATAATAAAAAATTGAAAAATAATGAGACAAAATGATGACTTTAATGTTGATATAAATAATTTTAGGTATTCAACAACTGTTACATTAAATAATTAACTATTTAAATATTTAAAAAATTATTAAAATTATTTACATTATTTTTCTTTTTAACTTTATCTTTTAAAATTTCCCTGTCTAGTGTTTGAAATAACTCAACATTTACTTATAGCCTCAGAGATTTGTGTATCAATTCAGTATGCATTAAGATTGGGCGATATATCGATATATTATGAAATATCGATAAAACCATCCATCATGGTCCATCGTGAAACCGATTTCCAAATTTTGATTTTAGATCAAGATCTGAACGAACACCTATATAGCTAAATCGATCACCGATCTCTGATGTGAAATCGTCTTTTCGATATCATGACAGTTTTTGAGCATACGAGGTATATTGTTCCGAAAAGTCATGTTCCTACATGCAAACATAATCTTGTCAATTTTACGACTTCTAGTAACACGCTGTATACGCAATAAAACGTCCCTATATATGAACGCCGAACAATGGCCGAATGGATAGACGCTGCTCTTTGGTACCAGTGTTCGCTTGTACGAATCCCCCTATTGGTGTGGATAGTCGTAGCCATGAGGATCGGCTTTAAGCAGTAGGTAACAGCCTCATTATCCCTTGTATAACGGAATAGCAGACCGAAGTACTCTAACCAACTGATATTTGGGCATAATCTTTCCTATTTTGTGACATTGTGAGAGGGATATGCGGTATATCAGTGATCGGCAATTTATCTACATCGCGAAATCGTATATTTTGTCCTTAATTGAAGAATCGTTATGCCGATCATAAACAATGGAAATAAATAAGAGGGAGACACACGAAAAGGAGGAAAACCTCGCAAATACGGAACTCTAAGTTCAACTGAGAGCAGCTGAGTGTCTTATGACTGTGTAAGGACTGCGTCAAGATATTTTTGTGACGTAATTGTACACTACTATAATGGCAAAGTTATACAGTCTGTATCAATTATATGGTCAGCTCAGCGGTCCAGAAAAATCAGACCATATAACCGCGGTGACCATATATGCGGAACAATACAACCCTATTGTGCATAAACCGTACATTTTTAATCCATAATAGAAGAGCCTTAGCCACATTCCCATAAGGTGACAAGCGCTGATGTTTTCTTTCTTGATCACTGATTTCAACACTTGAGGACCAAAGTTTGGGCAATTAAAATGTTGTTTAATGTAGTCAGGGTAATCGAATTTGCTTTGGCAAAAATAGCCTTAGATTAGATTTTTAAAAATTTTCAATCAATTCATATTTCGCAGCAAATGACAAATTCTTTCTTTTCGAAGCCATAATTGAAAAATGAACGTTCTAATTCGTGACGTATGATCCAAATGCAACAAAATTTTCCTTTACTTGTTTCGTCTCAATTTCAACTTAAAAACGGAGAGATAACTTCAACCAATAAACAGACAGATGTCCACCTCTTGTCAGGGGACAAGAGAACTGAGAGAGGTGATGTCTACACAAACAAGAAAGGGGGGAAAGGGAGGGAAATAAAAGCTTGAATTCAGGTCCTCTTCGATTTTGCAGACTTCTTAAAGGGGGGGGGGCGGAAACTCGTTGAAAACATGAAACTGACCATATAACCGGTAACAAGAAAAAGAAAATGACTGTATAAGCGGTGCACTTTAACACGTTTCCTATTAAGTTAGACGGGACTTTAGAAAACTGACCATATAAGCGGGGTGACCTTATAAGCGGGTGACCATATAGCCGGTACTGACTGTATTAAGATCCGCATCCGACTGGTGCAGGAATTTACCATTTTTGATTACCATTTTTAATAGGCTGCTAACATTACATTACAGGAGCAATCAGCAATCGGAAGGAGTGTTGGAGAGTTGATTTCCCAGAAGTTGAAAACTGGTTTCAAGGGATGAAAGTCTCATTAATATACAAATTTCTTCCCTTTTTCGAAAAATTTACGAATGACGAGATTTTTAAAGATGCAGAATTTTCTAAAAGAATCGGAATTCACATACAATACAAAAACTTACCAAAAAAAAAAAAAAAAAAAAAAAAGGGGGGAGGAATGGAAAATGGAGGAGAAGCAGAGATTAGCTGTAGAAATCAAAGAAGTGGAATTCTAACAAAAAGCGGAAAATTTCCATCCCTATACATGCTACAAACATATATCTTTTTCTTGGGCACAGAATTTTAATTTTTAGTTGATTTTTATTTCAATCTTCAGTATATAGTACTAAAGAATGGCTGCATGGCTGAAGCATGAATAGAATTCACATTTCGCGGTTTTTGAAGGGCGCCGTGCCCAGCCCTTTTTTTTTATTTAACGTTGAAGTGCCCTGTCCCTTTTTTACTTTTCAAATTTATATAAATTCAGAAATCAATTAAAAACTGATATAGTGCTTTTTTACATAAAAATGCCTTTTCATCCTAAAAAGTGCTCTTTCATTTAGTAAAAAGTGCCTTTTTTTTACAAGTCCACCCTGCCCCGTTTTAAAAAATTATGTGAACACTAGCTGCTTCGCACCCAGCCTTTGGTCTGGGTCTTAAAATATTTCGATGAAAGGTTTAGAACAACTATTAAAGATAATAAGACGTATTAATATAAATGCTGAACAAATCTCGTATATTTCAGATTGTTGACGATAATAACAGTTTATTTTAATAGCTGAATGTCCAGTAAGTGCACTGCGTTGCCCGCGAGCCGCTGCATAATAATTCCCAATTCCACGACTTTTTTTAATGTAGGAGTCAAATTTCAAAATACTGTGGAGAGTAATATATATGTACTGTTCTGAATGGGATAATTCATTTCCGAGATTATATGCCTTTTAGTACTAATGTTTTACATACATAAAAATTAAATTTTTGTGGCGGTTGTGCGAAGAAGACGCAGACCATATGCAAATTCCAAGCGTGGTCGCCTGCGCATGCCACGGCCGCATATAAGCGGAGGAATTCCCTTCGTTTGGGGAGAGCGTTGCTGGCTGCCTCGACTGACTTCTCGGGCCTGACCTTTGCTGAAAGATCTCCTGGTCGAGTGCTGCTGAAGTTTCCGACGTCGTCTCCTCCCTGATTGCTGTGGCTCTGAATCATATTACGTATTTCATTTTTTACAATTTATGTTTTTAAACGCTCACACAAATTGTATAGCGTAATAAATTGTGTATTTTATCATACCTCAGGTTTTTTCCCTGTTTTGGTTAAGACAAGATTATACAGTTATCGGGTCACGAGTTAAGACTTGTGGTAGGCTCCGAACTGTTACTCAAGTAAACATTTAACCAATAGGCTGTAATATTCTCGGGGCCACCACATTTTAAACAACAAAACCTATGATGATAACTTTTTCTTTAAAAAATGTCAATTGTAAAATAAAAACAAATTTGATAGAACATGGCGAATTTGTAATTATTGAAAATAAAAATCACGCCAACATATAACAGAAAAAATACTAATTTCTTAAAAAAAATATAAAGTAAAATAAAGATTTACATATTTTGATGAAGTAAAAAATTTAGCTATTAAAAATAAAATGATTTTGATACTGGGATATTTCAAAGAGAAGAAGTTATTGCGTATGACAAATAATTGTAACTATAGGCAATAAATGGCACCACTCAGTACATATTTTAATTAATATACTTTTAGCTGATTGTAATTACGGTATTTTAATGGTGGAAAGAGTTTAAGCATTCAGCAGATTGGGCGAAGTAATGCATCCAAATGTATTTATGTTTATAAATGCATTTATTTACACTCAAATTTTAATGGTAAGGTCTTTAAAAATTCTTCAAGAATATAATATATCACTAACAAAAATACCAAAATGTGCCTCAGTTCAAATTTTCTAAACAAACAACGGTTTGGCAGGATAGGCTATAGTTGTTTTGCATTAATGTCAATTCTATTACTAAATATCTGGCGAAAACGACAACAATAAAAATATGGTCATTGTTTGTCACGCCAACTCAACAGTTTAAATGACTGTACTACATAATTAAAACGGTGTTTTCGTTGGTTTTAAAATAATATATTTCGAACTAATTAGAATATCTGAACGCGATTGACCGAAATGACTTCTTTTAGTAATTCTGCCAAGTCTAATTATGAATAGTTGTTAGTGTGGTCTCAAAATTGGATAAATAAAAATGGCGCAATTGAATTCAAAATGAAAGAAATATACCAAACTAATATTGATAAAATAAAATAAGTGTATGAGGCTAAAACACCGAAAACAATTATATTATTTGAAATCACATGTTAAACTTTAATCAAAAGTGGTTACAATATCTCAACATTTCATAGTTGCCATTTCTAAAATGAAAACTTATTTGCTCCCTGTATATCACTTGCCAATTTTTATTTTCTCTAGTGTAGTTGAGTTTTAGATAACAAAACCTATAACCCTATGTTAGTTTTTATTTAATAAATGGCAACTGCGAAATAAAAACAAATTTGATAGAACATGGCAATTTTTAATTACTGAAAATAAAAATCTCGCCAAGAAAATAAAATAGAAAAAAAAGGTGATTTCGTAAACAAAAGTGAGTTTAGCGTTTAGCAGATAAGAAAACAGTCTTATATATATAAATGCCATCATATATTTATATACTTACACTTGAATTTAAATAGCGTAGATACATTTTTGTGTTTCCCGTATACCAAATATCTGGCGATAATGATGCCAACAATGAATAACACTGCCATATTTAGACGCCAACTCAAGTATGGAAAGCTCTTGTCGCAAAATTAAACTGGCATTTTGTTTGGTTTTTCGTTAATATCTTTCGAACTAATTGGTATATCGGAACACGAATGGGCGAAATAACAATCCTGGATCTCAGTCAGATTTTAATCTGGGAATTTAAGATGTATTAATGTGGAATATGTTCATTTGGCGGTATCAAGGATTTCTGTCCAAAGAAGTTACTCTATGACCTATCGGGTAGATTTGTTTAAAAAAAAACATAAAAATGAAAACTGTTCTTAATATCTATAAATAGAAATAACAAAATATATGTTTATATGCTAACGATTAAATCTGCATCGAATTTGTTTTATATTAAATTTTCTCAAAACTGTATAGTAAAATATAAATTTAACCCTAAACTGTATTACTACT
>CM063503.1:51906432-51934456 GCA_032207245.1 Pardosa pseudoannulata | reverse complement strand
CAAAATTACAAGGACCCACTTGAGCCAAAGTAGTACTTTCCCCCTTGATGCGTTCGTTAAAATAACAGGAGCACCCGTTTGCCTTAATAGAAGTAGCGTATGCCTCAATCATGCTTGGTTTGACCAAGTGGTATCAGAAACAACATATATGTGTACTTAAAGGAGACACATCTCTTTAAAGCTGTGGTGGTCCCGAGAATGTTTAACTTGAGTAACAGTTCGGGACCTGCCACAAGTCTTAACTCGTGACCCGATAACTGTATAATCTTGTCTTAACCAAAACAGGGAAAAAACTTGAGGTATGATAAAATACACTATTTATTACGCTATACAATTTGTGTGAGCGTTTAAAAACATAAATTGTAAAAAATGAAATACGTAATATGATTCAGAGCCACAGCAATCAGGGAGGAGACGACGTCGAAAACTTCAGCAGCACTCGACCAGGAGATCTTTCAGCAAAGGTCAGGCCCGAGAAGTCAGTCGAGGCAGCCAGCAACGCTCTCCCCAAACGAAGGGAATTCCTCCGCTTATATGCGGCCGTGGCATGCGCAGGCGATCACGCTTGGAATTTGCATATGGTCTGCGTCTTCTTCGCACAACCGCCACACACTCCCCCGCAAGTGCCAAGACCCTAGGCTTGGTACGGTTCCACAATTCGAACTCTTCGTCCTGAACGTGTCATGACAGCGGGTTTTTGATCAGCGTCACTTGCGACCACTTCGCCTGAAATTGGATGGTCCTGATAAAATGCAGGTTTTAACCTATCTATAGCAATACATTTCCTGTGACCTGCGATATTTAGCGTGAAGTGCTTCGGGTGTCGGGAAATGACTCTATAAGGACCGTCATATGGCTGGGTTAATGGCTTACGCACGGAATCTATTCTGACAAACACAAAAGGGGTTTGCATTAACTCCTTCTGCACAAAAACCTTATTTACTGCATGAGTAGAAGTAGGGATTGGTCTCAATTCTTTCATATGAGACTTTAAACGTCGTAAAAATTCGAAACGTGTAAATGCGTGACTGTCACTTGAGTCACAAAAAAAATCACCGGGTAGTCTTAATGGTGAGCCATATACCAGTTCGGCTGTCGATGCCGCTATGTCCGCTTTGAAGCTAGTTCTGATGCCAAGTAAAGCTAAAGGTAATTTTTCAACCCAAAACTGAGAAGCTTTTAAAATGCATATCAAAGTCTGCTTCAAATGCCTATGGAAATTTTCCACGAGACCGTTGGCGCGAGGATTGTATGCACACGTCCTTTTGCGTTCTATACCTAATAATTTATTTAAAGTGGAAAAAAGTTCACTTTCGAATTGCTTGCCTTGATCGGTAATGATTGTAACAGGCACACCAAAACGTGCAATCCATCCGGTGTAAAATGCTTCTGCGACGCTTTCAGCAGTCTGGTCTGGAATAGGGTATGCTTCCGGCCATCTTGTAAACCTGTCAATACAAGTTAACAAGTAGTGAAAACCTCTGGAAGGTGGCAGTGGCCCAACAATATCCAGATGTACTTCTGCGAACCTAGTGTCAGGGCATTTAAATGTAGCCAGTGGAGACTTGGTATGTCTCAAAATCTTCGATTTCTGACACTGAATGCAACTTGCGATCCATTCTTTGCAATCGACTGCAAGTCTAGGCCAGACAAAACGCTCTCGAAGTAACTTTGTTGTGCTTTTAATACCTGGGTGAGAGATATTGTGTACCTGGGTGAAAGCTTCCCTGCGAAATCCGTCAGGAAGGTATAGCCTCACATTACTAGTAGAAATGTCACAATAAACTTTGGGAGAACCTGTTTCTAATTGAATCTTTTTGAGTTCTAGACCTGTTTGACCTTTTAAAAGATCTTTTAATTCTGTGTCATCGGCTTGTGCAGATGCTAACGCTTCGTAATCTATCTTGCACCCTAGTGTAATTGCGTCAATCCTAGACATAGCATCAGCGACAACATTCTGGCTCCCAGTGATGTAGCGTATGTCCGTAGAAAACTGTGAGATGAATTCAAGGTGGCGGATTTGACGGGGATTGCAGCGATCACTGTGCTGCTGAAAAGCGTAGCACAATGGCTTATGATCCGTGAAAATCACACATTGGGATCCCTCAATTAGGTGCCTAAAGTGTTTGACTGCGGAGTAGATGGCAAGAAGTTCTCTGTCGTATGTACTGTACCGTTGTTCGGTAGGGGTAAGCCGACGAGAGAAAAATCCTAAAGGACTTGCCGTACCATCTATCGTCTGATGAAGCTCAGCGCCAATTGCAATGTCAGAGGCGTCTACCATAAGAGAGAGTTTGGCGTTAGCTGCCGGATGAGCTAGAACAACTGCTTCTTTAAGAACGTCTAAGCACTTCGAAAATGCTTCACGAGTCTCATCGTTCCACTGCAAAACAGATTTATCCTTTTTAGGTTTCCCTTTTACCATTTGGTATAACTTAGCCTGGACTGTGGCGGCATGCCTAAAAAATCTGTGGTAAAAATTTATCATAGCCAAAAATCGCCGTAAACCATCTACCGTTTTAGGTAAGGTATACTCGGCTATATGCTTAACCCTGCTTGGCGCCGGGGAAATTCCTTTCGCGGTGACTAGAAATCCTAAAAATTGTAATTCCTTAACACCAAAAACGCATTTAGCAGGATTAATAACCAAGCCATGATTATCTAATCTCTTGAAAACCTGGGTTAAGTCTTGTTCGTGTGCTGTCTCATCAGTCGAGGCGACTAAAATGTCATCTATATATGCAAAACAGCACGTCAGACCACGTAAAACATCATCTATATATCTCTGAAAAGTCTGAGCAGCGTTCTTTAACCCGAAACACATGTAGTTGTATTCGTAGAGTCCAATGGGTGTAATTACCGCGGTTTTCTGAATATCCGCGTCATCAATTCTAATTTGGTGGTAAGCCTTCTTAAGGTCAATCTTCGAGAATATTACCTTACCGTGTAATTCCATAGCAAAATCATGCACATGAGGAATGCTGTATCTGTCAGGCACTGTTACGGCATTAAGCCTGCGATAGTCTCCACAGATTCGGAACTTGCCGTCGGCTTTTGTTACAATATGAATTGGACTAGACCAAGGGCTTTTGGAAGGTCTAATGATATTCTGCTGCAATAATTCCTGGAACTCATTTTTCAAAGCCTTAAATTTTTCAGGATTCAGTCTCCTAGCTTTTGCGAATACTGGGGGGCCTTTGGTTTCTATGGTATGCACTACCGTCGTAGATAGCTTATGCCTATTAATGTTAGGACTCAAAATTCGAGGAAATTTCATAATTACATTGTAAAAAGGTGTATTTGTACTAATGGGGGTTAAGTGTGTACCGACCTGGGTAGAACATTGAATAGCTGATGCGGAACGTTGTTCAATCAGCCTACGGTTCCTAACGTCTAATAGTAGTGCGAAACTTTCAAGGAAATCAGTTCCCAAAATAGGTGTTGTAACATCGGCGATTACAAAAGTCCATAGAAATTCCTTTGATAAACCTAGGTTAAGTTTTAGTTTTATAGTACCGAAAGTCTGTACTTTCGAGCCATTCGCAGCGTACAGGCACTCTGGTTGCTGTTTACCCCAAGTTACGAATTTTCTGGGATAGCAAGAGACTATCGAACCTGAATCGACCAAGAATCTCTGCCTGGAAATTTTATCGAAAATAAAGAGACGGCTATGTTTAACCGCAACGCCTATTGCCGCCGAAACAGACGTGCCTAGTCGTTTCCCTGGAAACTGCAAGGTTTGATACATTTTTTAGCTTTGCCTGCAAATTTCTGATGGTACCAACAAACTCTATTGGTATTTCTACGTAATCCTGAATTAGACCTAAAACTATTTCGAGAACCGGAGCTTGACCTAAAATAACCCCGTCTACTCCTACGTTCCTGAAGAGACTTTAGAGTTCTTTTAATTTCAGCTAGTTCAGCTTTAATAGAATCTAACTCGTTTGACTGGGATATTGCTGTAACCGTGGCTGTTAAGGGAGAAATCTCCATAATTTTATCAGCGATCTTAGTCAGGTTTGACAAGGTATCGCTTGAAATGGATAAAATTTGTTGGGCGTTTAGCGGAAGGCGCTGTAACCACAGACTCTTTAACACATCTTCATTGATATCCCCTTCAGCCAAATTCCTCATTTCCTGAAGGAGTTGGGAAGGCTTTCTATCCCCCAATTGTATGTCTTGAAAGAGAAGTCTAAGTCTAGCTGAATCTGATGTAGAATACAGATCAAGTATGCGTTCTCTTAACGTGTCGTACAATCTATCTGACGGAGGAGTCTCAACAATATCTGCTACTCCACTTAAAGTCTTTGCATCAATGGCTGCAATAACAGAATGAAATTTAGTCTCGTCGGTTGTTATTCCAGCTAACCTGAATTGCGATTCTAGTTGCAAAAACCATAACCGCGGATTCGTATCCCAAAATGGAGGTGGTTTGAAAGCAACTCGTGCTATATCTGAATCTTTTGATTCGCGAACCTCGGCCTTATCCTCAGCCATTATAGCCACACAGGCCTACCTGCGCTGCAGTAACAACGAATATTCAACCTAACGTAAATAACAAAAGGTTGTAATTTCAACTTGGGAAAATGTGGGTACACCTGCAACGAGACCACAGAGCAAGATTGAATTATTTAGCACACATTCATTAGAAAAATTCATACACTAAAAATTCAGTATAAATTTACTGGTAGTTAAGCATGAAATATTCAAAAATGAGTAAAGACAGAATTTTTAACAATACAGTTATCAATAGGATCACGTCCGGGTCACCAGTGTGGTGGCCCCGAGAATGTTTAACTTGAGTAACAGTTCGGAGCCTACCACAAGTCTTAACTCGTGACCCGATAACTGTATAATCTTAACCAAAAACAGGGAAGAAACTTGAGGTATGCTAAAATACGCAATTTATTACGCTATACAATTTGAGTGAGCGTTTAAAAACATAAATTGTAAAAAATGAAATACGTAATATGATTCAGAGCCACAGCAATCAGGGAGGAGACGACGTCGGAAACTTCAGCGGCACTCAGCCAGGAGATCCTTCAGTAAAGGTCAGGCACCAGAAGTCAGTTGAGGCAGCCAGCAACGCTCTCCCCAAACGAAGGGCACATGTGGGAGAAACGAACAACTTAATAATTTTCTAATTCCAGACTCGTAGATTCCAAAAATGCTCTCAAAAAGGCAAAAACTGGGCCTATCGTTTTAAAAATTAATTTAAAAAATTAATTTAAGCAAAAATCACGTGACATCAAAACGCTCCTTGATTGGTTGTGATGTCATAGTTCATTGTAACGGCGTGATTTAGCGGTGTGCCGACATCAAAGAACTTTGCTTTGAGAGGTGGACTTCGCTTGTGTGGATACAAAGGGATTGTTTTCCCCGGCACCACGATGTCTAGACTGTTGTGCCCTATAGTAGCGGAACAATATACCAGACAACCCGGCACCTTGACTGACAGCCAGAAATATCACCATCAGAACTACAAAGGAATTGCCGCGACATGGATGTAGCCGCTACGAATTCCAGGGACCCCTGGGTTTGCGGCCGATGATTGTTTAACCCGGACCAATCCAGTTATTCGAAGGTGAGGTCATCGCCAATAATGAAATTGTGGTTGAGGCCCCTCCCCTAGAAAGAGACGAGAGAAGATTTTTTTTTATAGAAAAAGTTAGTTAGCTAGCAATAAGCTAATTCAGAGGTCGCCTTGACCAGCCTCTCTATCGGAGTTTTTTTTTGCGATAATCCCACCTTGGGATCTTTTCTCTAGAGAGTATCCAGCGTCGGCTAACTCGGAGGTCGCCTCGACCAGTCTCTCCATCGGAGAGTTTTATTTAGCGAACATCCCGCCTTGGAATATATCTCTTGATGAGATTAAGATAGTTACCCTGTGCATTGGGTTTCCTTTTACTATAATTCTCTTTAGGATTACTTCCATATTTCCCTTTGGAACTCTAACTGTGTTTCGATATTCTTCGAAGAAAACCAGTTGTGATCACTTCTTATCCCGTCTAATTGAGAGTAATTTCTACTTTCATTACTTCAGTGAACTTTCGCACGAGCTACCGAATTGTTTCTTCCGTCGGATTACCAATATTTCGGCAGAGTCTGATATTAGTTTAGGTACCCATCTCTACTCAGGCCTACGTGTACAAATTAGTAACTATGTCATTCAATTGTAACTTACCTAATATCATTCTGTTGTTACGTCTAAACTCAAGCATTTTCTCACGCGTTTTTTCCCCATTCTCATATTTCCCTTTTAATTTTATTGCCAACAAATACTCTTAGCAATACCATTGATAAGCAAACCCAGTACTAGAGGGCTTGGCCCAGGAAGTACTGTTGCCAATCCGTCCTGTGAGGCTCCTGTGAGACCTACGTGTATCTAATCACATACCTGTGATCAGAAATTGTTTTTTTGTTGTGTATTTATGAAATGATGTATATAGCAGAGTTGTAAATAAATTCATTATTCAAAACGCACCTGATTCTTCATCGTGTCACCTAAAACAGGGACCGGATACGTTACATCATGATATCCAATATTTTCCAGTATGCATTATCCGATATTGTTTGTAAGCTCGCACTATTTTCTGATTATGTTTTTGCAAGTTCTTGGAATTTTTTAGCTATCAAAATTTATTTTTATTTAAACATGAATGTTTATTTTATCAATCTCGATAGTTAATTAGCTCAATTTGTTATAAACGTCTCTTCTTCCTGGATTTAGTAAAGGACCAGAGTTTCAGTTTACCAATCATTATACGCCATATTCAAAACATGTTTCAAAAATGACATTAAAGATGAAATAACCTATCAGATTTGAGTAAAACAGAAAAATCAGCATTAAATACATACTATAATAATAATAATAATTATGCAAACTGTTTGCTACAACCTTGCAATTGCAGCGATATTATCATTGGCACCCAATTATCATAAGTAATTTGGCTGATTTTATAAAAATATGTGAGAAAAAAATTAACATCTTTAAAAGGCTTTACTTAATTATTTATACTTTAAAAAAAAAGTAATACAATTTTATTATCTTTTAATATTAATATTAAATAAAAAATGTATACAATTTCTGAAATTAAATTTACATTTTTAATCACTATTAAGTATTTTAAATCTAAAAATTTAATTTAATTCTTAAGTATTTTAAATTTGATGAAAAGAAATTTAAAATCTTTAAAAGGCTTTACTTAATTATTTATACTTTTTTAAATAGCAATACAATTTTATTGCCTTTAATATTAATGTTAAATTAAAAAATGTATAAAGTTTCTGAAATTAAATTTAATTTTTAAAGTAATATCATTATTAAGTATTTTAAAAATATTATACTTTTTTCAAATTAGTCACCAATTTAATCGAAAAATATCACTGTGAATTGATACACTTAAGAAAGTATGCATCTCTGAAGAAAATATTTATAATACCTTGAAAATACATAACCTTCTCCTCCCCCGAGTTATTTATTAGGTAATTATATGCTTTAGATATTTATATGTTTTACGATATTTATATGCTTTATCAAACATTTATTGTACTTGAACTCTGTGATAATACTCGAAAATTAGCAGTTTTAAAAGTTAAATACCACTGGTAACCTTTTAAAGGTATAGATGTATTTTTATATACTTTAATTGTTCTAAATTAGTAATATTTAAACAAAAGCAAGCATTTACTTACAGAAAATGGTCTTCACAAACCCATAGAGATGATTTATATGATAATTTGGGGTTTAATTTCTCATCCCTTTTCATCGCATTTGTCCAGATTTTACGTGTATGTGGATCTTTGGGAACGCTGAAAAATATCTTCTCATTGCAATTAGTTGTTGTATTTTTACAGAGTGGCACAATACAATATTTATAATATGATTTTTAATGCCAGACATAATAAAAAAAATTTCTATTATATGCGATACTTTACACAGAAATAAATTTAAAAGTCGCCTTTTAACATGTAAACAACATAGGCGGTGTTTTCGTGAACGATGACGTCACAAACTCGGCGGAGGAAAAGTATCGTTTTTGAGAGACGTTAAAGAGTTCGCTATAAAACCCATTAGAAATCACTAATTAGACCCCAAAATAAAAGAAAAATAGGTACTGCCTTGCTTACTTTTTTGTATTCTATTTTTTAAAATTAAAATGAGAAAACGTGAAAATTCTTCATTCCCCGAAAGAGTTGAGCAGTATTTTACAAAAAGAAAAAAAAAAATCTGATGTGGATAACCATATGACTTTGTATGCTTATTAAACTATACACATTTCTTTTTTATTTTGATTATATGATGAATCTTCAGAACTATCCTTTACACATTTACGTAAAGGTTCAAATTTAGTTTCGTTACTCAAGGTGTTAGAGGAGTAAGGCTCAAGTGATTGTGTGATTATGATTTTTACTAAAATAAACTTGATAAATTAAAGCAAGCAATATATAAAAAAAAAAGTTTTAAAGTAAATTCCTACTTAGATCAATAGAGAAAAATTTTATTTTACGTGTATTTGGATCTTTGGGAATGCTGAAAAATATCTTCTCTTTGCAATCAACTGTATTTTTACAGAGTGGCACAATACAATATTTTGAATACGATGTTTTAATGTCAGACATAATAAAAAAATTTCTATTATATGCGATACTTTACACAGAAACAAATTTAAACGTCACCTTTTAACATGTGAACAACATAGGCGGTCGGTGTTTTCATGAACTGTGACGTCAAAAACTCGGCAGAGAAAAAGACGTTAAAGAATACACTATAAACCCATTAGAGATCACTAATTAGGCCCCCAAAAGAAAGAAAAATATGTACTGTCCTGCTTACTTCTACTGTGTCTTCTACTGTGTAAAATTAAAATTAGGAAACGTGAAAAATTCCTCATTGCATTAAATAACTTGCCAAAATCTTTCTTTTAAAAATACAAATAAAGGTAAATGATGAGAGATAGATGAGAACTTTAAAATGTTCGAAACTCACGGCAAAACATCGTCACGCGTGTCGGTTTACCGAGTGTGATACTCGGTAAACTGTATTAATACGTAAAGTAATATTATATCATGGAAAGTACCCTTTAAAGGGTGAAGAAATTGGCGCTCTGAAGGGTTTAATTAATGTATCTCTGTTAATTAAAGTCCAGGGAAAATTTAAAGTAGACAGTGACCATCTTCACGTCCAGAAGGTCTAGTATGCAAAATTTCATCGACATCGGAACAAAACTGTACACTAAGTTGCATGACATAACTTTTTTTAATTATATATGCAGAGTTGCTAGACGAATTAAAAAAAAATCATTAATTTTATTTTAAGTAGAATAATAGGAAACACGTAAGCATACCCTTTTGGAATTCTAAGCAGTTAGCAGTGTTGAATTCACATTTTTCTTGAGAAGAAATTGTGTAGCTGATTTCAGTATCATGTGAAATTGTGCATAGCTCTCGTAATAAAGGAAAAAGAGTTATCAAATCTCGAACTTGTTTTCAGTAAAAGATAAACAATTTACATCCAAATTTAGTTTTATAAAATATTGCCTTTTTTAAAAAAGGAGAATTAAAAAAATTAAGAGTATTTCTTATAAAATGTTTACTATCATAGTTAGCAATAGTAGCAATTTTTTTTTTCATTTTTTGAACTTTTTAATTTTTTTTAAATTTTCCTGGTTTGCGGAAGAAATTTAGAAAAATGTTGAGTTTTCTCGGTATTTTAACGTTTTTTCAAATTACCTGAGTTTTTCAGGTTTTTTAGGTCTTGTAGCAATCTTGATAGATTATGGAAACTTTCAAAAATGTTTAAGGGATCTTTGAGAAAGGTTTTGAGCATTGTTGCGATTATTTTTTAAGTTTTGGTCTACCCCAAGTCCAAAAATACCAATTTTGGAATTATGTTTGTATGAGAACACGATAATTCGAGAACGTTTACGTGCAGAGTAATTAAATTTTGGAATATGTCCACTACAGCTAATATAACAATATTTTTAAATATACATTTGGGGACCGACAGCGTAATGTCCCCGGATCTAAGGAATACTTAGGGATACTACCCAATATTTTTGGGTACTTATTTGGGAATATAACACAGTAACATGTATATCTATACTTTAAAACTTTATTAGCTTAGTATACTTTAAAATGGCCTTGAATAGTTTTGTATAACAATTATGTGAAACTAGAATAAATAAAACAAATGCAAATTTTCACGCTTAATTTATTTAAAATTCTAGCTTATCTTAAACTTTAACTTGAATTTCAAAAATTATTTTTCAACTTTTCCATATTTTCATTCAAGTATGATTCATCCTCGTTCAGATACTGCTTAATTTTGCAAGCATTTTACAAACGATGCAGCGCCCTAAGACTGAAGCGCGATGGGAAATGTCTCCTTCCCCATGTCCTAGTTATTGCTTTGTTCTTAGCCTACTTCTCCATTTTTTAACATTATTCCATCGTAGGTCTTATGATGCGACGATTCGAACGGCCAGTGGACTATCGAAATGCACTTCGACCCCTGTACTTAAACATGAATTTGTTGTCTACTCCATGCACAGTCATTTAAACCTTCTTTCTTGGTCTTTTATTGCCAAACAACGTAATAATTTGAGTAAGATGGTAGTCCTCTCTATCTCCCCTACTTGATCTAATTATGTCGCCCAAGATCGAAATACATTACTTCCATTCTTCTCACATGTGCTTTTCCTGGCTTTACTTGCCGTCTGTCGAAGATAGCATAAGCATCATCACCGACAATCTTCCCTTCTAGTGCACCGACCCTGCCTGCGAAGTAATCCAAAGTGAATGATTTAACTAACAGCAAGCACATCGAGAATATTTAGATTGCAAATGATACGTCTAAAGACTGAGAAAAACTCTACTGTCCTCATCAAGGATAACATGTCCTAAAAACTGTTTTAATATAGTAAGTTTTGCAAAAAAAAAAAAAAAAAAATTATCGCTAAATTTTGTCAAAAATGGCCAAATGCGACGCCCAGAGCGGTAACAACGTCTTACGTAATCGGATCTATCGCACCTACATCAAAGTACATTATTACCTTCGTTGATGACTACTCAAGGTACGTTGTGGTTAAACCCATGAAATGTAAAGATCAAGTCCTTGAAAAATTCATCGAATAAAAACATGTGCTGAAAATTTCCACGGACGCAAAATCACTATTCTACGAAGTGATAATGAAGGCAAATATGTTAGGAAAGAATTTGATGATTTATTAACTAAAAATGGTATAACAAGACAACTCACAGTTCCTCGGACACCATAACAAAATGGAGTAGCCGAGAAGATGACCCACACCTTATTCGACATGACTAGATGTCTCTTCTTGGACTCTCACATTCTCCCATGAACTGTGAGCAGATGCTGTGACTTTTGTCTGTTTATTGAGCTAACAAGTGTCTATCAAAAGCTATCCAGGGAAGCATACCAGAAGAGCTTTGGACCAAGAAACCTGTACAAATTAGCCACTTGAGAATGTTTGGCTGCAGAGACTTCACTGAAATTGATAAAACGCAGCAAAGAGAAAAGCTAGGGAAACGTGTACACAAGAATGTGTCTTCATAGGATATCCTGAAGGTGTGAAAGGATACAAGCTGTGGAACATAGAAGAAGATAAGTTTCTGGTGAGCAGCAAATGTCAAATTTGATGAGACCGTTTTTCAATTGAGGAGGATCCAGACAGCTAGTCAAGCAAAGAAGGCAAAGGGAATTAACCTTTAATTTAAATCATGGGTGCAATTCTGACAGTGAAGCAAATGCAGTCCCATATAAAGTACCCATGAGTTACACCACCACAGAAGCTGATTACATTGAAGCCACAATAAATGACACAGTACAGGAAAGTGAAGATACAGAACCAACAATATTGGGATATTCTGACACCAGTAAGGAATATCCCATTGAGGTCAGAAAAAACATTAGAGAAAGGAGACCTAAGACTTAGTATGGGGATCCACTGCTATACAAAGTTGTTTGTGAAGAACAACCTGCTGTCAAGACCTGTGAGAACAGAACCAGTGTAAAAGAAGCAACGAGTTTACCAAACACAAAAATGTGGAAAGAAGCTATGGAGGAAGAATTGCCCAATTTACACGAAAACCAGACATAGGAGTTGGTTCCAAAGCCAGCCTGCATTAAGCCCATAGGATGCAAGTGAGTATATAAGTAAAGCAGAATGCTGAATGAGAAGTGATCAAATATAAAGCTCGAGTAGTAGCAAAAGGCTACTCGCAAGTTTCTGGTAGAGGTTTTTCAGAGACTTTCTCTCCCTGTTGTAAAGATAAAATCCATAGGAATCCTTTTGGCCCTAACTGTCGAGTTACAAATGGCAATTCACCAAATGGATATTAATGCTGCCTATCTAAATGGTTTTATTCAAGGAAGACATATACATGGTACAACCTAAAGGATCTCAAGAGCAAGGTATAGAACATTTAGTGTGTCATTTAAAAAGAAAGCTCATATGGCTTAAATCAGGACTGTCCAACTGCAAAGAGCCCACGGGCCAGAATTCCGGTCACTGATCACCTGGCGGGCCGGAGTTTGAAAAAGTTGAGCAATAACCTCTTTACTTCTTATACATTAACAATTAATAGTTGAATTATTAATTATAAAACAATGGAACAGAAGGATTATAAAACAATTTGCTTACATTTTAATGGGAAAACTGAGGCCGATCAGCCTTCTTTACAAGGGCAGGAATGTCAACATCGATGTTTGTCGTTGCCAGCCGAAGAAGGTCTAACAATGAACTGTCGGAGAGACAGCTCATGTGACGATTCTTGATAAACTTCATCGCCGAAAAAACACTTTCGCATAAATATGTGCTCCCAAACATGTAAGTTATTTTCAGTCCTAAGTCAAGCAGATTTGGAAACTGTTCAGTTGGAAGCAACTTAAATAACTAGGGCCCACTTTCGGTTCTTGTTTGAAAGAACGGGTCAGCTTGGAGATCAAAGCTCTCTAATTGTAGGTTGGCCGGTTGTTCTTCAATACTTGCTGTGACTGGGTTACTAAACAGAGCCACGTCATTCTTAATGATTTTAAAATCTGAAAATCTCGTGTTGAATTCATCAATAATAGTCTGCAACTCAGGGCAAAATTCAGAAAAATCCAGCACTTCCTCACACTCTGACGTCAAACGACTGCAGCTGGCGAAGTGAGATAAGTTATTTTTTTCCAAAGTTTCATGGAAAATTTTCAGCTTGTTTCTAAACCCATTCATGTGTGCCATTAGGTCAGACACCAGTTGGCCTCTTTCTTGTATTTTTAAGTTCACATCATTAAGGTGGCCAGTAATATCAGTTAGAAATGCCAGGTGACGTGAAAAATCCATGCTTAAAAGTTCTTGTTCAAGGTTTTCTGATGTAGAAAACTGGTTTAGGAAAAAAGGGATTTCTTTTCTTAACTCGAAAAATCTCTTGAGGCAGTTTCCGGTACTAAGCCACCTAACTTGATTGTACATAACCAGGTCTCCGTATTCTGCTTCAATTTAACTACAAAAAGTTACGGAACTGCCGATGCATAAGAGCCCTGTTGCCGCCTCTGATCATGTTGATGACTTTCAAAACTTTTTTGAGGGTTTCAGTTTGCTTCACCGATTTCCCGCATAAAGCATGCTGGTGAATGATGCAATGAAGTACAGGGCATTTCATTCCATTTTCTCTCAAACATCCAATCAATCCTATCTTTGGTCCTACCATTGCCTTTGCACCGTCTGTAGTTAATACGGAACACTTTTCCTCCGACGCTGTTGACCGCTTTTATCACTGCTTCAAATATGTCCCTACCCTTTGTTGTGGAGTGAAGAGAACACATGGTTAAGAGCTTCTCTTTGATCTCAAAGTCTTCTGTAGCAGTGCGAATGAAAATGAAGCGATGACTGACGCTCGACTGGTCTGTACTCTCGTCGATACACAAGGAGAAATAGCAGCATTTTTCAATCTCGCAGGAAAATTTCTGTTGTATTTGGTCATCCATTTTGACAACTCTTTGTTGGACGGTCTGATGAGAAGCTGGAACTGAATCAAAATGCTTAGCCATTTTTCTGTGACCAAATAATTTTGTCATTTCTGCAGCACATTTTGTTTCACAACGACGCCATCAGTGTAAGGTTTTTTCGCATTAGCAAGCTCAAGTGAAATTGCATACGAAGCATGCCAAGCATTATACAGATCAGATTTTTCTTGAGTAAACATCCCAGTTTGTTTTTGCAGTTTTGATTTCAGTTTTGAAGCTATCAGACATCTTGATTCACCTTGATATTTACTGTGGCTCCCTTCGTGAAAACTCTCATAATGCCTTTTGACATTATAATCTTTGCACACAGCCACAACGTGAATACAAATCAAGCCTAGAGTTTGTCCTTTCTATTCGTGGTGAAATACTGGGTTCCCCAGCTGTCCTGGGACACTCGATTACACTGTCTATCTTCCGTTTCTTACTCATCGTTGGAAGATGAAATATTCACAATCATCAATAAAATTAGTTTTCACACGTTCTCCGAAAAATATAGCTACGGTACAAGAGAGGTTTACTTTATATCCAAAATATGCAAGCTTATCTGCGAATTGACGAACACAAGCTCTCAATTTTATTTTCGAAATCAACAAAGGCCGCAGCGGCTGTGAAGGCGATGTATATTTTTAACCAGTTCCGGGCAACTTTTGCTTACCTGAAATGTTTCTGTCATCCCTCCCTGTTTCACTAGGCTGGTGTTGCCAACGAAAGGCAATACTATTTTTAGGAATTTGTTTGAACACCAGCGTGCAGGTTAGTACTGCTTGAACTTAATCTCTGGATGTCCTGTATCTTTTTCTCCCAATACAATGAAAGCATTGAAAGATCAATCAAGAGGAAACTTCGGGTACTTCGGCATGACCAAGAATGGTAGACTCGGGTGTTTCTTGATACCATAAAATTTCGAAAAAAGAAATATGATGATTAAGAAGTTAGTGGTCCGCACAATATGTGTAGACGGGCCACCGGTTGAACAGCACTGGTATATTATATTTTAGAATCGTACAGTATACTATAGTATCGTATCGTATAGTATAGTAACGAATAGTACAGTATAGTGCTGTACATTATAGTATAGTATTGCATATTATAGTAAGTATAATGTACTATCGTATAGTATAGTAATGTACACTATAGTATACTATCGTATAGTGTATTATTCTACAGTATAGTAACGTATACTATACTATACTATATTATTATATAGTATTATTTATAGTATAGTATCAAATCGTATTGTATAGTATCGTATCCTTTAGTATAGTATCGTATAGTAAAGTATGATATAGTATCGTATAG
The DNA here is from genome assembly GCA_032207245.1 of Pardosa pseudoannulata. Classification (NCBI taxonomy): domain Eukaryota; kingdom Metazoa; phylum Arthropoda; class Arachnida; order Araneae; family Lycosidae; genus Pardosa; species Pardosa pseudoannulata. The sequence goes on along the minus strand of CM063503.1, from coordinate 51,919,125 downwards.
TAGTATATTATCTATAGTATAGTATAATATCGTATAGTATAGTATGATATAGTATCGTATAGTATAGTACATTATCGTATAGTACAGTATAGTATAGTACTATATATTATAGTATTGTACTGTACAGTATAATACAGTATAGTATAGTATAGTATAGTATAGTATAGTATAGTATAGAATCGTATAGTGTAGTAGTATTGCATGGTATCGTATTGCATTGTATCGTATTGTATAGTATTGTATATTATAGTATATTACAGTAGAGTATAGAAGAGTATAGTACAGTACACTATCGTATACTATCGTATTGTATAGTATAGTATCGTGTATTATAGTATCCTATCTTATAGTATACAGTTGTATAGTAAAGAATCGTATCGTATAATATAGTATCGTATAGTAAAGTATGGTGTAGTATAGTATAGTATAGTATAGTATCGTATTATTTCGTATAGTTTAATATTGTATAGTATTGTATAGTATAGTAATGTATATTATAGTATATTATATTATAGTATACAAGAGTATAGTACAGTATACTGTCGTATAATATCGTACCGTATAGTATAGTATCGTTATATTATAGTATCCTATATTATAGTATACAATTGTATAGTATAGTATCGTATCGTATAATATAGTAATGTATAGTAAAGTATGGTGTAGTATCGTATAGTATAGTATAGTATAGTATCGTACTATATCGTATAGTTTAATATAGTATAGTATTGTATAGTATAGTATAGTATAGTATATATAGTATAGTATATTTTCGTATAGTATAGTATCGTATCCTATGATATAGTTTAATATAGTATAGTAAAGTATAGTGTAGTATAATATAGTATAGTAATTAATATTATAATATAGTATAGTATAGTTTAGAAAAGTATAGTATAGTATAGTTCAGAAAATTATAGTATAGTACAGTATGGTATACTATAGTACAGTGTAGTACGATATAGTATAATATCATATACTATAGTATAGTGTAGTATGGTGTAGTATAATATCATATAGTATAGTATAGTGTAGTATGGTACAGTATAGTAAAGTATAGTATAGTATCGTAAAGATTATAGTATACTTTCCCATAGTATTGAATATTATTGTATATTATAGTATAGTATCGTAAAGTATAGCATAGTATGGTAAAATATATAAGAGTACAGTATAGTGTCGTGTAGTATAGTATGGTACAGAATAGTGTAGTGTCGGAAAGTATAGTAATGTATAGTTACGTATAGTATAGTATTTTATAGGTTGGTATTATAGTACATTATTCTATATTATAGTATCATATCATATAGTATAGTAGCTTATCCTTTATTTTAGTATCGTATGGTAAAGTATGATATAGTATCATATAGTATAAATCAGGGGTCGGCAACCTGTTTGTCCTTAAGAGCTCAATACTAAATTTAAAAATCACCGAGGGCGCATATTTTACAGATAATCAACAGGTATAAATAGGCATTAAAAGAAACAGATTTTTTATAACTTTTTTTTGTTGGTGTCATACCTAATGATACATATAATTCACTGTGAAACTTGAGTGTCTTGCAACGTGTTTATAGCTGAAATTATTTCTTTTTTATTTTTAAATTCTTCAAAAAGTGAATCAGCAGCTTCTATCATGGCTTCTTTCATTAATTCTCCATCTGTAAATGGTTTTTTATTCTTAGCTAGCAAATGCGATATTTTATATTACTCGATCGTTGCTGCTTTATGTTGTTGCAGTGGTTTAGTAAAAAAAACTTTGCTGGTTGGTTATTGAACATTTTAAAGAAATAATTTTTTTTCTTCTAATTTCAGAGTTCATTGGATAGTCACTATCAAAAGTGGTATCAACGGTCTTAAAATGTCGTTCAATATTACTTTTCTTGGGAATCGCAACACTATTATTACACAACAAACAAATACACTTCCCTTTGTAATCAACGAAACAATATAGATGTTCCCATTCATCGTTAAAGAAATATGTTCTTTTTCTTTTACATTTATCCATGAAGGGTTTTGAAAAAAAAAGAATTATTTCGGATTACTTGGTAGTTTTTAAATGCACGGTCTACGCGTGGTCTATTCGAAATACGATCACACACTAACAAAAAATACGTGCGTGTTATTAGATAAGCTCAAGGTTAGCAAACTGCTAATCTATGCACAATCCTAAACTCAACTGACTACTTGCTGTATATCGCCGTTTGACAAGAGTAAGTAAATCGCATAGACTAAACCGAAAAGACAACCAACTTCGGCCTAGATTTGCGCGCCCTCGGTGTCAGACCATCTGAACTAATTGGCGCTTTGGCAGTGGTCTGGGACCTTGGCGATGGTCTGCTGCTATGTAGTCTGTGATCTTACATTGAATGCCCTAATCCGTTGGCGATTCTAAACGGTTACCAGAAATCTTTCCCTGTTGTCGTTTTGGACTTGGAAAATTTTGAGACTGAAAGCGATTGTGCTTTGTACATTAATAAAATCAACCGAAAGTAAGGATTTGAATTACTTATATTAACACTTTATTGTGAATGTTATTTACATGTTAACTATTAACTGACCTTTTTTTATTTTCCAGCATTTTTGTTTTAAAAAGCTGAAGAATTTCATTTCTTTTTGTTTGCGAATGTTCTAACGGATATTTTAAAATTACTTTTTCTGCTACATTTTACTACTGTATTTGCATGCTTTGCTGATAAGTACCCTTTTTTTATAGCATTTTTGTTTGAAAAATAATTCCTATAAATATTAATTAAGACCTTCGGCCAATATTTAAATCCAGTCAACCGAATTTAACGGTTTGAATTATTACCACTTTATTGCGAATATTATTTACATGGTTTGCAAAAAACTGGTATTCCTTTTTAATTTTCTAGTCTTTTTATTTGAAAAATCAACAAAATTTCATTACTTTTGTTAGCAAATGTTCTAACGGATATTTTAAAATTTCTTAAAATTATACATTTTGTTGTTATTTTTTGTATCTGTGTTTTGCTAATAACTGATTTTTTTCATAACATTTTTGTTTGTAAATATTAGAAAAATTTTATTAATTTCTGTGTATCGGATGTATATCTGTCAAACGTACTTTTTAATTTGAGTTTTTATATTTTATTATTCTTACCGCTAATTTATTTAAATTTAAATGATTTGTTTTCTTTTAGCTGTTTTATGAAGTAGTTTATTAGGGTTGTAATACAGGGGAAAGGGGTTTATAAACTTTTTTATGCTCTTTCTATTTGTTTCTTTTAATATTTTCAGCTGTTGGATCTGTGTTATTTGGATTAAATTATATAGAAGAAATGTATGATCTTTAAATCTTCAGAGGTAAGCAGTTTAAAATTCACATTTAATAAATTTTTATACCAAGCTAAAACTTAAAAAATTCTATGGCATTTTTATAAAAAAAATTTTACACTTAAAATTATTTCTGTGTAATATGTGGCATAAAATATTTATAATAAAGTAGATTTTTTTAATGTGAATGATTTATGTACAAAGTGCTATTGGCAATTCCATTCTCTGCAAGTATTTAAATTAAGTGTTTTTCATCTATATCAGCCCAGTTATTTTCAAATATAAATTTTTAAAGTATAACATTTTTTTCTGTTATATTAATCTTGCCCTTTATATACATTCAAACATACCTTTCACAGAAAACGGATGAATCATATTTGCTATAATTCACCTGGATAATATAAATAAATCACCTGACCAGTAAAATAATTTATTTATGGTTAAAATACTTATTTATGTAATTTATTTTATGGTCCTTAGCTTCAGAGACATTGAGTTAGTTTATTTTTTACTCTGTGCAAGTTAATATTCAGAATCAGTATTTCATCATCCATGTATGTGACTAATGTTAAAGTTAACCAGCCGTAATACATTGTTTCTAAAAATTGATGCATTATTTTGTACTCTCTGACACCAATTTTGGTAAATAACAAATAATATACACTAATTCTAAAATTGGGGTTTTATCGTGAGAACTTGCTCACCAATGGAAAATAATTTTTATTCTACAATATTCTTTAATGGCAAGCTAAAATATTTTTAGATCAGTTTTATTTCAGTAATTAGTAAAAGTCTTTAGTTTCATTACTGTATACCAATATAATTAACTTCGTACATGTATGTATGTATATAATTATTTATATATATACATACATATATATTGTAACATTATTTTTTTAAACATTGAATGACTAAAAATAATTGCCTTAATATTTCAGTTGTTTATCATGTATGTGTAGTAACATATTCAAGTATAAGTTGTGAAACTTTAAAAAAGTTTGGTGTAATTAAATTCTTTTCTTGTACAATGCAATATCAACAAAAATCTCATTATAATACCTAGGTGTCAAAAGAATAGATTCGAAGTGAAATTGGAAGCTGTAGATACTAAATGCTGGAAAGAGTACATACTTAGGCAGCTAAGGCCTGCAAAGGGCTGTTGTGATCATAAAGAACAATGAAATGGAAAATCATGAAGGTAAATATAAATGTATTTCTGCTTTATAACTTAGTAAATATTTTTTATTCAAGATCAGTAGTTAATTAAGTTTTTATGATTAATAGTATGTAATAACTGAATTAAAGTATTGTATTAATTAAATCATTTTATTTGTGGGAATATAATTTAATGGAATAACAAATACAAGGAAAGAAAATTTATGAAACCAATTATTCAGCAGGACAACAATCATCTATAATTTCAAACTGAATTTGTAGTCATACTTGAATGAAATTTCTTAAACTTGAATGGGAATTAATGAAGTGTATAAGTATATGTTTTAATACATAACTTGATATGTTGTATATTTCTAGATTAATTAGCAATATAAAGAGAAAAATCTGTGGACTTTTCTTTCTCAATGTACTTTTAATTTTTCAAGTTATTCATGAAATTAGTTTAAATTTGGCTTGTATGTTGAGGAGCATAAATTAAATATACTTCAATATTTACGAGGCAAATTTAAACAAATTCAATATTAAAAACTTACAGCATAATTTAAAAGATATTTTTCAAGTAAAATGGAATTACATACAGCATTACTGATCTGTTTTATAGTATATTTATGTATGCAAGCAAACCTATGAATTTAAGATATATATATATATGTATGTATTTTGCATGTGTGTATGTAATGAGATCACTTTTTTATGAAATTGATTGTTCACTGTACTTTAGATTAAGACTTTTGAACCCTCCATGCAAATAAATTCTGGCTTTATCACTGATATCGGTAAAATAAGACCATTTTAAAGAATTTATTTGTCAGCTAAGAATAGCCTACCTCAGTTTTACTCTAGTTCATGGATGTGCCTTAGACTAATTAGAATTTAAAGTTCCTTTTACTCTCTATGATTTAATAGAAACATTGAGGATTAATGATTCATTTATCAAGGAATCATTAATCCTCTTATGTCTATTGAAAAAGTAGATAGCAATTATATTTATACATGTAATAAAAGCTCTGTTAGTAATACTTCATCTCTAAAAAAATTATTAAACTTGAATTTATATGCATAAAAAGGGGGTAAATAATAAAGCATAAAGTTTTTGTGCAATTTATCTAATCCAGATATGGAGATGAAATAATTTTAATGAAATTTTTGTCTTCATACTGCAATTTTATATTTAATATTTATATCTGTATTTTCTTTGTTTTAGATTCAATGGAAAGAATGAAGAGAACTTATGAAATTTTGTGGATATAATAATCAATTTTGTACTTTTTTTAAGTATTATTATTATTGCAATAAAAAAATGTATTCAATTTTTGTTTTCTTAATAAAAAAAGAACACCATTTTTTATTTGAATTTTTATATTATCTGATAGCAAATAAAAATAGCAAAATAATACTATATAGTAATTTTGATGTAAAAGCAGTAAGCTTTTAAACAATTAATACACAGAATATTCTCAGAAATATTTCAATTTATAAAAAAGTGCAATGTTTAAAGATAAATTAAAAGGGTAATTTTCATAATTGATATTCAAATAGTGTCAATATTAGATAAACATGATTAATCAAAGAAATTAGAATACTAAAAATACACATTTGTGAATTAATTATAGACTGATAAATTTGTATTAAATATATTCTATATAAGCTAACTATATAGAGTATATTAGAGATTTAACACAGAGCTACATAAAAGCATTCTAGAAAAGCAATTATGATTGGTTTTGTTTTTGATAGCTTAATTTATAAAATAAAAAAAAAAAAGTATAAAAGCACCCCCACGCCAAAATTTTTTTTTCAAATTATTAAGAAAAAGTCGCCAAAAGAGCGATAAACATAATTATCAGGTAACCATGCTTTAGTTCCGATGGTCTGACACCGAGGGCGCTACTTTCTATGCGAGTCCCATGTTACAGAAGCGTATCGCTATTGCCTATGGGAGTTGACTGTCTGAGTGTATCTAGTCTGTGGCCAATACTATTATATTGTTATGTACCCGGCGTACATTATAACCATATAAAAAGCAATATACTTTTGTTTATCTGCTTATTATATACAGTTGTCCAACAAAATAGTAAGTTACTTATTTACCCGACCCAGCAAACGCCATACGGGAAATCCCAACATAATAGTAAACAATTTTATTTACAAATCTTTTCAAAATAACATCTAGACCAGGACCTAGACATTTGTCTATGCGATGATCAAACCCTGTTCTGTTCTTTCATTGCGTTAGATATTCTACTAAACTTAACTGAATGTAGTTATACGTGTCTTGATAGGAAATTGCTGTTTCATATTTTCGTTTCATAAATATTTATAAGCCACAATGTATCACAGAACTATTATCTTTTATCTAGAAGATAAAGCAACTTTTTACTCTCTTGCTACTGTAAATATATGTATAAAATGTATAATATCACCGAGTCTAACTTACTATTCAGAATCTGGCAGCAGTTCTTGTTTTTCGATAAAACCGAAATAAATTGAAAATATACGCATGACGTCAGGTGCAGCGAAAATGGCAGCTCAATTTTCCCGTTAGCAAAACATTTCAATTTCCTACGGATTGTGCTTGTTATTGGAGTTTTAATTTTGTAAATTATCTGAAAATGGTAACAAGCTGTTGCACTTATGGCTGTAAGCGTCTCAAAAAAGGTGAAAATATTGGATTTTATTGCTTTCCTAAAGGTTCTACATTGCGAACGCTTTGGATAAAAGCTTTGAAAAGGCAAGCTTGGACTCCAAGTTCTTCTTCGAGAATGTGCGGCAAACATTTTCTAAATGGTAATAAAATGTTAACTTTACTGTAATGTAATAGATCACATAAAATTATTCTGCTATTTTTATGCTATAATTATTATGTTATAATTATTAAGTTTTTTTTTTCATATTTGTAATGTATTTTCTATGTTTTTGTGAGAATTACTGTACCTATAAATATAATTATTTTTTACCTTAAAATGATCAGGTTTTGCACATTTTTATTAGATTCTTATTTATGTAAAAGTTTATTGTACTGGTTAACACAATCAAAGAAGTTATACTTTGATTATGATACTTAATAGTACTGTGTAAAGTGTTTAATTAAAAAAAAAAAACTATATAATTTTGTAAGTGCTAAAAAAATCTGTTTTGAATTACTTCGTCAGTTTCTGATGTTTTCTTTCCTTTCTCTTAAATAAAATTTAGCTTTATTGTATACGTGATCGATATCAAAGTTCATAAGATACAATGAAAAGAAGCAATATTTTGCCAACGAAAAGTTGAGTTGTAGTCAGCACTCGTATTTGTTTACAAACATGCACTTTCTCTATTGGTAAAACTAATGAAAGGTATTTTTATGGCATATTCTTTTTATTTTAGTTTAAATATATTTTATATAATATGTCTACACTTATAATGAGTTTAAGTAAAATAAATCTTGATTTAGTTTAGTATTACGTGTGTTTAGAATTCAGAAAAGAATAATAATTTAAAAAGGATAATAATAAAGGGATCTTAGTTCTCTTTAAAACAATCCAATTTGTCTAGTTGAAGGTAACTGTAGTCTGTAGTACGAACGGGTATAATTTTTTGGATAACTTTGATCGAACATAAATTTCCGAGTAACCTTGAGAATAATGTTTGCAGAGGTTTTCAAAATAAAAAGAATGCCATTTACCCTTTTTCCACTTTGCGATTCTTATTATCAAACTCTTTCATTAATTTTGATATTGCATTTACGACTTTGATCATTACTTATGGTACCCATAGCATAGCTGTGAAGTCATTCGTGTCTAGTTGAAGATAACTGCGTTGTGAACGGACAATTCGCCTGTTATAAATGCTGTGTGTGAGTAAAAAAAATAATGAATTTTCTGACTTTCGTTCCATTACACATGAATGATATTGTCCACATCTTGGCAGTTCCGTTTTTAATGAGCCTTTCGCTGCTTGGCCGAAATGCTTCGCTGACATGGCTATTCTCGACCTCGTTTTCGTTTCCTGGGAGAGCATTTGCGGGTAATGTGTGATTTCAAGCACAAAATCTGATAACGATCGGAATTGCTTTTAGAATTATAAGGCGAGCGGGAAATGCCGCCAAAACAATGCGAGATGAACCCTCTCGACAGTTTCGCTTTGAATCAAAATGGCGGCATAGGTCGCATACTGAAAAGCAGAAATATTGTTCCTGCAAATCAGAGAATTCCCTTTCGTTTGGAACTATGAGAAGCTACGAAAATACATGTTCATAAGGGGAAAAAACCTACCCCAGTGGCGTAGGAAGGTGGGTGCGGTTTGCCAGCTCTGAGGGTGTAACATGATTAGCTTACCACTTTACGTTAGCCTTTAAGTTTATTGAAAATAGTATAATCAAAATTTGCAAAACAAAGAGTTAGAAAAGAGAGATTCTAAGTACCATGTTAAGATTTTTGAATTAGATCCCACAAGACGAAATTTGTAAAAACTTAAGCTTTCGTTAAATGTATTATGACAACAATAAAGTCATGCTATTGACAATATTACTGTAAAAAATGAACTCTTACTTTATACATTAAGCTGGCTTACTAACAAAAAGGTACTTTTTTAGTAATGCTTATTAAATTTGACCAAGTGTAACATTTTAGTATCTTTTAGAATGTAACTTTAGTTGTTTAAATTATTATTTATTATCTAATTATTGTACTTTTTTAATTATAAAAATTTAAAAAATATATTTATCATTCTGTTCTTCTTATTAATTAATTAATTAACCCAGTGCGGAGTTTAAACTCTTTCTCATTAAATTTTTGTAGACGTGGAAACGACAACTCCTCACTACTACTAGATCTTGCTACGCCACTGTGTCTACCATCCCATATTCAAGAGAATATTGGAATATTTCAGACCCCTACCAATCAGCACAAGTCCCCAGGGATGGAGCGTTAGCACCTAGTACAATATAATGACCTACTTTTCAAGGTAGTTATTCGTTAATATGTCACTACATACTGCAAAATATTACATCAGAATGTATATATTTGAAGAATTTTGCATGTAAAATAAGTTTAATTTAAAATATAAGTCTAATTTTACAAACCTGCTCCTCAGGACCGCCGCTATTAAAAATAAGGCCCGGTACCGATTTTCATGTTGGCTCCTCTTTCCAGTGGCGTAGCAGTGACGTAGAATTTTTTCAAGAGGGTTTTCATAATTCTAAAAATTAATAACCAGCATAATTTCTACTAAAATTTTTATTTTTGCCATTTTGTCTGAGCTCAAAGGGGGTGTTCAAACCCCTAACCACCCCTTGTGCACGCCCCTGTTTCTTTCCATCTTTCCTAGCCGACTTATCGATTTCGAATCTCTATTTACGATTTTGAACAAACATAGATGTGCTTTCAGCATTCTTTTGCCCGTTAATTTGGAGGAATGCCCTAGCAAAATGGTCTACCATCTTATATTAATAAAAATGCAAGTAATACAGAAGTTGTGGTAGAGTACAAAATCTTCTTCAGTAGCATGATATCTATATTGATTTCAGAATGGCCTTAGTCTTCTCCAAAATTCTATACCAGGCAGTCCTATTTTGCACTTCCATATAATAATTTTTAATTCCTTAAGTCATTCTAAATAGAGTCCAATCATCTGAATTTTGGCTATTCTTTTTAAACCCGAAATCTGTTTTTGTGGATCTGTCGTCATACAATCTGATTATGTTTTTCCAAACCACTTTAACCCTTGAAAACTGATGAAATTAACTATATAGGGATTTTTATTAATTCTGTATATTTCAATATTCATCCATCTTCTCCATACATCATGCATTAACTTTATCTAGGCAGACTAACCATGCCAAAAGTAAAGATCTATATAGCAGGTGGTGACTATTAAGTAAATTTATGAAGGCAGAAAGAATGACTTGATTCAGGGATCCCGTAGGAGGCTTATTGCAATGAACGCAAATGGGCAAGTTGATGAGTGGCACATTAAAATGTAAAAGGGTCACGTAAGGCCAGAAGGTCAGAACCTATGGTCACTTTCAACCTGCTGAGGTTATCATGGGAAATTGATGTAGGGCCCTGGAATATATCTGGGGGAAGATCCAGAATGTTCATAGTAAAAAAATAGCAAAAGGGTTACACCCAATATTTATTACCATGGACAAATCTGATTGGATCTCGATAACGACTGGACGAAAAGCAAATGAGAGATTGAAAGTATCTCCAAGAAAGGAGGAGAGATGGAGAGAGGCTAATGAAAGGAGTCTGGAGGTAATTTCTGGAGGTGATGACCTAGCTGCCGATCCTGAGTCAAGGTGACACTTCGGATGCCCTGTAGGAAGTCCCCGGGATTGATGTCTCCACTCATGCCCTCAGCAGTCCGCCATATCGCTCGACAGTTGCCATATTTCGCCTTTAGATGTACGGCCGTTTCTCTATGTGCCCCATCTCCCAACATGGTCCGAGTAAGTCATAATTTACTGCTTTTACGACTGGAGGCACCACCTCTCATATTTAGATATTTTAATCATCAAATGATGCTGCCTTTCAATATTCAACCATCCTCTCCATACACCATTTTCTTGGATACCCCCCAAAAACACTTCTCGAAACCTTTCTTTCAAAAACTACTAGGTTTTATCTTTTTCTTCATTGTCCATGTTTTGCTGAATAGTTTAAAAATGATATTAATAAATACTTATATATTGTTAATTTGGTTTTTCTTTTAACGGTATTAGACTTTAAGTATTTCTTTAAACGAAAAAAAAAATAAAAAAAAGAAGTCGATTAGCAGCAGTAATTCTGAATTTCAACTGATATATTATTTTATATATTGATTTCAGAACCTAGATATGCAAATTTTTCTACGATTTCAAATGTATAACTGCCTATTTCTATAAAAAGATGTTTATATTCTGATTTTAATCAAGGCATATATTTGAAGATTACAGTTTATGGTATCAAAAAATAGCAATCAAGAGATAAGCAATTAAGATCAGATAACAGTTGCAGTGGCGTAAGCAGAATTTTTTTCAAGGGGGGGGATTCATAATTCTAAAAAAATAATAGCCTTCATAATTTTTACTAAAATTTTTATTTTCGCCATTTTTTCCGAGCTTAAGGGGGTGCTTAAGCTCCTAACCCCCCCCCCCCTTGCGTACGCCCCTGAACATTTGGATAATATGATTCTAATCAGGGCTAACTATTAACTGACTTCGTGCATAATATTTAGACGCCCTTTACCAATACGGATTCCCGGTAGATTCATAATTTAAAATGATGCATAAGTTTTATGTTTTTATGATCGCTCGCAGTAACTAACTACAGATCGAAAAAGTTTTAAAAATATATACATAATATAGTTATTTAAAAATTTTAAAATGTATACCCTAGCAAAAGAAATACCAAATGCCCCTAAACTACATTTTTTTCTCTCTTGTTTTTCAGTTTATCAGTATCTGATAATTCTAAATTTTAGCGTACTTTTTTTTAAGGACTAACAATAAAATCTAAAGTGATAGAGAGAAGGTACATTTTGGTATAAAAATTATACATCACAACTTATATTTCACATATTATTTCAAATCTGCTTAGACTTTTATATTTTAATGTTATTTACTGCAGTCCTACAAATCAGGCCGCTTGCATACATGCATGCACTGCACGTGTAATAGCCCCGGTTCTGATCCTGATCGTTCGTTATATATACTTATTCTCTCTCTCTCTTTAAATATCTGTATATATATATCTATATCTATCTATCTATCTATCTATCTATCTATATATATATATATATATATATATATATATATGTGTGTGTGTGTGTGTGTGTGTGTGTGTGTATACATATTTACAAGAACCTGTGTCAAAAAATATACATGTAAATGCATGCATTTATCAAACTATTATTTCCTTAATAACAATTTTATTTGGACCACCTCTGAAATTAATTTCTAAATACGTACTTGTCTGCAGATGAATAGAAATTCCTATGGAATTTAAACACAATAAATATAGCTGAGTATTGGTGATTGTGATAGTAAAAATATGTATGTATAAATGTACGTGTACATTAGTGTGGGAATCTGTTTATAGACTGTTTTTCATGTAATATTTTTATATTTCAAAGCAGATCATATTCTTTTATTTTTGTATTATCATTAATAAATCTAATTATTTATTAATTAATTTAAATAATCAAGAAAAAACAAAATAATAATATAATATATAGTAATAGTGCAATAAAATTAAAAAA
>CM063503.1:51869332-51906332 GCA_032207245.1 Pardosa pseudoannulata | reverse complement strand
TTGTCAGAAGAAATTCTCGTTTTTAAAAGTTTAAATAATATTTATGATAAAAAAGCAGCTCTTAAAACGATAAATATTTTAATATGTTAACAACATATTTTTATAAACAAACATTTTTCAAAACGAAATATTCTTAAGTATAAATTTAACAGTTCTTTTACTATACAAAAAAATGCGATCAGGGCCGGAACTTGGTCCTTTGGAGTCCTTGACAAAAAAAGTAGGATGCACTCTAGTCCAGAAATGCACCAATTGCCTTCTTCTTTACAACCGCAGTACATCCCCCGTGTCAATCAAAGAAATTAGCAAGGGGGAAGGAAAAGAGAAAAAAAGCCGGCTCAGCCGCTTTTAGAGCGTTTTCGTGAATGCAGAAAAAACCGGCTCAGCCGCTTTAAGCACGGTTTCGGAGATAGGGAAAAATCCAGCTCAGACGCTTATAGGGTTAAAATTTCATCAAAATCAGCCCAGCTATTTAGGGGGAGTTCTATTACAAACACACAGAAAGAAGAATTTTATATATAAAGATACTATGCTATACTAAGCATTAAGTACATCAGTGAATTTCTATTTTAAGAAACACTTTGTACCAGGTATCAATCTGAACATAATATATGCATACATATAGACATATCGGGAATTTTATACCCAAATCTCTATACCATATTTTTTTTATTTTATTATTTCTGACCTCGACATAAGATTTTACACTGTCATTTATGCAAGAAAGTGTTTTGTTATATTTTTCTCCTTACATAAAATAGAATAGGAAATTTCCTTATTTTTTTTTCTTTTAATGGATTCTTTAGGAATTAGTTTTATTATGAAGATTCTTGACATTGCTAGTTTTATTTGAAGCATTTCAAGAAAATATTCTCATCTATTTTGGATTATTTTTAGCTTTAGTTGTTTAGAGGTAGCTTCAAAACTTCTATATTTCAATGACATACTAACATTATATTTGTTCTAGGTAAACATGTAGTGTTTTGTGTAACAAGTATTTTCTTCTTTTCAGTAGAACTGTTTTTTAAAAATCTTAAACGTCTCCCATTTCAAACTTCCTTTTCTTTCTATCTTTTAAGAGTGCATTAAATTTTGTATATGAGTTTAATGACATACTTTATGTTCTCAATATATATTAAACTCAGAATTATCTATGAATTAAATTTGATAGTCTGTATAGATAATGTAATGATTTAACCTCAAGTTTAAATCTCTCTCTTATTATTTAATATATTTACAGGTGAAAATTCTGTTGCACATAGTAGCAGTTATACTGAAAAGGTATGTAATTTTTTCCCTTCCAATTTTACTCATCTCTATCAAAATTGTAAGTATTCACATATTTTGTAGCTTAACTCTTTAAGATATCCGTCTACGTTTGGAGAACTTTTTTCTTTAAACTTAGAAACTAGTTCATGTTTTTACTTTTTTAGATTTATTTTTTATATTATCTTAGAGAATTGCACTTAAAAATTTATTCCTGGAGAAGTTTTTATAAAATTTCTAATAAATGAAGAAAATTTAGTAGAAAAATCTGATTTTTTTCAAAAGGTCTATTTTTTTAATAAATTAAATTATTTCAATATTTTTTGATGCAACACATTTCTTATACACTGGATTAATGAATCACCTAAAATCTTTGCTTAATTTACATTTGGTAAAAAATTTTGGTTTTTTAAAATCATACACATTGAATTTTTAATGAATTTTTATTACCTATATATCTAACTATAAGTGTAATATCATTAAAATTATCCAAATTTAAAGTTTTTAGGTCATTCACTAGTAAATACTATCAAAAGTATTCATAATCATTTTCAAAAAATATTTTAAGAACTTTTTGAGAAAACACCTTTCAAGTTTCAACATTTTATTAAAAAATACCGTTCTGAGAAAAACGCATTTGAAATTTATGAAAGCAACTTTAACTATTAAAAAATTAAAATGCATGTTTAAAATTCCCCACAATTTCTTGCTTTGAAACTTTCTAATTGCCATGTTGCTAATTATTATAAATACTAAAAAAATGTTTAAACATGAAAATTTAAAAAGTCCAAAAAATGTTCCAAAAACTTTCTCCAAAAAATGCTCTTTTTTGAACTTTAAATTCACACCTTCCAGTTCCGAAGTCACTACTTCCGTTTTGTTTTGATAGTTACTACTGGTGTTTAAACAGCTGTAACTTTTCTTTAAAATTCTGTAGAGACAAAACAAAAACAGATTTGGAAGCCTGAAAGTTGAAATTTTACAACAGAGAAATAAAAAAAATTATGGTATTTGGCCAAAAATGACGTTTTTAATGTAGACAGATACCTTAACTATCGGATAATTTTCAAAAGGACTTATAGACGTTTCTTCTCCTAATAAGTTTGTAGTAGCATTGAAGAGGAAAATTTGAAGAGAAAACTTCCCTAGTTTTTTCCCCTGGTTTAGAAAAACAATGCTTTAATCACCATTTTAAACAACTTATATTTATTAAAAGCCAAAAGAAACAATAAAATGAGGTCCACAATACAACCTGCCATATTTGTACAAACCAACCAAAATGCTCATGTTTAACTAGTAAAAAAGATTGTGTGTTGCTAAACTGTTGCAGTTACATATGTGGTGGTGATATAAAAAGTATCCGATGAATGATTAATACAATTATGTGTACAAAAATGTTGTACAGGAGAAAAGTTCTAAAAATATAATGTTACAGTTCCTCAGCAAACTTTACTGTGGTGCATGCAAATTAAGAATTAAAAAATTTCTGGGTGTAAGAAATGATTGTTTTTAATCTTTTTGATGCATTACTTTTGAACACAGGCCCAGAAATGTCAAAGGTACAAGAAATATTGTACAAAACCACGTCCTGTTATATTGACTGTAGCAAACAGGAAGTAGTTAAATAATGTTCTTTTATATTCTTAATTAATAATTGGCCTGATTGAATGATAAACCAGCTAATTTTCTTTTTTAAAAATCTAATGTCCCCAGTCAGTTTTTCTCTACCTTCTAATTTAAATCATGCTATTCTACCTTTCAAATCTATAATATATGCATGAATTACTGTATATGCAATTTATTTATAAAAGACAATGTGATTTTCTATGTTTTAATTCAAGCATGTCATACTCAAGTATTAATATGAGCCAAATAAAGGTTTTCTAATTTTTTTGTGGGCTTCAAAAAATAGAACTTTAACAACGAAAATAACTTTTGAAGTAAAAAAAAAAGATTATTTTCCCCCTAGCAGTTCAGAAAAAAAATTAAAGTGTGAGAACAAAAAGAACCACAATGTATTCTCTCAAGAACTATTAATCTTTTCTACCATCATTCTTGCTTTTGGGAGATAGTGTATTAAAACTTTCATATGGTATATGCTTAAAAATGTCTGCATGTATTCAGCAAGTATGTGTGGAAGCCGTAACAAGTCTGGACCTAAACAACAAAAGATGATAGTGTTACAAAACACTTTAAAATTCAGTTATAAAATTTATATGAATAATTTTTCTACATACTGTTTCATTGTGTAGGCTGTAAGTTTGATAGTTCTATTTTAGTTAGAATTTAGATAATTTAGAAAAATGGACATCTTTTTAGCATGTCAGGAAAATCTTGATAAGTTTTGCTCATCTCAATCTGATATGACATATTTTCTTACTCTGCTTTGCAGAAAATAGTCAGGTGTTAAAAACATCCCTATAGTCTTCTACAAAGAGAAATAATATGTGTGACTACAATGCTATGATTAATGTTAGAGTTAACATTTTTTATTCAATTTTATATTCAAAGGAAACCGAAAATTTAGTGTAGATTAGTAAGCCTTAAATGTATGAATTTAGTCTTTTTGATATGGATAGTTTCTAAGCACTGATGTAGTTCTTTTGTCATTTTTATGTATCTGAAAAAAGATAAAAAGAATAAAGAAGTCATTTTGATTTGTACATTTTGATTAATATTCTGTTAAATAACTAACAAAATATTTATTTTAACTGAAAGTGCAATTTTTTAAATTAAATTAATTCAAATCAGATTACTGAATGGATTTTAAAATATACAGGTTTATACATATATATTCAGGATGCATACACTTTTATAATTTAACTCGTATTTATAGTAATCTACTAAACATTATAATTTGAACAATTAAGGTAAAATTATTCTCTGTTGCATTATGCCAAAAAAATAACAATATGACAAAATATTGGCAATTATGTGGTTGGAAAATGTAACTTTTTGTCAACTTGGAACAGGGCATTTTTGGTTTTTCATATCTACAAGAACTCAAAATATGCTCTTCGTTTGAGTTAGACTTCTATAGCTCTACCAGTAATATTTAAATATAGTATTAATTATAGACATTGACATTTTAGGCCTAAATATACCCTTTTATAGTAACTTTATAAGAATTTTATTTGTTACAAATAAGGTAAAATGTAACTTCAGAACAAAAAAGAGTAATCTTGTATCATATCTAGCTATTGTCCTCAATATTGTAAAGTATTCTCTTATAAGGGTACCTTTACTACAGCTTCTAGAAGACTTATCTCCTTTTTGGATTGAAGTAAAACCTAATTTCTGTTTGAAAGATTTACTTTTTATAATTATTTACACAAAGGACATCAATGAAGTAATTGAGTTATATTGTTTCTGTGTTAGTAGTTAGCAGAAAATATTTAAAATGTCTATAATCTGCTTAAAACTATATTTATAAGCCTTACAAAATTCTAACTGTTCAATAATAGTGTTGTTGGTTGTTTAATGCCTTTGAAAAGGTAAATCTGCAATATATTTCTTATTCTTATAAAAGTAAAGTGCCAATGAAAATAAATTTTTAAAAAAGAAAAAAAATTATTGATTTTAAAAATTTAAGCTCTTTGTTGTTTTTTTCTGACCAATCTATTTCTGTTGAGAAACCAGTGTAAATTTCGTGATTGTATATTTTAATGACTGTAATTTAATATCACTATTTTTGCTTGATGATAATGTTAATGATATTAATAGATACTGTGAAAATTAAGTGTTATTTTATTTGCATTTCGTAATGTATATTATTATTTTTAAAGCTTTAATTTAAAATTTAAAATATGATTTTATCTAGTTAACAGTATTGAATGAATGTTATTTTTCTTCCAGAAACGGAAAAAAGGCCTCTATCAATCCAAGAGCAGTAAATATAATAAAAGAAAGACAAAAGTTGGTTATCAATCACAAGAAAATGTACCAAATCTTTCTAATAGTGTACATAGTGAACAGCCAACTAGCAGTGTAAATAAGACAGAAAATGTTTTATTTTCATACCAAGCAAGTCCAGATTCAAATCAAGTGGGCTTGACGGCAATCCAAGGGAAAATGACAGAATCAAAAGGTGTGCAAAAGTGCAAACATTTTAATATATTATTGTATCTTAAATGCCAAAAACAATGATTTCAAACAAGAAATTATATAAATTGTTATGTTGTCCTAAGAAAAATTCTGTGTTGGATACAGAATTTCTCTACAATTTCATTTTGATTAGGAGACTGTCTAGACTTTCTTTTTGTTAATCAAAGGTAGATAATCTGTTGGTGGACAATTGGTTTTGCTGGGTTGGATAGACACCCACAGTACATGGAAATAAGGGGGAATGGAAGGTAAAGTCTCTTAGAGAATACATACACAAGTTGTCTCTTTTGGTTGATACAAATAGTTTAGTACACAACATAAAGCTACTCCTGAAGTAGCATAATTGGTTCACATATACATTGAGGAGGGGGAGGAGCTACAATGCCAAAATTTAACTGGACTTGTCTAAATTAAAATTTAAAGATTTTACTAGTTTAACCCTTTCACTGTTGGATCCATTTATGTATGTATGTGGTGCTTGCGTACATTTAGATTCACTCAGTGTCACTCTTGTTAAAGTATTGTATCATTTGTAAATTGTAGTTTTGAGTTACAACAATTGTTACATTTTTGCCTCTATCTTAGGACTTCAATATCCAGTGCTCAATTTACTGTGTTTAATGTGATTACAAAGACAACTCATACCCATTTCATTTTCAGACCTTGACAATCAGACGGTTAAAAGTGCTAAAAGAGTTTATTATTCCTTTGTTTTTATAAAAATATTATAATTTAAATTAGTAGTTTGTTGGGAGGAATTGTATATTAGTTATCCAGAGCTGATACTGGATATTTATATCTGGTTCTGTATTTTTATATATACATCTATGTATGCCATTAAACCTATCTCATATTTTTTCTTATTTCCCTATACTTTCAAGTAATTTCTGTTGCTTCCCCCTCCCTCTGTTTATCTCTACTATTTTCCCTACAAAACCTCTACCTTGAAATCAAAACTCTTTTATTTTACAAATTGGATGTAGGGTAATTATTTTTACTTCAGGAATTACAATCAGGAATAGTTTTTTTCAGTCTAGATCTTCAATCTAGAAATTGATGAAATTGAACTGCAGGATGAAGATTTGGTGGTAGTAAGCAAAATGCTTAAAGACTTTCTTTTCAAGAGTTTATAAATGTAGAAAATTTAGCTAATTCTGAATTTTAACAGACAAAGAAATGGGGTCAAGTTCTTTTAATGATGAGAATGAATGAGTGAGGAAACAGAGGACACATATACTGGAAAATTCATTGCAAGAATATGAAGAGAGGTAATTGATACCCTAAGAAACTTTATGGAATTGCAGGAGAGTGTTGATCCAAGATGGTTTCTCTGCAATTGGCAAAATAATACTTATAGATTACACAAGACATGTTTTGCATCATACTGTATTACATGATTTTTCACTGGGATATGTAATTGTATTATATTTTATTTACTAAATATGTAGTTACGTCTTGAAAATTCCATTATTCTTCATTGGAATATCATAAAATTTTAAAACCCTCATATCTTAAAGCTTTAGTTTAGCTGCATATGTATTTTTACTATTTATGTTGATTTATATTTTTTGTAGTATATATAAAAAAATTTCATTAGGTCATTGTATATACAGGCTTCCTAAATTTTAACTTACTCAGTTTACTTTTGAATATTAACTAAAAGGTAAAAGAAAAGGTGAAAATAAACATGTATTCATACCTTAATTTGAATTTATCAATAAAGTTGTTAATATAGAATGAAACTATATTTTGAATACAAACACAACTTTTCATCTCTAACCAATTTTTACAAATGCATCAGTTTCGAAACGTATTTATTTTGTTATTTGAAAAAAAAAAAAAAAAAAAGATAAAAAATCATGCCTGCATGAAATATTTAGACCTATGTGAAAATAATTTACTAGGATGACATTGTTACTTTTTTTTATAAAAAAAATTTTTCATACTTTATTTATGAAATCTGCAGAATGTATGTTATTATGTATAGTTCTAGCTACATTATTACCATGTAATGTCTAGAAATGTTCTGTTTATTAGATTAAATTTTCATTATTTAGCTATTCAAATATAAAATATGAATTATCAAAATTTCTTTTAATGATAAAATGTATAAAAATTTTTTTTTCTTCTTTAGGTAATAAATATGAATCTGAAAATAGCGAGCCTATTTTAATGGTTACTAAAGAATTTTCTGCTCTCAGGTATGATTATTTTAAAATTTACGTTCAAATTATGTTTTACTAACAAATGTTCAAATGACAAAAAATTCTACAGTTTTCTGATCTTTCTAAAAATTTTATTAAATTCTTAATTTTTAGTCTGCACTACGTGAAAAACTGAAAAAGGTCAAAAATCGCTTGAATGCTTTCAGATTAACTTTAGTAAAATTATTCACATACACTCAAGAGCCAAAAAATTATGACCACCTGTTAATAACAAGTTGGCCCAATTTGGCACGCAACACAGCTTCAACCCGCCTTGGCATGGATGCCACAAGTCTTTGGTAGATGGCCAGAGACAGATTGTACCAGCTGTTTAAGCAATGGTTATACAAATCCAAGATATTGCGAATTGGTGGTCTTTGAACTCTGAGCTGAAGTCTCTTTGTGACCTTCCCTCTGACAACAAGGTAAATCTTTACTGGGTTCCTGGTCATATGGGAATTCAGGATAATGACCTAGCTGATGATTTAGCTAGGAAGGGGTCCAGTATTTCCTTTACTGGACCTGAGCCTGTCCTTGGTATTGCTCCGGGGTCTTTTAGGAATTCTATTTTCAGGCATTTTAGGCATCTTCAGTATTCTAAGTGGCTTATTGGGAATGGTCAAAGGCAAGCTAAAGAGCTTAATCATAACTGCCCCAGCTTCCGTAGTAAGGAGCTCTTGTCACTTTAGAGGAATGGCCTAAAGAAGGCAGTTGGTCTTACTGGTCACTGTGGCTTCAATAGGCACCTCAGCAGTATGGGGATTAGTTCTGATCCCTTGCGTTGTGGCTGCCATCTTGAGGAAGAGCCTGCTTGCCACATTTTGTGTGATTGTGAATATTTCTCGGCTCTTAGGTTGGAACACCTTGGTCGCCACCTTCTTGAACTTTGGGAGCTGCAGGACATACCTGTCAGTTGTCTGCTGAGATTTGCGTCAGCTTGTGGCCTTTTCTCTTAGGTGCTCTTGGGTCGTGTTTTTGTTCTCCTAGGGTGGGATACAATAGACCTCTGGTCGCAGTGCCTGTTCTTGGGGAATCCCCCAACAGCTGCCCTAAAGGTGAATTCATTCATTCATTTGAACTCTGAGCTGCTGTCCCATGACATCCCAAATGTGTTCTATCAGATTGAGATCCGGTTAGTTAGGCAGCCAGGACATTAACTGGAATTCAGCATCATGTTCCTGGAACCATTCTAACACAATTTTAGCCTTGTGACACGGGATGTTGTCCTGTTGGAACATTCCATTTCCAGCTGGAAAAACAGTGGCCATGTAAGGGTGCAACTGTAGCATTCATGGTCTGCTCAACCACAACAATGAGTCCCAGAGACGCCTAAAAAAAAGTCTTCCAAAGCATATACTGCCACCACTGGCACATTGAGGGAGCAACTGTTCCTCTGGAAGATCGCATATCCTGACACAACTATCAGCGTGATGAATGACAAACCATGATTCATCTAACCAGGTAACTCTCTCCCACTGATCCATGGACCAGTCACAATATTCCCCGGCCCAGCTTAGGTGCAGTTAGCGATGACACTTGGTCAGCAAAGGCAGGCGAGTGGGACATTTGCTGCATTGCCCCATATCCCACAGTGTGCTCTGATACTATTCTACTTGGCCCTGCATTGTATCCCTATATTGCATGGGTTGTCAGCTGAGCCACTGTCTGGCTCTGGTTTTGCTTCACCATGCAAGACACTCTCCAGTGACCTTTTTCTTTGATAACGTGTGGACTTCCTAGATCATGTTATCTATTGCTGGTTTCACCATCATTCATCCATTTTGCATAAGTACTAACAACTGTAGATCATGAATAGCCCATGAGTCGTGCAGTTTCAGAAATACTTGTTTCGAGACTTCAAGTCATTACAATCTGCCCTCTATCAAAATCACTTAGATCTGCAGCCTTTCCCATCACACACAGAAGTAAGTGTAAAAATGATTTTTCAGATACTCCAGCAGCAGTTAAATACCACTTCCACTTGATCACGTGCCTTCCACGTCATCCAGGCAAGTTTATTGCAAAATATAGGGGTGGTCATTATGTTTTGGCTCTTGAGTGTATATTATTCAGTTTCAAAAAAAAAATAATAATAATTTCTATCACATTTTTTTATAGAGAAAATTTTGCAAGTGTTCTTTTTATCACTTTTCAAAATTTGACTTTTTTATTTATAAATTTGTTTTAATTGTCGAGAATAAAATATTATCTAGCAGTATATGGTATATCTCATTAATGGTTTTTTTTCCCATTGAAAAATTATATTACTGTAGTATATATTTTTTAATATTGTTAAAGATTTGTCTTATAAAGTTTTAATAAAGAGATACAGATTTGTTAATTGTAGATTTGTTTTCTAACATTTCAGAGTATTTTTTAGCATTTTTTTACTATCTAATTATTATTTAACTTTCTATTTAAAAACAATTGTGCAATTTCCATGGTCTTGTTTTTTCTCATTTATTAATAGTTATACAATTATTTGCTTAAATAGCTTGCTGTTAAATAACTTCAGCAAAATCTTTGCATTATTTGAAAGGTATTTAGTCTTAATGCTAAATTGGTATCATACCTGTCAACTTTTACACAATATGCTTAAAATTTATCCATTTCAAACAATCTTTACACTTTGCATTTTCTGTGCAATTTTAAGTGTTTACTGCATTTTATATTTTCCTTATAATTTACCCTTAAATTTTCTAAAAAATGTTTTAATCATATACTGTTGTAGAGGGGAGGAGAAAGCTACTACTGCTTACATTATATCAACATTAAAAATATTTAGATATAGCATACCAGTAGTTAATTTGTTATTAAGTTTTATAATGCTTGAATTGTAAATATTTATCACTCAAAATGTTTGAAACTGGTATAATAAAAATCTTAAGGAGTCATATTTCTGTTGTAAAATTTGAAAATTGGGAAATCTGTTAGTGCTCAAGAGCAAGCTATTTAATCAGAATGTATTTGTATTCATTTATGAAGTCTAAATGTCTACTTATTGTACTGAAATATTTTGCATTGAAAATGTTATTTATAAATTGGTATAAATAATTGTACAAAATATTGCCAGCATTCTATTTTAAAAATATTCATTTATCACCACATTAGTTCAAATTTAGAACTTTTAATTATAAAATATGCTTTGAAAATTCAGGAGTTAACTAATATAATATAAAATCTGTAATAAATGATTTAACTAAATCATGAATTTAGTTAGTTTAAAAAATAATAACAATAAAAGAGGTTAGTTCCATCTGCAACTGGTATTGCTAATTTTCAAAAAAAGTTTATCTGAAAGAAAATCTTGATCTTATGGTAATATTCTGAGCTAAGGAACAGTAGAATGTTAAAACTAGATGAGGATTGTATACAATATCTACATAAATGTATACCATTGTATACCTATAGGGTAAACTAAATGTTAAAATGTGAGAAAAGAGTTCATAAATTATTCAATTCACAAAAGAAGCAAACTCTGAAGTATTTTTGTTATTTTTTTAAAGTGTTAATAAGATATTTGTTTTTAAAATGCCTTCAGTAATTTAATAGCCAGTTTTATTTAAGGGTAGCATGTAAAATATTTAAAATAAAAGCTTAACTTTGTTACAGTGTCTGAGTCAAGCCTTAAAATAAATTCCTATTTAATATTGACTTAATTTAAAAGCAAATTAGCTAAAATATTTTAGTCTTTTTTTGTAACATAAAATATATTCTCTCTTAATAGTATTTGTTCCTCTAATTCACCTGCGGGAGATTCTTTGTCAAAGTATACACCAATAGAGGACAAGGCCAAGAATAAAGCTC
Source organism: Pardosa pseudoannulata (assembly GCA_032207245.1). Taxonomy (NCBI): domain Eukaryota; kingdom Metazoa; phylum Arthropoda; class Arachnida; order Araneae; family Lycosidae; genus Pardosa; species Pardosa pseudoannulata. The sequence continues at coordinate 51,894,951 of CM063503.1, read as the reverse complement.
CAGTAATTTATACGCCTGCTGTATATTATGCAAGACTTGTATGTATAAATCTAGAAATGTTACATAATAAAGGCAAATTTTATTAACTAAAAAATACTGGATTAAATGTTCAGTTTAATTTACCTTTTAATTTTTTGTATATTGTATTTCTTAAAATGTATTAATTATATTAAAAACATAAGAAATTGTACATCCAATTTAAATATAGTTTAATATTATTTATTTTTTAGAAGAGCATTGATAGGATAGTACAGCGACCAAATGTTTCAGTATCTTGTAATGATCGTTCCTATCGTTTAAAGCAGGCATTACAGAAGTCAATTACAGAAGAAAATGCTCGAATAAAACAAATGTAAGTTATTTTCATACCATTTTAACATGAAACTTAGTGATATTTAATGCATGTTTCTGCTACAACAGATCAAATGACTTGTCTTCAGAAAACCATATATTTTATACCTCATGTTTAGCAAAAATGAGCCATTATTTATTATTTTTAATTATTGGAAATGTCCTACATTGCTTGACATTCTTCTAATAAAAATTATCAACATGATATTTAAATAAGAATTAACTTACTAAGTTTAAATTGTCAAAAAAAATTGAAATTTAACACTAAAAATGTATGAACAAGTGTCATGTAATAAAAAAAAAATATTGTACAATAGCAAAAAATCTATAAATGTTTCCCAACCGCCTTAACTGATATATTATTTTAGTTTTCATAATATTTAGTTCTTTGAGTTTGTAGTTAAATTAGTTATTACAATGGATTCTCCATATTATTTTCTTTGATAGTTCCAAATATTTTTCTTAAAATTTTTCATTCAAATATTATTAACTTAATTTTCTCAGTATTGTTCATAGTCCAGCACTTACTTTCACACATAATTATTAGTTTTACTAAAGTTTTAAAAAGATCTTGTTTTTTATGCTTAAATGTTTTGATTTAAAGGGATTTCTCAGTCTGCAGTAACATTTGTTTGCCTTATTTAATGTTTCTAATTTCAATTTTAATAATATTTTTTTTTAAACTTTTTCAGTTCTTCAGTATCCAAAATTTTATCCCTTATTTTTTAGATAATTAGATAATAGTCTGATTTCATGTTAGTACAACAATAACTATGAACATCAAGGAGACTACTCTTACGTCTTGTATCAATCAGTATATGATCAATTTGATTGTGGTGAAATTCATGCTTGCCTGTTGTATGGATTTCATTTATCTCACCAGAAATAAACCGTGTTGTGATTTTGAATGAATCTTACCCATATTACACATAAATATACATCTACACACACACACACACACACATATATATTATACACACACACACACACACATATATATATATATATGTGTGTGTGTGTGTAATATGGGCGACACCCATTCCAAAGCATAACACATTTTATTTCTGGTAAGATGTATGAAATCATACAACAGGCAAGCACTCTTACAACATTGTGCACATATACCATGTGATCCTTCATATATACTTTTCAAGTAGAGATTTATTTCTCAAGTAAAAGACTACGAATAATTCCTAAGCACAATTGATCATGTGATAAAAAAAATATGCATGTTTAAAGAGAAAGCACTAACTATTGGCTAAAGTAGTACAGACAGAGGCTGAATTAAGTCTATAGCATGTCTGAAGGGAAAAATCAGAATTACCATGCGAACCCCGAACGTACTTTATAAACAAAAGTTATTAAATTAATATTAAAATATGTAAATAAGAGATTTTAATATTACATATATATATATATATATATATATATATATATATATATAAACACACAGATAAAATTTAAGATGATTGCAGATGATATTGCACTGCCAAACCAGAAGCAAAATGTATTTAATAGAAATATTTCAAGCTATTGAGAGAGGGTGACACTATTATACTTATATCAAGAAAAAACTAAATGTATGCCTGTTACTACTACCCCCTTCTCATCTTTTAATAAATTTGTAGAAGTTTGCTAAATTTATTTATTTGAATTTGATATTTAATAAAAACAGTATATTTCTGAATTAAGAAATGTTTGAATGCATTTAATATGACTTTCTATTGATTAAGGTATTTGCTTAAGTCTAACTTTTTATCTAGAAGAACTAAGTTGCTTATCTACAAGATACTAAATACACTCAGTTCTAACATGTTATGGACACCTGAACTTTGACAATGAAGGGGGAAAATCTTTTCTGTCCTTTTGAACTCACTGTCTTGAAATATGGTTTTGAATGAATTCAAGAAAATTAGTGTCTGGTTTAGAAGATGCAGCACTATTATACAGGATGTTTAAAGAGCTAAATTTATTCATTATATTAAATTCAGCTACCTCAATTTTGTTGGTCATGCTATTTGTATGAACAACAAAAAAAAATTTCTTGGCTAGACCAAGAAGTACATGAAGAAGGTAACCCAAACATTGTTGGGTAGATGCAGCTAAGAAAGATTGTTTAATCCTTAAGATTAGCAGTTGGAGTTGCTTAGCTGCTTATAGATGTGTCTGAAAACACCTGATTCAGAAGATCTTGGAACATAATATCATTGATGAAGATGAATAAATGCAAATAATAGACTCATTAAATAAAAGTATGCAGTTTTGGTATTCAGTATCATAGGTAATTAATTAGTGGCATTAGATTTGATTACATTTGATTTGATTTTCCTTTGGGCAGCTCCTGGGTGGAGGTGGGGTGGGGGTTAGGTATATAAAGTCAAGTAAGATAAGAATAGAAAAAAAGTGAAAGAAATAGGTTGCTGGGATATCTCAAAATTTTATACCCATGCTTTAGGCAAACACCTACGTTTATTGAAAGTAAGTAAACCCCCAATGGAAGTCCCCTAATATAATCCCAAGGGTAAAAGTATTGAGCCATACCCATGGATGTTTACCTATTTTAGTTACCTCTTATGACATTCATGAGCTATATTGGGACTATTTTTTCGTACTACACAGATGTGGCTGGCACATTACATAAAAAAAATTGGATTATCCATCTGCAGTTACTTTTGTCAAAGATCTCACTCATAAAGAAAGTCTGTGTACGCCACTATCCCTTGATTCCAGTATTTGTTATAAAATATTTTTTTACAAAATGTATTTGATAGGAAATTGTAATTGATTCGAGTTGTCAAATCATAATAAATGAAATAAATATGTAATTTCATGTGTCAATGAATTTCTATGTTAATTGACATCCGTTTTAATTAGAGATGTTCTTAATTATTCTTGCTCATATTCAGCTTACTTGAACAATTTACGTGGTTTAAAGAATCCTCTTTTGTTAAATAATATCTTAGAAGGTTTTGGTATCAATCCTAGAGGAGTCTATTCATCATATCCAACTTATGGAATGTAAGTGTATTGTTACTCCAGCCTGGCCTAAGTCATACAAAAAAACCTGTGAGAGGTAAATCTGATGCATCCTAACTAATAAGCAATTGTTTCAATCCCTTTACCTTCATTTTAATGTTTAAAAAATACTTAGAGCATATTTAATTTTGGGAGCATGTTTAGGCAGTACATTTTATGCAAGAATTCATTTTACTATTATCACTTTCTAGTTTGCTTAAGACTTTATCACTTTCACTTTGAAATTTATCATTATCACCTAATGGATCCCTAAAAAATTCTCCAGATTCATCAAATTCACTACTTTGGTTACAATTGTTACTGTCACTTTGATAAAATATAATCTATATATGTCATTAAGTGGAAGTGTATCTCAAACAACGCTCACCAAAATACTGGAAATATTTGTTCTGTGGCAGTAGATATAAATTACTTTCAAATAAACAAGAATGAACCTACAAAATATTGTCTCAATTTCAATTATTTATCAGAATGCCTTGTTTGATATTGACCAAAGAAATGCATGATGTTCTGCTAATTTGATAATTAAATGTACCCAAAAGGTTAATCATTTTTCAAAATTTCTTGTTAAAAAATAATAACTTTCTTTAAAAAAACATGCTAATTATTATAAGGATAAAAATATGTTTTTAAATATTCAAAATCATAGTAAGAAAATTTGGGGATTTTTTTAAAAATTTGTCATTATAGTACATAGATGTATTAATGTATGTATTATGAACCTAATGTATGTAATGTAGATGTATACTTTACTGTATAGTTGTCCTCAAATATTTAAATTTCTAGGATTTTAAACATACATGCACACATATATAATGGAATCTGTATAAATTAAAGGTAGAAATTTTTTTAATGTGATGTAGAAATAAGCTTCATTAGACAAAGACACATAGTAAAAACTTTTTTTAGTAGATTCATAAGCTGTTAATTCATGTAATTGCTTAACAAAGCATCTGAGTTATCCTGCTTAATTTGCCACTTATAAATTTACACTTCAGCAGCAAGGCCTGATTTTCAGTGCATATGCCCAGGCTTATATTACAATGAGAATCCAATCTTCAATGTTATTTCCTATGCATCATAATCTATATTCACATACTTAACACAGTAGCTGCCAACCATGATTTAGCTCATGTTAACAAGAGAGCAATTAAGACTAGATGTCAAAGTGTTGAATACTTACAACAATCTTCAAAAATATATTTACAATGCCTGTATTATACAGTGGCTTGTAGTTCTTAAATTCTTGAAAAAAAAAAGTCCTCAACTGTCTATATTTTTTACATTCTTTTACAAAATTTAGGGGCTACTAGTAGAATTAAATTGCAATATTTTTAGCTTGATGTATGACATTAGTTATCTTGTACTATGAGTGTAAACTAACTATGTTAGAAAGAGGATTTTAACATGGTCATCCACTTTAAAAGGATGAAAATATTTTAATGATCCAGATCAGAGTAAAAAAATGTAAAGCAAGAATTTTTATATCAGTTTCTTTTTTGTAACTTTGATATATTTGCAGTAGTCTTCAAACAGGGTGCCATAGAGCCAAGAAGTGCAAGGAAATGTTCCTAGGGGTTCCAGGAGTAAATTTTAAACAGTATAGACAAGTCAAAATAGTATATAAAAGTTATATATTAAAGCCATAAAATGCATTTGATTGCCATGGCCTTTATGATTTTGTGTTGGTGGCTAAAATTTTGTTCTTGGCTGTGCTGGTAACTTCTGTTAACAGCAACAGCATAGCCATCATTATTTTGATGCTGTTTAGAACAACTTATTGATATAAAAATAGTTTTTAACATATAGGGTAGCAAAAATTAAACATTTTACATTCTTAATGTAAAATACAACTTTATGTATAACATCTTTCCTTTCATGGGCATACTTCCTTTAGGTGTGTACATGTTTCAAGACCTTGAGGTGCTTAAGTGATCTTCTCCATGTTCTACCTGGTAGTCACAAACTCACCTCTGTAGTGTTTGCTCCTTATTCAGTTGGGCAATCAGACTGTAGCAGGCCTCTCATAGGTCAACAGAAGCTAGTTAGCTGCTTTGGGTTGCTATCATACCTTTTAGTCTTTAAATTAATTAAGCTGTATGCCTTCAGGTGGAACAGTGAATCAAATACCATTATGGATAACATCTAAAGAGTTGAATTGTGATTGTGTGTGTAAAGAATCCAAGCACATCCCACAGTAATGTACCAGTTAATGTCACCAATGGCACAAGTTATGCTATTATTTAGATAAATAAAATGACATTATGAAAATTTTAATATCATCTGCATCACTTTTTTTTAAATCTTTATTATTACTTCAGTGCCTATATAATCTACTACTTTCAGTACCTATATAATGTAACTAAACTTAATACTTAAAGTAAAGTATAGGATTCTACAAGTTCATAAAGTTCCAAGTCTAAAAAGTTTGAAGACCACTAATATATTGTAAAGATGCCTTCAGATACTTCTTATTCGTCATTATTGCCATTAAGAAGTCTTGATATATTACAGCATGACACCAGTCGATGGAAAATTTATTGCTGAAAGAAGCGAACTTCAGTGATGTCAAAGTTTTGTGAGTATTAATGATTTCATTGTTTATAAGTTTGTAGTACGTATTGTTTTCTAATTACTATAATTTTGGTAAGATATACCACCCTGCTGTACACTCTGTGCATCTGATAATTAACTATAAAAAATTGAAAATTTAATGATAAATTGTCCTGGTGTAAATGCTGCACACATGATGAAGAGTGACCAAGAATGGAAAACTGTGCCAATTGCACCAGACTGCACAAAAATGATACCATTGTGCCCTAAAAGTATCGTTTTTGAGGTACATTGTGCAAAACTGCACCATTCATCTCAGTAAGCAGAATTTGCTGTCATTTTTCATTTTATAATGCCAGCAAAATTTTAAATTCTGATTTTCCATTAGAGTAAAGAAAGGGAGTAGGAGATTGTGAAATTCAATGATGGGCATTCAAAAGTCAGCATCGTAGTGGTGTTCCAATTCAAGTTTCCCAGTTAAGGCGGTAGATAAAAATTATTCCACTACAGGCATAAGGTATAAAGGAGTCGCTTGATATTCATGTTTGAAGTGGGGATTTCATATTTGGCAACACATACAAGTTTTTTTTCTAAAAGTCATAGATGTAAGAAAAGATAAACAAATTTTTTGAATAATCAGAATGTTCCATCATCTGTAAATTCTTAGGCAGTTAACTCCATTTTAAAAATGTAATGAGGTTAAACTCATGTTGTGAACATGCAAAAACAGTTTTTTTTTATGAATATGCATTTTATTATTCACTGTATTTATATTTATATGTCTTATAGGGTTGATTTAGCTCAGAAGGAACAAGACACCAACAATTTTCATCTAGCTCTTAATTATGTCATAAAGGCTATAGAGATTTATCCCACAGAAAATCTAACAGCAACAGAAAGATCTAATTTCAGCAAATTAAGTGAAATAGCAGGGAAAATGTAAGTTCAGTTTTAATGTGATTTACTGTATTACTTGTATGGTTAGAAAGTATTTACACTTTAGTATTTGTTATCAGACATTTTAATTATTCCATTGTGGCTTCTTACCAAGTTCAGTGTGGCTCTCATACTTATTTTGTAAACCCATTTATTTGTGGTGTTATTGTAGAAGGGTGATCACTTTGTGAATCACAATCAAACATCCATAATCTGCCATCTATGGAAAATATGTGCTGATTTATTACCAGATTATATGTGCTCCAGGGAAGGAAAAGAAATCGAAACTGACAGTTAATCTTAGCATTCACCAAAACATACATTCTCTTACAAAAATACAAACAATTTATTAAAACTATGTAAAAAATAATTTAATATATTTTAAATTACTAGCAATAAAGCTACAATACAGATCACTAACTTTAATATAATAGGAAATAATAATGCAATTTAGATAGGTGTAAGGTTTAATGACATATAACATTAGCATTTTACAAAACACCTGCTACTTTCAATTAAATATGTCAGTCAGCAGGGCCGTAACTAGCGTGTGGCAAAGGTGGCATTTGTCACAGGTGCCTCAGTCTTAGGAGTGCTGGACCTCAAGGAAAACGGGGTCTGAAAGAAGATGATTTTCCCTAAGTAAAAATAAGGAAAAGTTGAAATTTTTTTTTTGTTATAGTATCAGATTTTGTTTTTAAAATACAATGTGTATAAAAATTACTGTTTTAGGAATTTTCTTATTTTTTAAAACGCTTCTAGAGAGACTAAACTTGTTATAGATTCTTACAAAATGTTTACTAAACCCTCTTAATATGCCTTTATATAAATCTGAGTATTCATTTTAAATTTTAAATTATTTAAGTTATTGAAACTAAATTTTAATTTAAAAAATCATAAAATTTTTATGAAAAATCAATGTACAAATTAAAAAATATTCTCCTCAAATAAACTATTCAGTATATCAGAAAAATAATACCCTTAGAGTGTCTGAGAATATTTTTAGTATTAATAAAATAAGTATAGAAGAAAAAATTAAAAATTAATATACTAGGAACATTTTAAGAATTAATAAAATATTTTGATTTTATTCAAAATATATGATGTAGAAAAAAACATATTTTCTCACTAGATTGGTTGGTAGGGGTGGAGATCAGTTTTTTGCCATGCGTGCTAAAGGACCTAGCTACAGTCCTGTCAATCAGTTTCATTTCTTTCAGTAATTTCAGTTTTCTGCTTCTCTTTTACTGTCCACCATGTTTGATCCAATGCTAAAATCCAGCAAATATGATTTTTACCAACTTTCCTCTGTCTTTTTTATTTATTTATCTGTTTTTAAATATCAACTTTGTACGAGGCAGATTGAGTTTATAAGGTTTGATACTCTTAGTACTGCTAGCAACAAGTATAATTTAAGTACAATTTAAAATTAAATACAAAGTACTCCTGTGAAAATCCAAACTGACAAGCAGAAGAATGATTTATATGCTTTTGTTTTTGATGCAGCAAATACTTTCAAATATTCCGGTCCTATACAAATTTTTTTCTTTTTTTAATGTTGCCTAATTTTGAAAAATATCTGTCGTGAATTTTTGGTTAATATGGGCAGTTTTCTGTCTTCCTCCCCAATACTTGATCTCACCAGTTCTACTTTAAAATGTAAAAGCAGAATATTTTAATTAGAATAAAAATAGGTGAAAGTATTAAAAATAACTGTCCTTAGTTTCAGAAACAAAAATTAACATTGTTTTTTAATTTAATTTATTTTTTAAGTAAATAAATAGAAAATTCCATTAGTTCTGGGTTAGAGGTGCTTCCAGTTTATAGGTTTTTAGATTATCCTTCACTGTATTACTTACGAAAAAGTAGCCAGCCTACTAAAATTATTAAAAATGAAATTATTAGTCCTAAATTAACTAACTTATTATCCTTCATTTTTAGACCATCTTGGACAAAAATTGGTTAATTTTTAATGGGAACGAAAAACCTATTATTTCCACAGCTGAAGAAAAGTAATATTAAAATAAAGTGGTATTTTGAGCAATCTGTTCAAGCTCAGTGGAGCAACTACTTCCTAAGTAACACAAAAATATCAACCAATATCAAAATTACAATAATGGCCTCTATAGTATTGTATATTGTGCTAAATGTTATGAGGTATCTTTTGATGCCATAAAATAACATTTATTCTTACGAATACTTACAAATATCACTGAATACTATTAAAATCATATTTTTATGACATTGTTAACAACATTAAGACAAAACATCCAAAAGAGTGGGTTTTGTATATTTATTCTTAATTTATTTTTCATTATTCCTTTATACTGGCAAATTTTTTCTTCATTTTTTAGATTAATTTCTCTTTTAAGCAAATTTGAATTTTATATTATATCAGTCAGTATCAGCAGATGTAAAGCTTGATGTTCAACATTCAGTAATATTGGAAATATTGATTAACATTTATATGACTTTTATCAATATATTAGCCAACCTGAGCATGGCTCCTTAGTGAAAATTTCCTCTCAAGTTACTTGATCTCTGTACTATAATATGAACAATATGATGTGATGATCTTATGGTGCAATTACTGTAGTTTTATACTGTTCTCAAATAAAAACTAGAATTTAGGGTTTCCCATATTTTGCTAGAACCTGATTTACTATTTCATATAGAAACAGCACAGTAGTTATTTTATAAAGTTTTAATATATGGTTTTTTTTATACAAGATTATATATGTGAAATGTATCAAGCCATTATCTGTAGTTGTACACATGAAACCCATGTCTCGACATATACTTGTCTAAACAAAGTTAGAAAATGAGAAATAGTCTTATTGAAATACCAATTTTAAATTTTAACTAGATTTTGTGGGTTAGCAGAAAATGATACAAAAAATGATGATAATGAAAGAGTATTATCATTTATCTATCTATCTATCTATCTATCTATATATATATATATATATATATATAAAATCCTTCGTGTCTGTATGTATATTCATCATGCATTTTGATATATTTCCTTTTAACTTAATTATGTGCTTAAATAATTAAAAGATACTCAGTAACCTTATTGATCTGATTGCATTTAAAATGTACTTTCAGGTAATGGAATGTATATATATTTCAGGGTGCATGGGGGTTATTTGATTCATTTTATATCTTATCAATTTTAATCTTATACATTTTTTTTTTCAATTTGAATTCAGCTATGCCATTTCAATTTAATTTTTAAAGACCAACCTTATTCCTTTACTGACAGCATCATCATTTGAAAAAGTAATTAATATTGATATCACTTGAGTAATATTTTTATTTGTAGATACATTTGTTTTCTTAAATAATCTTTCAAAAAAGTTCGGTACTATTTCACTGGTCTGTGCAAGACTATGTTTCCAAATATAATTCTTTTATTTCTTTAGATTATATTTCTTAAGTTCGTATTGAAATTTAAATCTAAATGAATATGTTGTTCATTTTATGATAAGGAATTTTATTTTCAAAATTGCTTATATTTTTAGTATAATATAACCTATAAACTAATTTAATTCTGAAATAAATATGGCTTTCATTTGTTAATCATAATTACCTAGGCCAAAGTCTGTGCATTAAGAAGCTAGTAATTTAATATATAATCCAAAATATTCTCAATTCTTACATTTTTATCCAGTTTGATTAAAATACATTAATTGTATTAGTACAAATATAGTAAAGCCACTAGTTCACATGTTTTGAAATTTAAACATGTTTTTGCTTTTTTGGCAATATTTTTGTACTGGTTTTGCATATGACCTACAATATTTTTGTAAAATCTTTCAGTGCTATATTATACAACCAGGTTAATTTTTGTCAGCAATGACCCTTGGCATACTAACTAGTACATATACTACAAATGTTCCATTATATCAAATTTTTGGGCTTTGGGCAAATGCTCTGCATGCCTTTCTGCTAATATGGCTATCTAACTAGCAGAGAAATGTTGGATGTGTGTGAGCCAGAAATTGGTAATGGATTTTTGGTTGGGTTTGCGTTGAAACAGAAGAATAAAATGGTGGTGGCATTTATGTAGCAAAATATCTGTTTGGCAAACTGAAGTATTAAAATATTGGCTTTCCTTTGACTCATTGTAGAAATAAAATTATGCAACTGCACCACTTTCTTCTTCGAAATTGGAGAAAAAGGTCTTACTACAGTAACTATAATTATAGTTATGTGTTTGCTTATTGCTGACTGTTGAAATACATATCTTTTGGTGTCACTTTAGTAAGAAACTGCATTTTTCCTCCAAACTTGGAAGAAAAATGTGATGGAGTTATACAGATTACTGGGAATAAAAATTTATAATTATTAAGATGACTCATCCTAGCATTATATTGGCATTCCTGTTAGAGACAGCAAATGACCAATTGTCGGCCATCAGTTAGCCAAAGTACCATAGAGGTTTGCCCATGGAGTGCAGTACTACGTTGGTCCATCATAAAGCTGCTTACTGGGGATAGATTGGTTTATAATAATTTATTGCAGTAATGAATGATAAAAAGTTTATATGTCATTATTTTTATTTATTTATTTATATATTCCATTGCATTATTTTAATTAGCATAACTAAATTCATTATAACATACAAATTTATGTAATTTATTGTCACAAAGAATTCTGTCAGTACCAAGATTAGGAATTTCTAACTTTATTCGCAAGTCAGCCACCAGCCACTTTCAGGAGAAGTCGGACTGTCTAATGCAGGGATGCACAGACCGCGGCCCGCTGGTGAAATACTGGTGGCCCACCGAAAGCAAAATAATACTCTCGTACATTCGAAAAATATTGAATTCTAATCCAGAATAAAACCAAAAAAATATTTTCCAAAAGGAAAGACATCTATAAAACTTATGAAAACCATTCAAATACCGCGCCAGTTCTTTTGCATGATTGTTGAACTTGACAATTCTTCTCTGTGTCAGTAGCATGAATTTCTGTCATTGGAATGGAAGTGTTCTTGACTTTTCTATATTTACTTCTTAGCTCTTCAGCCAATTGGAAAAAAAAAAAAATCTTGACTGATGCCCAGGCCTGATAGGACTATTAAATTTCATGCTATGTGATTAACTGTTAAGCTATTCTATGAGTCAAATTGGCTTACAACTGTGAAAATAGGTAAACACATTTGATAATGCGAAATGAAGGGGTCTGCGGGGAAGAGGAATGAAAGTTTACATATAATTAACTAAAAACCAATGTATGTTTTTGAAAAGTGATATTAAACTTTTATTTATATATAGTGATCAAATTTTTAATGAGTCAAATTGGTTCGGTCTGTAAATCTAGTGTTAAATGTTATACAGTCAATGGGAAAATTACTAAAATATTACTGCCTAAAGAATTTGTTTTATTTTTTTTAAATTAAATATCCCTTAAAAGGAACAGTAAGCTGTAGTAGTTACGGTGATGTTTTCCATTTAAAGTGACATTACAGAAGTTACTCTATTTTTAAAAAATACCTTTTTTATTTAAACATAATAAATAGTAGCAAAATTCAAAATGTCCTAAAGTGAAGGTAAAAGTTTATTTAAGTATTTTAGTTTTTAGTAATTTTTATTTAGTACTGGCAATTTAGTAACATTTTAATTTTTTGCTTACTTAATATTTAAAGCTGTTAAATGCCATAAACTATTTATGATGCACTTATACTATATTTGTTGTAATTATTTTTTTCTCAGGATAGACACATAGCATATGAGTATCATTAGTAATAACCTAATGCTTCTGACTATCATATTTTTAAGCCACTTTCAACAAGCCTTCTAATTTGAGGTCTTCTTCACTTTTTACTTTCCATAGGCCTGGTAAATGTAAACTTTGATGCGGGGTTAGTATTCTCAGCTCTAAATAAATTAAATGTCCTAGCTACTAAATCCTGTGACTTATCATAATAATGTGTGGTTTTCTATATTTTTGGTAGATTTCAAAGTTAAACATTGATCTCTGAACACCATTTTTATAAACTCGGTTTGTGAAAATAATTTGGGCACTCTCTTCCATTTTCTGAAAAAAAAAATTGTGTTTTTACTGTTATTTTATGTAAGAATTACAATATAGTTTAATTGTTTTTAACAATGTATATGAGTAAATATAGTAAATTTCTTGTACTCTTGTAAGAATGTGAGTGGTAAGATGCACACTATGAGAACCACTGGCTTACATAATTTATAACATCATAATTTTATGTTTATGTGACATTTTAATAATGCTATATTAATTCACCAGGTCGTACCTGTGCAAATATTATATTAACGCAGTGATAATGGCAAGAATGGCATGTGAATTAAACGAAGATAATGTTAGAGCCTTTGAATTATTAAGCTATTTAAAGGTAATATTAATCCTTACTGATTTCTATTTGTATTGCTTTTGTGTATGAAATTTTCATTTACTTATTGGCTGAATTATCATTACATTGTTGTGTATCATATAATAGCTTAATACTCAGATTCTGGCAACTATTATGAGATAGCAAGGGTGATATCATGTGATAGGTTAAAAAATGTGGGTTTTAATATCAACAGAATTTTTTTTTTTTGCTGAATCAAAGTATTTGGTTTGTCTAAAAGAAACTGTGCATATTTACATTATGTGCATTAAGCACATAATGTAAATTGATATTAAGCAGATTGATTGCAATTGAGTTATTTTGAAAAGGATTTTTGCTTTTAAATTTTCATAAATGAAACCCCAAAAAAATGTGCATAGATTTCCAAAAAGGGGCAAAATGTAACTTATTATTAATTTTGTTTCAAAACTTTACTGTCTTCCTATCTTTTTAGATACAAATATTAAGAATTAAAAATAAATCATGTAAAAATTTAGAATTGTTTGATATCGATCAACTGCCAAGTAAAAATCAAGAGTGCAGTGCATGAGTAAATTTTCTTATTGATTTGATTTATACTTTAATAAGCTTAAATGAAAATGAAAAATCGGGGCAAATGTAATATATATTGATAGATATACAGATGTTTTTTAACAGCATTTGTTTAAACTATAAAATAAGTTTAGTTTCACAGTCTCTATTTTAATTTTAATTTTTTCTTTTAATTTCTTGTTTAGTACAATGATATTGAGTTTTGTCACAGGCAAGTCTAACTTTTTTTGCAATCTGAATACTGGTTAAATGGAAATTATTTTCTACATCTTTTTAAATGTTCAGTTTTTGCCAATAGATAAAGCATTATGCTGTAATCCTCATATAGATACTGTATACTTCTGTGTATAAGCTGAGAATGTTATTTTTTTTTATCAAAAATTTACCCAAAATTCAAAATTTGTATATAAGCCAAAATGAGAAAAACTATTTCTGGAACATCCAAATATGTAGCTAAAATTTCGCCAAGTTTGTAAAATGCCAGAAACATTTTCCAATTCAATTGCTTTACAGTAAAATGCATGACCAATGCTTCTCAAACTTTTTTTGCTGTATTGCAGAGGTAGAGGATTGGTTGCACCTCAAGACAAAGTCTTGTTGGCTAGGAAAGAAAACTTGCATTTTAATTTTTAAGTAATTTTATGTTGTCTTTTTATAAATCTCACAACTTTGTACTAATTTATCAAAATCCTGCTGGGGTACCCAATTTTTGGAATCATGACACTAGACCATACAGCCAAAATTTTTACTTTGATGCCAGTGACAATAGTTTTAACCCCAGCAACCTTAGCTGTCTTACTACAGTTATATTGGTACTATAGTTGGCATGATTATAGTCAAAATAAAAACTATTGTAAATTTATTTTTCAATTTTTGTGTTTATTTTTTTTTATTTCACTATTATCAGTTAAGAATCAGTTTTGTTAATTTTTGCTGATTTGGCAGTTTTTTGTTGCTAATGGCAAAACACATGGCCAAAAAACTCATATACTTCATTTGTTCCATCAATCCATATATAAGCCAAACCCATACTTTCACTCTATAAAATGCACAAGAAATTCTTGGTTTATACATGGAAATAAACAGTATGTTTAGAATATTAGCTAATTTGAACCAGTATCTAGGAAACCCTAAAGAGAAAAAAGCAAAAAATAAAATAAAAATAAGAACTGTTAAGGTATAAAGTGAATATGTTCTAGGAACTTTCTGATAATTAAATAATGCTTAAAATAACTTCTGTATGTTTCCATGCTACACAGCAAAAGTTATAATGTATCATGTATGAGACTTGAGATAACATAAGAAAAAGAATTTTTTTAGGGTGATAATGTGCTTTTTTTTACACTTAATCTGTAATGAGAAGTTTCTGGTTACAGTATAAGTCAAAGTTTAAAGAGGGCCAGATTAGTTTAAATTGGGAGATCACTTTTCCATCCAATTCAAGTCTTTACTGAGTCTCAGACTGCTAACTTCATTTTCAAAGAGTTAAAGGGTCTGGGAATGCAATTGACTACTCTTGAAGCAAGCCAAAAATTGTTTTTTAGTTCCCCAATTATTAGTACAGTGTCCACTGAGTATGTTTCTCCTTTTTGTGATCTTCATTTCATACAAATATGGAATCTTGTTTCTTTGGCTCAAAAATTAAGCTTACCAATAAAGTTGAAAAGGTAGCTTAGGAAAACAAACTTCTTAAGTGGGCTGTGTTATGTGTGTATATATATATATATATATATATATATATATATATATATGTATATATATATGTATATATATATGTATATATATATATATGTATATATATATATATATATGTATATATATTATAAAATGTTATTAGTCAGAAATATTTTTATTTACAGTCAAAACATCCTGACGTATTTGAAGATTTGGAGGAAGAAAGTCTTCTCTTTCTTCAAGAAAAGAAAAGGGAACTAGTTAGTGAGCTTATAAAAGGTAAGGTATTCCTATGAAATTATTAGCAACTAGCATATCTGTTAATGGACTTTTGCATCCTCCCCCCCCCTCCCCCACATCTTTATAGACAGGACCTGATTTTCAGAGAAAAATTTGACACACATGCTCATGCTACTAGTTTGAAAGAGGCTCTATTTCGTATTAATCATACATACAAGAAAGCAAAATTATTGTGCCAGATTATAGCATTAACCCTTCAGACAAAACATAATTTTCTTTTCTATTTTGGGAAACATCCCTAAGTTGAGTAAATTTGGTCTTGTATCTATCTTGCATTATTTTATAGACTTTAAAACAAATTTATAGATTAAAAACAAATAAAAATTAGGTAGAAATAATTTTATTTATAATTTTAACATTATCATGTTTAAAAACTAACATAGAATATTTATAATTAATACCATAGTAGAAAAAACAAAACATAATTTTGACTACTGAAATATCACAGTTTCTTTAAGTAAAAGTTTAAAAGTCAAATCAACTATAAGAAAGCTTAAAAAACGAGAAACAATAAGTAAGCAAAATATATTTTATCAGTCAAAATAGTATTAAACTCGCTAGTTTATACCTCACAAAAATAAACAGCAATTTCTTTAAAAATTATAATATAACTTTTTTTCCTATTTAATATCGCTATCTTTTCTTCAGATTACTAATTACATAAAATTTTGCATATCGATCATAAAATCATCACATATTTTTTTCTAATGGTTTAGGTATAGGAGTATCACAGTCATCCTGTTCTAATGGTAAAGACCATGTCAGTAGTCCTTTCTCTTTTCAAGCCTATCTAAGGCTGGGAGCAGTAAAGACAATACCTGCAGCTTCAATGATGCTGTTTTTTAGTTCTTAAAGCAAATTCAGAATCATCAAACTTTTTACAAAAAATCCATGCTAATGGCAACCTCATTTATTTATTGTTACGATTCCCATTATTGAAACAGATGCTCCAAATATGTGTTAGTAGAGAGATTTGCTTAGAAGAGGTGGTATTGATTCTTAGAAAACACATTTTTACTTAAGTTCCAATAGTGAATAAATAAAGCCAACCTTGAACCTAATCTACCTTCTTATTCTACAGAATTACCTACCTTTAAATTTCTTATCTATATTCACTTGAGAAACAAATGTTTTATCTAAAGGGATAATGTAAAGCTAATGTAAATTAGTCACAAATGGAAATGTTTCCAGAGTTTTAAGCTAAAGTTTCTAAAATTTCAGCTAATTTTATAAAGTTGAATAGATTATAAAGATGATTTGCAGTCATCAAAATACTTCAGTTAATATGAGTTTAATTTTTAAAAATAATGATAAATTAATACTAAAATAAATTGTTACATTGTTACTATATAATCACAATATTTGGGTTGTGCATCGTATAACACTCCTAAGTGCTACTAATTGGTTATTGACCTGTGTTAGAGTGTTTGGTTTTGCAGTGAGATATTACAATTTTTTAAGTTAGCATTGTTAAGAAGATTTATTGTGATTTTATTATGCTGCATTTAAAGTTCTTATCAATATGGTAATTATAACAAATTCTTTTTATAAAGGGGTATTTGTGTTTTAAAGATATTCAGGGTTACTTTCGT
Source organism: Pardosa pseudoannulata (assembly GCA_032207245.1). Taxonomy (NCBI): domain Eukaryota; kingdom Metazoa; phylum Arthropoda; class Arachnida; order Araneae; family Lycosidae; genus Pardosa; species Pardosa pseudoannulata. Next base: position 51,877,587 of record CM063503.1, on the reverse strand, counting down.
TTCTTAAAATTGAAGCTCAGAGATATTTTTTTCAGGCCTACTCTTCTATTGTACATCTTCTCTGCAAATGTATGATTTAACTCAAGACAACTGATAAATATTATAATGTTATTTATCTTGCTAATCAGTCCTGACTTTCTTTCTAAAAATTTCTTCTGACAAATTGAGCAAGGGGGAAGAGTTCAAACATAAAAGTAAAAATGCATTTCCTAATTAGAAATTGGAAGCCATAAACTTATTCACTTGTTAGTAGAAGTGATATTTTATGAGGTCATATCTATACAACTCCATCTGTCAAAGGAAATAATTTTTTAATCTATTTGCCGAGAAATAAATAGTTATATCATAAAATCCTTGATATTAGTAAGAAATTATTTTCTATTTATTTATCTTTATCTTTGGTTTTATTTATCTGTCTTTTGTCATGTTTATATTGATGTTCTTCCTTCCTTGTGCAATAGCCCACATGGGACAATGGCCTATCATGCCATCTTCATTTTCAAGATGTGACTGGGACCTATGATAGCCATGGGGTACAAAGCATATGTCCCAGTTAGGTGGTTAACCTTAATCAAAACCCCCAGTGTTTAGTTCTCAAGCATGCTTGGTCCTCAGTTTGTCTACCCACTGAAGGGATGAAAGTCTGAACCATGCCCAGTCAGAGGATTGAACCTCGGATCTGTGTCTTGGGAGCATAAAGTACTACCCCAATGCCACTAGTCTTCTTATATTGATGTTACCAATATAAATATTTTTATGTTTATTTTTATTTTATATTTTCAGATTGAAAGTTTAAAAATAAAGAACCAAGAAGAAACTAACCAAGAAGAGATTCTTATTAAATTTTTCAGGGAAGCACTTCTGTGTTGTATATTGTTTTTTTTTTTTTTTTTTTTTTTCAGAAAGATGAACGAACATTAGCTTTGTAATAAAAATATTTTTATATTTTTGTCAGTTCTGGTTCTGGTTCAGTAAAGGGCATCTTGTAACCATGCTTCTCAAGATTGTCATTAATTTCATTACCAAAAATACTGCAGTGACCAGGAATCCAATATAGGATAACCTTATTAACCATAGCCAATCGGTTGATGGTCTTATAGCAGTCCCACACTAATTTAGATGTGAAGCAGTGATTATGCAAGGCCATAAATGCACCCTGACTATCAGAAAAGATCTTTAATATTTTATTAGCAATCACCCTTGCTAGGCAGTTATTTGCACAATCAAGTAAAGCTGCAACCTCAGCCCTGAAAACAGAAGATATTCTACCCAGAGAAAAGGAGAGCGTAATATTTCTTATAATACAGAATGCACCAGACACGGTGCCAGATGATATTTTGGAACTATCCGCAAACCAAACCGCGTCAGCATAAGTAAGAAGCTTTTTAGGTTCTTCCCACCCATGCCTTGAAGGAAAGATAACATTATGGTTATCACTAAAGTCAAACTGCTTAAACATCTAATCAGAATTCATCGTAAGAAAAATCTGAGTATTGAATTTATACTGGGATTTCTCAGAGAAAACATTTCCACAGTCTAAGAAACTTCAACCTTTGGAAGCAAAGTATTGCTACCATTTCAACCTGCTTCTGTAGAGGCTGAAGGCCTAAAAGCAGATCTAAAGTTTGTGAGGGAGTAGTCTTCGTGGTACTGGTTATAGTGTTTGTAGCTATCCTTTGAAGACTAGCCAGTTCCCTAATAGTTGCAACCTGACAGGCCTTACCATACCCCACCAAGCAATAAATCCGTAGGTCACAATCAGAACAATTACCCTAGTATAGATGCAATTGGCTATATATTAAATTTAACTTAAAAATTAAATTGTTCCTAAAGTGTATTCCACAGAATTCAATCTTATCAGTGCCTTTAAAATGTTGCAAAATCTGCATAATTACTCCAGTGATTCTTTTTCTGTATGCTGCAGCAACCCTGTGTAGATCAGCACCAAGACATTAAGTTTAATTGAACAGAAAATCAGTGTAGAATTTTTGGTATGGTTTGATGTTTATATGATGCTGTATAAAAGTAAAACCGTTGACCCAGAACATACAAGGACTTGAGTAAACTATTAAAAACTGAGATCATCATTTTCTCAAGATCCAAAGTGTTAAACCAGGTACTGTAAATCTAGTTTTCAGAAAGAAAAATCAGATTGTTTAAAATCTAAAAATTATCAAATTCCAATGAAATGCATAACTACACTCTTAAAAACTACAAAATGGTAATAAAATAATAAGCAAGTACCAATGTATCAAAAATGAATAGGGGGAAAAAGGATGATATTAGTATCCAATTGAATTCCACAATTTTAGAAAACATACTAGGATTTGCAAGCTTTCATTGATCCCAATAATTTGTAGTTTAATGGTAATGAAATTAATAACAAATAAATACACAAATTAGCTCATTAGTGCAGTTACACCAGTTTTATTCATGTTTTATATCTCAGTGATTAGAATAGGCCAGGAACCTGTGGTCTTATAAATCCACGGAAGTTTTATTATGCAGCCTTCATAAAAGTTGTATAATCCTCTAATATGTTAATATAAAAGTTGTATAATCCTCTAATGCTAATATTTAATTACATATATCTTAACAATTTAAAAAAGTATATACAGGAAGAGTAACAAAAATTAAAGAGTTCTGTGAATTTCTGGAAACAAACTGTAAGAAAGTATTTGTTCTGGATTGTGGCTCAAATGTGTAAATATGTTGGTTGGACCAAAACAGTATATCTCAGCCATATATCAAGCAGTGATATTGATTTTGATGGAGGCACTGCTACTTAATCAATTGGGAACTCAACTGAGGCAATTTTGATAAAGTGTCAAGTGAAAATACCCATTTTTTAATATAGTATCTTTTTACAGTATGTGAGAAAATATGAACTGGAAGAAAATTTTGTTTCTTATACTGATAATACTAACAGTAATTTTAGAGGTGTAGAGAGAAAGGGAGATGAGAATACATAATTTAGATGTTGGTTTAAGCCCACAATACGCATAGTTCAATACATATAGCATGAGATTCTCTACCCCTGAACTTACAAGTTATGTTTATAAATATTTAAAACTATTTTCAAATACACACAGTAAGAGTAACAAAAATTAAGGAGTTAGGGAATTTCTAGAAACAGACTATAAATAAACATATGATCCAAAAGTATATATTATATTATGGGTTGGACCAAAAAAAATTAAGACTTGCAGAAACATGTTAAAGATTTAGCAGTTTGACCTTATATTTTCAATTAGTCTGAGGGAGCAATAAAAAAAAATATATATAAATAAATAAATAACAGAAGAGAATTCAAGTTTTGTATATTTAGCCTATAATATTATTTCCAATGGGGGGTTATTATAGCATTCACCACTACCACGAAAATATTTGTTGACCATTTTATTATGGAAGCACCATATAAGCAACCAATATTACTCCCTAGGACAAAACAATAAAGCATAATAGCACAGTAGGTTTTTGTAATTTAGAAGCAGGGATCAAGCAGAAGACTCCCAGGCTTGGTTTGTCCCCTCCAAAGGTAGTGCTTGGAAACTTGGAGGACATTGCAACCATGATCCTATTTCACGTACCTCACCTGTTAATAGTGCATCTTCATCCATCTCAAGCCACGATCTTGCAACCCTCCAGTTATGAAATTGCTGCATTTATCAACAGGGCTACTGCAGATCATGGCATTAATGGACTTTAAAGGTTTAGTTTTTCTTGTGGTTTGAATTAGTACGAAAAAATATTGACCACAGATATTTTTTACAGTAAACTACAAAATAAATACAAAAGAGCATATTTAAAAATTCCTTATAATACGTTTACAAATGAGTGACACACATACTCAAACATTTCAAACTTTAAGCTTAATTTATGCACAAGGAAAAGAAAATTTAAATGCTGATTTATGCTGAACTGAAGGTTTTTAAGGTTTAATAAGTACTTAGACCCATAATAACGTCTTTAGGCCTTAAATAGTCTATTCTCAATTTCATGCTTAATATCATTATCTCTAGAAACAACTGTACCTAGGTAAGTAAATTGGTCTACACACTCAAAGGTATAAGAATTCACTTTCAGTGGGACTTCTGCTTGGTTACTACTTCTATATTATCAGGACCCAACAGAGGCAGGTGATTATTTTGTAACCCCGAGACCCCAAACAATTGTTCCTAAAAATGCTTTGACTACGTGAGGACATCAGATGTCCCCATACGCAAAGATTTTTCCTCTATTGTCATGTAGTTTAGTTTTGTTTATAACCTGGGCAAGAATGTCTGATAAAAACAAGTCACTTGAGAGAGTTTGGCAATCTGGAGATTATGTTGCTGTAGTTTTGGCAAAATATAATAGTAAGTGAAAACAATTTTTATTTGTAATTAACTTAATAAATACGTGTTTGCATGCACTATTGGTAAAAAATAGAATAAATTTGCAACTTTTATTTTAATTATAATAAATTCCAGTTTGAGTGTACAGTAATAGAAATATGATAAAGAAGTTACAAAACTAATCAGGTCTGTGTTGTCATATACTTCTGAAACTTAGTCAATGACAAACTTGGAGGAAAATAGAATTTTAATTTTTGAAAGAGAGACCCAGGGAGCATACTTGGTATAAATGAAAACAATAGTTTAAAAGGAGATTCAATTTTGTATTATACAGAATATATATGTGAACTTACATCCTGCAATGCTTACGCTAAATAGAGAATTGTCTGAGGTCAGACATCAGACACCGAATTGAAGAAAGTGCAAAGGGATTTCTGATTTTACAGATAGATTTTTTTAATGTTGGGGATAAGGTAGCTGTACGGTGGACAATCTGTTCACCAATAAAGTTTACAAGTGGAAATTCATCTGAGTAATCAAAAGAGACTGGGAACTATACAGTGCAACCTAGTCTGAAGCTACATTGACCAGATGGGACCAGCTGGAGATGGAGTTCATAACAACGTTACTTAACTTCCCCAAGGACCTAGTAAACTGGGAAGATCCTCCAATATAGCATTTCCATCTTTAGTGTATGGTAACCAGACCATACTTTCCGTAAAACTGAAGATAACAAGTTTCTTCAACTGCCAGTACTATGTGTTCTGTTAGAGGATCTTAATGTTAGGAAAGGTATACAACTTACCTTTCTTCCGCTTCTTCTGGGCGTCTGTATCTAAAAGAAACTAGACTTCTAGGATGAATGGAGAGCTCTGTTTCTACGAAATACATTTATTCTATTAACTAACACTCACATGACAAAACATAATTATTTATATGGTTCTACACTAAAATTAGTTCACACTTCAGATTTCATAACAGCGATCGCTGGCGACATTCTATAATCAAAGTTCTGTTTACTTTTCGTTCTTTCTCTCTTCACTTCAGTTCGGAGAGAAGCTTGGAAATCCATGGAGGATGGAGGAAAAGGTTGCTCAACCGCAACACACTCCCGCCTTGAGTTCTATAACTAGGAACTCAACCTTTCTGGCGAGCACCTTCAAATGTCCATTCTTTCCGGAGGATTCACAATTCGTCCACTTCGGGTTATCACGAGTTTTGGCTCCTGATGAAGTTTATCAGGTTCGGGATGTTTTGCACTTTTCTTATTGTCGAGGACTTTATCTCTCAGGTAAGTACCTTCAGTCCTCTAAGATAATTCTAAGGGATACACCGGGGCCATCGTGATCACCGGGCCTGCGCGTATGAATTGATGACTCATACAAAGAGGCCGATGAGATCAGATTCCCGTCTAAGGTGTTCACTTTTAAATTGACGATTTTCATATTGGTTTAATTAAAATAATCTTTCTGTTGTACCCAATTACACATATTACGATTTATAAAACAATTTTGTTTACTTACCTAAGAAATTTAAAATAAATAAAATGAAATATATTCAGTTTGAATTAAGAAATTCACAAAGTATGTAGTTTATGACCTTACTTTTACTTTTTCAAACTAAATGTTTTTAAATAAATGTTTACAAAAATATGCGCGAAATATTATAAACAAAAAGATGAAAAAGTACATTTATTTATTATATCTAGTTAAATATTAAAAAAAATTTAAAGATAAGAATTGGACAGCAAAAATATTCCTATCAAAACCATAAGTGTATTTTCATTTTTTTTTCAGAGTCATAACATTAATTATATTGAACATATTACTCTTATATTACTGCTTACTTTAAAATCACTTATTACTTTGATGGATTTAGGAAAAAATTGTTCAGTTCAAAGTTATTTAATTTATTTTTAAAGCTGTGTGTAAGCTAAAAGCTACATTAGTAAAATACATAATACTTTTTGTGTGCTCGTAGAAAATTACTACATTGTATTAATTCGCACTGCATTAAAAATTTGATCTTTAAATCATAACTTAGTGATTGTCCTAGGTTATGTAAAATTAGATTTATTATATGAAAATTACTACATAATAACTAAAATAAATTAATTTGACTATTTTAAATAAAAACATTTTATTTACAACTTATGGAAAAGTTTTGTAGAAATTGCATTTAGTTAAGGAAAACAAAAAAAAATTGAAATCAAATGTATTGTACCAGTAAATAAAATATTTTTTACAATTTTTCATTCTAATATTCATTTATTTAAAAATAAAATTTGATTAACATTTTTTATCAGTTTCCTTTGCAAAGTAACCATATAAAAAGTTCAACTGAAAAGGAATCCATATAGGTTAGATTATAAAAATAGACCTAACCTATTTAAACACCCATTCAGTATGATATGGCCAAGGTCATCGTGATCATATAGAATTATAATTATATAGAATATATTTATATAACTGAATTGATAATTATAATTTACAGAATACATTACTTTTATATTACTGCTTACTTTTAAAATCACTTATGATTACTTAATTCTTTAATGGATTTAGGAAAAAATTGTTCAAAGTTATTTAACTTATATTTAAAGTTGTGTGCTTTATCAATCAGGCTATATTAGTAAAAAAAATAATGATACTTTTTGTGAGCTCATAGAAATTTATATCTTAATATGTTTAGTTTGAATTTAATTTGAATAAGAAAATAAACAAAATATTTAACGTATTCTACTGAAGTTTAAAAAAAAGTTTATTATCTTTCATTTTTAAAAATAAAATTTCTTAAAAGTATTTTATCTATATCTATCAAGTGTATGAAAGAGTTCACATAAGGCAAGAATACATTTATTTACAATACATACAGTAAATAAATAAAAAAAAAAGTAATTGTACAAACACTTACTATAAAAAGCTATAACATTTAGAAATTCAAGCTGAAATGACAGACCAATAATAAATTATTTAACTCAATAAAATAAATGACTAACTTTTTGTAAACATAGTTGTAACGGTTATGAAGAATACATTAAGCACATACACATACATATACATTTTTCTCTGTGCACATAAAAATAATCAGTGTTTGAATAACGTATATATCTAGGATTATAACACTGTATTAAAAATACACTGTAATATATACAATTTCAAACTATGAAATAAATTTATGTCTCAACAAAAATTACATTAGTGTCACTTTTCCAGAGTAGGAGCCGAACGATGGCCGAATGGTAGAGCGCTGCTTTTCGAAACCAGAGTTCGCGGGTTCGAATCCCGCTACTGGCATGGATGTTTGTAGCCGTTCGGAATCGGCTTTAAGCTGTAGGTCCCGGTCTCATTAACCCTCGTGTGCAAAAACAGTAGACCGTAGCGCTCCCAACCAAACCAAATCCAGAGTAGGATAATATTTCACAGTAACAATAATTACTTACACTTATAACATACATTCACAGAATAACAACATATCACTCTCATTAAAATATTGTAACCAATGATAAATATTGTAAGTTGTCGGTGAGCAGTAAAGGATTATTGATTACAACAGTAAGGTAACCATTGAAATTTTTAGACAAGAAGTAAACTTTTATTATAAAAAAGTTTTTTGGGGTTTAATTCATATTTTATTTGTTTATATTACTATTATTGTACAACTTAATTTCTTACGATAATTATTAAATGTTTTTAGTAAATAAGAAAAATAAAAAAGTGTCTAAAAATTACCCCAAGAATTTGGGTAATTCTTAGAAATTCGAGGTAATTATTAGACACTGAACTTCTGCATTATGTTAATAATAAATAAGATCTTTATAAGGAGTAATAACAGTCAATTATCGGATTGTATGATGTACTTCAAAAGGGAGTAGAGAATAAGTACTTAAGTGCAAGAAAAAATATATGACATGCTTGA
>CM063503.1:51775232-51869232 GCA_032207245.1 Pardosa pseudoannulata | reverse complement strand
AAGAAGATATTGAAATATTCAGTGAGATCTCCTGAGTATCATGTATATTGACTTTTAAACCTGAATTACCTTTGAATGGAAATCTTGAAGGACTTGGATTAGAAACCGAAGCATTCACTGTACTCTAATCTCTCCAATCCTCCAGTGATAGCTATTCTGATTCATTTTTAGAGGACGAAAATTCATCCAGTGTAGAGTATAATAAAGACACAAAGAATTTCCTGCACATCTAACCTTTGTAAGTAACGAAAATTGTACAAGATCGAATTATTTTCTTCCATTTCCTGTTCCTATCTCTTGCAAGACTAGGGCTGCTTAGGAAAAAAGGGCCCGCACTGCATGGGGTTGACATAATTAACGGAAGCATATGAATTAATGGGCAGCAATTTCAAAGAACTGAATCATACTGAGAAAATCTACCTTAGTCTCCCATAATATGTGTGAAGATTAGCCAAAAAGTTAAGAAAATTTTCAAGCATTGTAGCTATTATGTAATCGAAAATTGAAACAATTTTATTTGCAAATATAGAGAATAAATAGGAAGAAACGTATTCATAGACACACATGTGTTTCTGTGTGTGAATTTAGTTCTATGTTTTGAATTGTTCTCATTTTTCATTATCAGGTTACATATATACTCCTGTCTCCTGGTTTCATCATTCTCATATAGCTTTAATAGTAAATTTGACCATTTGGAAACTCTACAATCCGAATAGATAAGATTTTTTCGCTTAAAATGTCTAACTCCACTTCATTACGACTTTTGAGTTTCATTTAAACTGAGACAGAAAATCAATATTTGTAGAACAGAAACAATCCCGTACTTAGATACGATTTTCGGAGACGGTGAAAATAAATTTCCCATTACGAAAATAGTATTTTGATATTTTTATTACAAAAACATGTATTTATAAATACTTGTATTGACAAAGGTACGTGAATGTGCGTGTATACATATGTATGTAATAATGAGGATCATATATTCTCATTATAAATTGAAACTGGCTGTAAACTACTTGATTTACTAAACATATGATACAATCAATATTCATGGTATATAAAAGATGTAACAAGAAAATTTACTGATTACACTTGGAGAAATGTTAAAAAAAAGAGTTATTACTCATTATTAAAATCATTACTATTTTCTATTCAAAATTTTGCCGATATCAATATTTACGCTAAAATTTGCATTTACCTTAATATTTACATTAAACCGTAATGCAGTTTTTTAAATTCTATGATGCTGTAAATTGATACGTCTGTTCTTTCCTTCCATTAAAAACTGTCTTGACTTCAATGAACAAATAACAAAGTAAGACCAATTAAAATTGTTCGCCCCCATATTTTTTTTTTTTGAAATATGTTTTAATTTTTTTCATTGTTGAAAATAATCTCTCAGTAGATCCGAGGAAATCTGCAGATATATTAAAGAGAGAATGAGTTGTGGGCAGGGCCGTAGCCAGAAATTATTTTTGTAGGGAGATGAAGGAGAAACGACATTATGAATGATACTCCAGTAAAACTACATGTTTTGACATGCGTGTATACTCCTAATGAGTATCATTACATAAATGTAGTTTCCCATCAACAACAACAAAAAAAGATAGAATGAACAATTTTTAAGCTTTGAAAACGTGTCATGAAGTAACTACACAAGGAATTTAATAGTAAAATAAGCATTGAAAAGAAATAAACTATGCATGACATTAAATTCTAATTTATGAAACAAGTATAATCGAAGAAAAATCAAATTTTGTAAAGAATATGAAAAAGTTAAAATTATTTTTCCCTCTGTACTATATATATATGCTTGCCTTAATGATTTAGAAAAAATTTTGAATAATTGCTAAATTTCTAAAAATACATATTCTTTAAATCACCATGACCAAATGATGAATGATGGGTAGGGCACTGTTCATCGGTGCCACAACTCGTAGGTTCAAATCCCACTGCTAACATGGATGTACGTAGCCGTTAGGAAGGAAGTAGGTCCTGGTATTAAAAGTTCTCGTGCACCAAAATAGTAAACCGTAGCACTCCAAACCAAACTAAGTCTCCACTTAAAAAATTGTAATAAATGCAGTTAAAATATAAAAAAAATATTTATAGCATAGACTTTTTTAAACTATTGAAAGTAACTAGAAGAGCGATAATTTATTCATATTTTTTCAATCAATATACTTTATTTCAAAAAAGGGTTCTAATATGTTTACTATAAATAAACAAATTTCATATGTGCTGTAGTACATTTTCATGAGTAAGGAGATTAATTACTATTGAAGAACCACTCATAAGTAATAATATTATTTGATATATTTAGATGTAAATTAACAATGTTGTAACCTTTACGAAGATTATGTTAGATTATTTAAATTTATAATTTTATTATTATTTACCATATAAATATATTATATATCTCCATTTTCCACACAAAAGAAAAAAATAGGGGTGATTGCTAATAAGTTTTTCTTTATATTTCCTCTCCTTATATATAAACATTATGCTACGTATTTTTTTTTTAACTTTTTCCAAAATTCTATCATATTTATATCAGTAAGACACAGAAATCTCCGGTGATAGACTTTCGTAGTTTAAATTTCGTTCTGATTTAGCTATACATAATAACTAGACTAAATTAATTTATTTGGAGCTATTCTGTAAACAGAAAAATCTAACAATAGATTACGGAAAATGAGAGAATATCGTTTCTTGGGACGAATAACCACAAGGGGGGTAGAGGGGGAACCTTCAAACACAAAGGCCACTTGGTTGAGGTAGGAACAACATTTCCGGCTAGCAGCCGAACAAGATTTGTAGTCAAAAATAGAATTTTTAAGGTTTTTTCCAAGAACATACCTGTCTATGTTCATGCATAGCTTGGCAAATAGTGCACACACATAGAATGTCTTTCAACGCATAAAGTTTTTAGAATTTCGGGGGGGGGGGAATAGGAGGTCTTTTTTTGGACAGTCCTATGTTATAACACCTTAAGAATCGTGTTTATGAAGTCGAAGGCCCTTACGATTATTGTAGAATAATTATACAATTTTAATTCCGGAAAATCCCCAATTTCCAGAAATAAATATACAAGTATAAATGTACCAGAATAACTATTATTAAATAAATTAAAGTAAAGGCTAAATATAGAAATAGTTTTCTATACTACATACTGAACTCTATCTTTTTTTAATTTTAATGTTAGATGAACCTCGTGGTTACTAAAAATAAATATGTTTCAAAGTGAAACTAAATATATTCTGGAAGTCTTCAATCATATCCAACTAAAATTTAAGAAAACTTTTAATTTTATGAGTTAATTCGTTGCATAAACTCTTAAAATTGAATAGATGGTTACATTTGATTATTAACCCTATAAGCGTCTGAGCCGGATTTTTCCCTATCTCTGAAACCGTGCTTAAAGCGGCTGAGCCGGCTTTTTCTCCGTTCACGAAAACGCTCTTAAAGCGGCTGAGCCGGATTTTTTTCTTTCTTCCTTCCCCCTTGCAAATTTCTTTGATTGACACCGGGGAGGTGCTGCGGTTGTAAAGTAGAAGGCAATTGGTGCATTTCTGGACTAGAGTGCATCCTACTTTTTTTGTCAAGGACTCCAAAGGACCAAGTTCCGGCCCTGATCGCATTTTTTGTATAGTAAAAGAATTGTGCAAATTTATACTTAAGAATATTACGTTTTGAAAAATGTGCGTATATAAAAATATGTTGTTAACATATTAAAATATTTATCGTTTTAAGAGCTGCTTTTTTATCATAAATATTATTTAAACTTTTAAAAACGAGAATTTCTCCTGACAAAATAATTTCCATACTAACAGAATTATCAAATCTTCCAGGTTTTTTTTCCATTACTTTTTTAGACTAACATTTTATATTATATCTGCTTTCAATTATGATTTTATATTAATGAGAAACATTTTTAAAATATCAAACGTAGCTTTAACTTATTTTATGAACATGGATGAATTACTATCTTCTAAATAGTTTACAGTTCTGTTTCTCTTTTTAACTAGTCGTCTAGTTTTATTAATTTATTTTTTCTGTTGTGTGTATATGAAAGAAAAAAGTTCTTTACTACAAAGATTTTTGGAAATATATTATGAAAATTTTCAAAAATAAAATAAATATCGAAGGTGGCCATTTATTTATTTACACGAGTGTTAGATAATTGGCATTTGATCTTTTCATATATTCCTTGATTTCCAATATTTCGACTTAATACAACGTGTAAAATAATTAGGAAAAAAAATAGAATAACTACTTTGTGACAAAATATATTAAAAAAAAAGAAATTTTTATACTAATTTTAAAATATACCTTTAGGAATGGAAAAAAAATATTTTAATCTATAGCGAATGATTATTAGTTATATAATAGAATTAAAAAGTAACAAATATATTTCTAAACAAGTGTTATCCTGTTACTGCTGCCATATAGCCTGGTTTGTTGTTAATTGTCTTAATTTGAGTTGAAACAGTTGATAAAATATTTATAAGTTTATCTAAGACAAAATAATAGAATTATATTTATACATACTAAGAATGATATTTTAAATATTCGTTCATTCGGGATATGAAATCTCCCAAAAATAGTTTAATTCTTATTCAAGTCTTGCGGTTTTACATTTAATTTAAATTGTATAATTTAATGGGGAAGTATTGGATTTTTGCATAACAGGAATATATTATATTAATATATGTCAAATGTTTAAAAATACAGTTTTCAAATAGATAAAATTTAAAAGAGAAATTTAATTTAGTAACTGAATAAATTTCTAACCCTGAAAACTTCGTTTCGTCGATACACAATGATAAAATTTCCTATGGTGCATACAATGACAACCTTTTGTAACTTTACGTCAGTTAAGTTACGTCAACGTTAAGTTACTTTATTAGTTACTTCAACTTATACAGTATAATTGTTCGTTAATAATTTTTTTATAGTTTGAATATAGAGGATTTGTCAGAAACTATGTATAATTAAAGCACAACGTTATATAATGCTTTTTGAAAGAGATAATTTTAAACCTAAAGATTTTTATTATTATTATTATATAGACAATGAATATGCCCAAACAATTTCTGCTGTAATATACAGATACAGTTTTAATTTAATAAATGCAGTAAAGATTGTTTTATGCATGCTAAAAAAGATACTTGCATCATGTCTAATTATGAACCAGTTCTCAAACTATTCTATTTCCCTTTCAAAGCCATATGGTGAATTTCAGTATCATGTAATTCTTTGAAATTCCCTATTTTTTTTATATTTAAGTGTTGGGTCTCCTTAGTGCCGTCTAATGCAGCCACATCTTTGCATAACAGCATGGCATGGGCCTATTACCATTTGCTTTCTTTTTGATCCAATATATTCATTACTTTTGAACATGGCTCTCATCTGGGGCTCTCATTTTCCAGGAAATGAACGGAACACTAAAAACTGGTTTCTTTGGTCCCCTGCAAAAGACCAGGGAAATCATCAGGAGAAAGTTTATCTATTCTAAAGAAAAGGCTTTTTTTACTTCGTGCCGGAGGTGTATGGGTCATGGGCTGAGAGAACCCACCCCCCTCCTTCTTCCGTGCAGTGTGTAAACAAAGAATACACACACGTAGACACTTATCCGGTGCAACTTAGCTAATTCCAAGATTGCCTGACATTGGGGTGCATTTTTATGGTGACATTGAGATGCATTCTTTGTATAGATAGGCTTAGAATAGTCATAGTGAAATAATAATTTCAATGTAATTATATTAGGGTTTTGTGACTAGCAAAGTATATTTAACATAATGACTAAATATCTTTTTCGTTTTTTCATTTAAAGATTAAATAGTGAAAGCTATTTTTTTCTTTTGAAGTAAAATATAATTAGATCAAAATGAGAAAAGATAATGATTTTCCTTCTTTTTCTGTATTGTAAATACAAAAAATTTACACGTTGTTAAATTATACTCAAGGGAAGCAATTCAAAAATTATATTAAGTTTTTTAATTTTTAATTATATACTTATGTCAACGTTTAAGAGGTGGAAAAAACTGCACTGACCGATACTCAAAGTATATTTAAATGTCCAGAAAGACATATAACTTTTGCAGCATCTTAGTTGCTATTTCTTTTTACTGCAAATTAAATATATCTTTGATTATTAAGCTACAAAAGTAGCAGAACCACAATAAAAAAAGAAAACAAATGTTAGCATTAAGAGAAACTATTGGATTCCAAGAATTGTCAAATAAAGCGAAGCAATTGAATATTTTCTTCAGTAAAAGGGTGAATTTTAAGAACATTGACAATACAAGTAATACATGTTATAATAATCCGAAAATAAGTTTTTGAAAAATAATGCCTCAATAAAAGTTTTCAATATATATATATATATATATATATATATATATATATATATATATATATATATATATATATTATATATATATATATATATATATATATATATATATATATATTATATATATATATATATATATATACTATATATATATATATATAATTATATATAAATATATATAAGAAATTTTTATTCGCTTCCAAATATAGGGCATGTTTTTCATTCTGAGGTGTCTATTATATGGAGATTTTACTGTATTTTCTTTTATAATGACAAAACATAAAGTTTTAATTATGTAAAAAATGACACTGTTATGGAAAATATTATCTATATATTTTAGCACTGGCTTAAAAAAAGTCTTAGCTTTTACAAGGATATAAGGGTGTAATTTACTTGGTAATCATAAGTTTAGTGTTCAATTGATAGAAGGCTTATAAATTTAATGCAACACAGAATTCCTTTTAAACATTTTATGGGGAGAAGAGAGAAGAACAAAAGAATTCTTCAGTATTCTTTGCATATAACATGAAGGGTTTTTTTACCCAATCTAATATTATTTTTATGAAACTTGTCAAACCACAGAAATTATAACACCGTGCAAACAGAATATGAAATAATCAATATTTGATTATACATAAGTATTTTTACTAATAGAAAGATATTTTAAATTTACATAATTACATAGCATACAACATACAACAAATTATATAAAAAATCAGTGGAATATTTTTAATGATGCCAAAATATAAAGATTTAATTGAACAATTTTTAGTAATCTCTTGAAGGTCACCAAATGATAGTGGATCTTTCTCTTCACATATTTAAATTAAAGCATAAATGGTCCGTTGTTTTGGATCGCTACGGTCCCATTCTTTTGCTACACGAGGGCTAATTCTGACGGGAAACTAAGTCATAAAGATAATTATAAATGGCTATTAACATCCATGCCAGTAGAGGGATTGAAACCCATACATTCCGGTACCGGAGAGCAGCGCCCTACCTAATTGACCAAGCATACTGTACTATTAGATTTGCCATCATTCATATTTCTTTTTATTTATCCGAATGAGAGGGAATTGATCTATGTTTTTAGCTACACTTTTTACATGGGATTTCTATTTTATTGTTTCAGTCCAAATTTTGTTTTTAAATGCATGAACTGGCTATTCTATTGTATCACCAGTCAAAAATTTAGTCTTTTAGTTTTGAAAAACTACTATAAATAGTAACTTTATAAATGTTATAGAATGTTTAGATTATGTATGTTTCTTAGTAATGAGTAAAACTAATTCATTTATCAGCTTGTTATTAACTTCTAAAAATTCTTTCATTTTGGATTAGCTGTCGCAAGTATGTAATTTTCAGAGTTTAAAGTTATAAGTTATTAGAAAGAAATGAATATTTTTAAATTAATGAGGTACTCTTAAGAACAAAATAACCGACTGACAAATTAAGTTACGTCAATATATTTAAATCATAGTTTTATTATTATTATCAGTAAATTCAAAAGATAGATCAAAGTATGTATCTGCACCAAAGATTTTCATTTATTATTATTGTTATTATTATTATTAAGGATATGTATTTCGTTGTAATTTTATTTCAATAAGAAGGATGAGTTTCCTTATACTCAATAGTAAAAAGTAACAATGTTAAAGAAATAGGGGTAGGGGGAGAAGCATTTCTTGTTAATTTATTTACAACAAAAGAAATTTTAAAAACGTAAACAGTCCATAAGCCTTAAAAAAATTTAATTTTTAATCATGGAAAATACTACTAGAAATTTTAAAGGTATTAAAATACTACTAGCTTATCAATTCAGCAATTTAACCTTTAACTATGTATGAACACAGATGTTGAAATTAATAAAAAAGGTTTATAATTAAAATATTTCGAAAACAAAATTTTTGTTAAATAATTTTGATGATTCCAGTTTGAGAAATTTAAAAGTTTTCAAATATATTTAAACTTTAATGGAATTCCTCGACCCCCCCCTCCCTTAGTTTTATCGAGACTAAGCAGAGTACTTTGAAACCCTTGCAACGTTAATCTCTATCTGAATTCATACGTAAATTTTAAGTAATTCAATAATTACAACTCTTACACCTTACAAAGCTTTTTTCTTATTAAAAAAAAAAAAAAAAAAAAAATTCAAGTCCACTTAAAAGGTCTGGTACCATTTAGCTACAACAAAAGTCGTCAAAATTAGCTTTATTTTCCTTATTCTACAACTCAAAAACTAAACTTATTTAGAAGAAAATTTAAAATTGACGGCTGTCGTGATATTTCTGTGAGAAAACAAATTAATTATATCTAACTGTACCAAGTAAATTTTTTTAAATATTCTTAAAAAGGTGTTTTTTTTTTATTTGAATGGATACAAATAATCATTTCATGGTGAAAAATTGAAAAGACACAAAATATATTTTAAATTAAACAAATAAACTGTATTTAAAAAAAAAATTGGGCGATGTTGCGAGCAAATAGATAACTGTAAATAATATTAGTTTGAAAATATTTTATATATTATTTATATATTTATTTATATATTTAAATATTTTATATATTATTAAAATATTTTATATTTTATTTAAAAAAATTTTCTTCTTAAATCAAGAAAAGTTTTAAGGAAAACAAGCGACTTTTAAATGGTTGTTTTCAAAGAATTCAATTTTTAACTGGGTTCCTGAGATGAGCATAAATGATACCTTAGGCACTAATATTCATCAGAAATAAGTTTTAGATTAAAATAAAATATTTTCATAAAAGTTGAATCCCCCAACAATATTTTATAGAAACGTTCCTTGGACGCTGAATATTAACAATTAATTGTAAGTTTTCACTCCATGTGGTGAAAAAAATTGGGTATTGATTTTTATTTACGTTGAATATAATTTATATAAAAAAGTATTAAATTATATATGGTTATGGTGAACTATTTGGTAGTTTCGACAGGTTAAACAC
Source organism: Pardosa pseudoannulata (assembly GCA_032207245.1). Taxonomy (NCBI): domain Eukaryota; kingdom Metazoa; phylum Arthropoda; class Arachnida; order Araneae; family Lycosidae; genus Pardosa; species Pardosa pseudoannulata. The sequence continues at coordinate 51,859,910 of CM063503.1, read as the reverse complement.
TTTGTAGCTCAATAAAACTCTTTGCGTTTTAAAAGCTTTCCCATATTAATGAAAAACGCATTAAAAGACAATGTACAAAATTTCAGGAAGTCTGAGAAAAAAGGCATGAATCTTAATAATTTTAAAGCCGATAATGCGTAAAATAAAACCAAAAACACGAGGCTGTATAATATAATTAAATTTAGTTTTAAAATAAACATGTAGGGTAAAAGGCAGATTAACAATCCAAAATATTAAAGCTATATTAGGAAAAGAAATTATTAAAAAAAAAAATTATTTTTCTCTGATTTTGTGTGAAAATGCTAGAAGTCAAAATGCTATTGCAAACTTTTCCTAAAAAAATCCTACCAGCAAGAGTCGAACAAATTTTGTGCTTATCAGCTCAAAGCGGAAGAGTAACAAAAGGCTATTTTTTACGAGGGATGGACAATGACGACAAAGTGGGAGGTACAACTGTCAACTTCCCCGTCAAACCAGGGGGGAAGGAAAAGTGACCGTCTTGGTTTCCGGCCGCTTTAGAAGAGAACAAGTTCTAACACACTGGGCATTTTAGAAGGGAAATTTTCGTTAAGATGCCGCCGCTTATAAGGTTAATATACAATCATTGAATGCATCCTTGGGGAGGAGTAGATTGATATTTTAAAGATTTAATCAAATGGCCACAAAAATGCTGACAATTATTTGTTTTTGTATATAAATTTTTGCCTTAATTACATTATTAAATATCCTAAAAATATCAATAAAAATGTATAGAATTTGCTAATGCCAACCTTTTGGAACAATTATCAAGAAATAGGCTAACTGGGTGGGGTAATCTGAGAGTTGGTTTCACGTAATTATGAATTGCAGCATTCTTTGGTCCCGATAAAAGGATTTTGTCTGCCTGGATTTGTTCTTTAGATTTAAAATTTGTTGGTAGAACATTGATTACAAAAATAAAAATCTTCCATAGAACAAATTTAAAATTCATGTGAGTTATATAGTTGAATAATGAGAGAATACGAAATATTTCAATAATTCGCACGATAAAGTTATAAATAAGGATAGGGATTTTATCAACCCCTCCCCCCCCCAAAAAAAAAAAATATTACCCTGAAAAATCACATATATCCACTTTTCCAAATATTCTAAGCTGCAGCATAGTGTACGTTAGGCACTACACTATAGCAGTGAGCTGTCTTTCGGTACTGATATGTGAGGGTTCCAATCCCGCTGCTTACATGGATATTCAAAAATAAAAAAATACTGCAGCAATGCAAGAATAACCATTCTACCTTCGCCTGTGTTGAGATGAAACAGAAATTTCGTAAAGAAATATTTTTATATTAGACTTTAATTTCAATAATTCATATATTTATATATATGAAAATTTGCTGAACAAATCTGTACCAAATATACTAACACAAATTTATGTCTAACAAAAACAAACAGACCAATGTCGAGTTAAAATGTTTAATTTTCAACTAATTTGAAACAAGTTGTAGAAACTTATAATAACAATTATTTACTTCATAAAAAGGATAGAAAATTAGAAATTTACACATTAATAAGAGTATTTTATGTGTGCCTCACCAGAATTATCAGCCAAAGTTTTAAAAATTATTGCTAATTTTAAATACACATAAAGCTCGTTAAGTCTCGAAGATTATCCCATAAGAAATAATGGATTATAAAAGTACAGATAAAAATATTATTTGAGAGACTTATTTATATATATATATATATATTTTACGAAACGTTAGCCAAGACATTTAAGTGGTGCAATTAAAGATACAGCAGTTAAAGCAAAAGAAATACTTCGAAATAGAGATTTACAAAGCCACGAAAAGCTATCAGCTTCTTTGTGCCTCAGGCAGAAAGTTGAGCACCCCTCAATAAATGTCAGTCAAAGAGGAGTTCAATTCCTAAACAACAGACTGGACCCTCCGATCGCAAAATACCAGGGAGGAAAGAAATGGCAGTTTTGTATGTGATATCCCCTTTCGGAGCGCTTTTGAGGTTGAAAATTGTACGTGACAACCGCTTTGGAAACACCATTCATTTGGCAGAATTGTACGTGACAACCGCTTAGAAGGTTAATGAATGTTAAAGTTAATTTGTTTTCATTATTGTGCTGAAGAGTTATTCTAATTACGGTTCTCGTTCTTTTCTGAGACACTTTTAAAACAAGTATAGATATTCGAACTTGTAGTTTTGCCCCTCCAGATTTCAACATTTTAAGGAATGTTGAAGTTAATTTGTTTTCATTAGTGTGCTGAAGACTTATTCTAATTACGGTTATCGTCCTTTTCTGAGACACTTTTAAAACAAGTATAGGTATTCGAACTTGTAGTTTTGCCCCTCCAGATTTCAACATTTTAAGGAATGTTGAAGTTAATTTGTTTTATTAGTGTGCTGAAGACTTATTACGGTTATCGTCCTTTTCTGAGACATTTTTAAAGCAAGTATAGGTATTCGAACTTGTAGTTTTTCTCTTGTTTCGGTTTTATTCACAACTTGAATTTTTGACGTTTTAAAAAAAGTTAAAGTTATACTGTTTTTATTAGTGTGCTTAAGATTTATTCTAATTACGGTAATCCACCTTTCGTGGGACATTTTTAAAGCAAGTATAAGATTTTAAACTTGTAGTTTTGCCCCTGCCGATGTTTAAGGTTTTACTAATTTATTAAAGGAAATATAGGTATTCTAATAACGTATGCTTCTCGATTTTTTCAAGACCTTTTTTGAGGAATAAATATATGCTACCGAAAAAGGAATCAAGAAGAAACTAACAGATTTCTTATTTCAAATCCGTAGTCGAGGGGATCGGTGCCCCCCCCCCTTTCCTCGAAATTCTAAAATTCTATAAGACCGTGTCTTGGAAAGAAAATGGATTCTCTGCTTGGTATAGACAACAGTTTACTTAGAAAAAGACAGTTTCGTTCAGAAATGTTTTACGGGCCTACAGGCTTTCTCCACCCCGTGTATTCAAGAAACGGGCTGTGCTAATTTCCGTAATCTTTAACATTCATTTTAACATTGACCGATGAACAATTGAAGGGTCTAAATAATTCGAGAAATGTCTATGTTTGTGGAGGGTATTCACTTAAACACTACGGGTGTTGAAAATGCCCAGGAAGTTCGGAAAGGAAGATAAATGGACACAATATGGGGTGCGAATGGGATTCAGTCATTAGGAGCAAAACTAATTAAAAAGCCATTTCCCCCTAAAAAATATTCACTTGAATTGAATTTTTTCTCCTTGTAGAGGGAATTGCACATCTGGTTGGCATAAGTTTTGTGTAACCTAAAGCTCTACGATTCTGGAATCGTTTGCAAGGCTGGGCTAGGCATATTACTAATCCATTAAATAAACATCATGTTAAACAGAAAAGGCATGATTTAAATCTTAAGTATAAATAATTCTTACAAATATTCCACCCTAGCTTGTAGGGGGGATTACTCTTGCAGCTGTACTTCATTATCAGACTAACGGACGATTTATACAATAAAATTTTAAGGGACAAACTTAAAAGGACTTGTTCAAAGGAGTCTATCATTCGTTTAGGTGATAGTAGTTGTGCTTAAAAAAAATATTGCCAGCCTTCGACAATTTCAGATTTTCAAATTAGATACGCGTGATACAACTAGCTATGTTTGATTAAAGCATATAGACTTCCGCTGAAATGGCAAACATCAAGCGAACTGGCAAGTATTTTTAATATATATTTTTTTAGTTTTCATGTTTAACTTTAATGTTTGTGAATTTATATAGGAGTACAAGTATTATATATTTTGAAAAAAAAAACAGGAATTAAAAGGTCATTAAAAATTTTTAAAAACTACTTCAATCATTGAGATCCTTAAAAATTGGGTTCTTGAAATCTTTAATTTTAAACTATATAGCCCCATAAGAAAAACTTTAAAAAATTTATAAATTCCTTAAATTTTCATGCCAAAAAGGGACGTATTTTGTTTGATTAAGATTCCATTCTTTGTATTATTTAATCTGCATTATTTCATTTAATCGCATAAGTAATCATCAACTTGTATAGTTTTTGTGCTATAAATGATTTTTATAAGTGAAAGAAAAAATATCTATGTATTGAAATAGTATGTAGTTTTTGGATAATATTTATTATAAATTTCGATTAACAAAATACTTATCGTTGAATTAATATTAAGGAAACATATTTAAATATGTAGGGGAAACCGGGGTAAAATGGTCCAATTTGTGAATTTTGAGTATTTGCTCTCAAACTAATGATTTTTTGAATCTGAAAATATATATGCACATTGCCTATATATTAGGCTTTATATTACACTCAGTCAAAACCAATTATTATAATTACTTTTTTTATTATAATTTTTTTAATAGCAAATGACAAAGTGAACCATTTTATCCCAACCCCGGAATAAAATGGTCCATAGCAGGGGGTAAAATGGACCGCAAAAAATTTCTACAGATAACTTAAATGTAGCACATTATTTAATAGTACAAAACATAAAATGTATTATATTTATTTTCTATGGCTTCAATGTGTACACTTAAAGCATAATATTAGCAAATATTGAAGTTAATGAATGATACACCAAAAGATTTGTGTGTTACTGAAAGTCTGCTATTTTCTTGAGAAGCAGTAGGATCTGGGAGACTCATCACAATATCTTGAACATTTCCGAGCGAATCATCAACATTGTCAGGGAAAATGAACACATTTTGATTAGGTTTTTGCCTTATAAATTTCACAAGAGCATAATCTTCATAATTTTTTCCTGTTATTAAACCAACCAAATGAACCACTTTCTTTTTTGTCAAAAATTTAACCAAAACATACTTGCCAACTTTTAATTCATTATCAGAATTAGCATCATGCTGTGAATTGCTTTCTTTATCACTGTATTGTGTACCACTATAAACAGACATATTTTCCGAATCACTCGAACTTTCTGATCCACATAAATTTTCTTTATTTGCTTTAAAATTCACAGTTTTATCATTTTTCTGCTTAGTTAAGACTAACATTTTTTCTAAATTCTTCCTATCTTTAACTAAAGCAGCATTTTTCTGTTTTAATTTTTTCTCTTCCTTTTCTTTGACATTTTTTCAATCATCGTTTTCACTGGTGTATCAGAATTTTTGATGCACCCTTCTTTCGTTTCTTTGTTGTCTTGCTTATGCTAGCTTTTGCCAAAGGGCGTAATTCAAAAGGTGATATTGTTTTCAACTGATGATTTTCACTTTGTACTGATTGTGATGTATTTGGTTGTTGATTACCTGTGCTTGGTTGACGATCAGCTGTACTTGTTAATTCAAAATCTGGTGACGGTTGATCAGTCACATATGATGACTATATATGTATATTGTCTATGAGATATTGGATATCCTCAAAGACATTTTCATTGAATTGCCATATATCTGTTACTTTAAATCCTACATGTTTTTTAAAGTATCACACATAAAATCAATTTAGAAAGCATTACAGAAATAAAAAAAAAATACAACCTGGAAAATGGACCATGGTCCATTTTACCCCAGGTTCTGGTGGTCCATTTTACCCCATGTGTAATTCTGACAAAAAGTGTAAAAAAAAAAAACTAATCTTATATTAAATTGTTTTAGCTACATTAAATATAATAATACATCATCTTAGCTCTTTATTGTGAGAAGTTAAATCCTCCAAATAACAATTCTGAAATGAAGAGAAGATATATTATGATGAAAATATTTACTTCTGACTACCACAAATCAACTTTCTAGAATAAAATGTCTAAATTGTCAGCTAAAGACACAATTACACATTCATTTTCAAGACTGTAGTGCTGTCATCTATGTATCAAAGTATTAAACATTAAAAATAATAAATAAAATAAATAATAGGGAATGGTCCATTTTACCCCGGTCTCCCCTATATAAAAATTTGAAAGTTTATGCAAGGAAAAATTTTGTTCAGGGAAAAAAGTTTGAGTATGTTGAAATAGTCAGTCGTTTCTGAATTATTATAATATTTAATTAACGAAAAATTTTCAAAATATGCATTCATTATGAAGTTTTGTTTCCTAGTTTATAAAAAATAAAATTTTAGTTCAAAATATCTCTTTGGAGTTTAATGTTTTAAATACTAAAATGCGGTTAATACTTTTACAGTTTTAGCAATTTAATTTAATTTAACTGAAAGCATTTTCATGGTATATATAACATTTTTGTATACCTATTATTTTTTATTGATATCTTAAATTTTGTCTATTAATTTTTTCATATATATCTTTATAATTTATGGTTGTTGGATGTCATTAAAATTGTATTATATTGGTGGATATTACGAAAATTTATATTTAAATATCAACTCTGAGTTATGAAACTTTATATACGTATAAATTGAAGTATTAGTAAATTAATCACAGATTTTTCTTAATTTAAAATCCGATGTATTTAAAAATCATTTTTTTACGAATATTTTTTAATATTTAAAATACCCCTCATCCTAGTGATCTAACTTCTTAAAGATTAAAAAAAATGTTTAGCAAATACTTCTATTTTGTTTTAAAAAATCTGGGTTATCCACTTTAAATTTTGAATTTATTACAGTTATTAAAACTAAATTTAAATTTAGATATACGTCATGAAAATTCAACGTGCAATTAAAAAATGTTCCCCTTAAAATAACTATTCAGTTTATCTGCAAAACAATACTTCCTAGGTGTTCAAAAATATTTATAAGAATTAAAAAAGGTAAAATTGAAGAAAAAATTAATGTACATGGAACATTTTAAAAATTAAAAAAAGATTTCAAAATATTGATTAAAAAAACATCTAATTTAAGAAATTTTAAAATGTAATTTTGATACGTTTGCATTAATGTCAATTCAGTATTTAAATGTAACTGAAAATAAACCCTGATAAAGTTAGTTCACCTCCTCGTGACGGAAACTAACATTTCAAAGTACGTCATTCGTTTGATCATTGTTTGATTAACATATTTCAACGTTTGATCAATTAAAAATATTTTTGAAAATCTCTAAGGGGCTGGGGAATAACCATATGGATTTTTTTAAAATGATCTTATACACATGAACAATATATCATTCTAATAAGAATCATTAGATCGGATTAGATCAGCCATTTTTGGGGTTTAATCAACAATGAAAATGCCAGAAAATCACCCACAAAGGTGTCCCAAAATCAAAATTTCACCCCCGCCACATTTTGGAATTTTGAGACAATTTTAGTATCATTCGAAATTACATCATTAGATCCGATTTAAACAACCATTTTTGGCTTTTTATTAGTATTAGAAGAGGCTCAAAACAATAAATTTATCCCCTCTCCCAAATAGGAGTAATTATTCCGACAATTGGGCGGGGGCTCTTATGTCAGAATTTAAAGACAATTTTACTGTTATTCGAATGAGCATCGTTAGATCATATACGATAAATATCTGAGTGTCCCCAAATGTGCAGACGAAACATGGGCAATGCTGCTTTTCGGTGCCTGAGTTCGAATCCCGCTGAGGGCATGGATGTTCGTAGCCGTTCAGAATCGGCCTTTAAACAGTAGGTCCCAGTTTCATTAGCGCTCGTGAGCAAAAGAGTAGACTGTAGAGCTCCAAATTCAAACCAAACCAAACCCCAAATGTTCACTGAAATTCTAAAGTTCAATCCATGTTATAATTTCGAATAATCCTAATTATTAGTTTTATAATATGTAAGAACTTCAGAATATACTGAAATCTTAATATTAGTGTTCCGTTGGTGAACGAAACACTGATATTTAAACTCATTTGAAAAGTAAAATAATACTTACATTTTAATGATAGCGTGTGAAGAGGTTTGGTTTGGTTTGGAGTGCTACGGTCTACTTTTTGCAACACGAGGGCTAATGAGACCGGGACCTACAGCTCAAAGCCGATTCCGAACGGCTACGAACATCCACGCCAGTGTGGGATTTGAACCCACGAACTCCGATACCGAAGGCCAGCACCCTAACCAATCGGTCATCGTTTGGTTTGATTGAGGGGGAGAAAGGTAAAGAAGACAAACTATTTGAGATAGATATGTAGTAATATGCATTCAAGAAAATAAATTATGTCTATATCTTTGGTAAAAATCAATTTGTGTTTTAATTGAAAAAACCAGCGTAATTCAATTTTACTTAATTGAATTTTTTTTTTTACTTATTTGATTTATCAGGTATTTACCGCTTAATATGACCTCCCCTTCGATCGCGACACATATATATTTGCAAGCTTGGTGAGAGCATTTTTCGGAAGAATAAACGAAAGGAAACATCATGTTTTGTAATTTGCATAGATTTTACAGATTTGTTAAGATTTTGTCATTATAACTAAATAAACAATAATAAAAATAATAGTTAAAAAAGGTTTAAAACATAACCAATTTAGGATTATCGAATATTCATTACTGAAAATTTTTGCCCCCCCCCCTTGTTGTAACTGCCAAGTTACGCCTCTGCCTGTAGCAGTTGTTTTTTACAATACGGCAATGGGAGGTGTGGATAAATCTGATCAGTGTTTATCATACTATCCTGTTGCAAGAAATCAACAGAGAAAATACTACAAAAAAATTTTCCGTCATTTACTCAGCCAAGCGGTGTGGAACGCTTTTGTTTTAAACAATAAAATGGTGGAACTTTCAGCCATATTAGTTTTAGAATGAGGCTGATAGAAAGACTCATTGAAGAAGGAGGAGAAGCTGATCCTGTAAGTCGTTCTATACCAAATAGGAGAATATCAGAAAATGTAACTCGTTTAACGGGACGACACTTTCCATCGTATATAGAGAAAAGATCAGAAAAAAGAAATCCTGCACGAAAATGCGTGGTTTGCGCAGTGAAAACCAAGGATAGTGGAAAGCGAATACGACGAGAAACAAGGTTTGAATGCAAAGAATGCGATGTTGGTCTATGTGCTGCACCTTGTTTCGAAACATATCATACTGTAGCCGTAATATAAGGAAATGTGGTTATTGGATCTTGTTCATTAAGATTTGAAAAAAGTATAATTAACTAACTTATAAAAAGTAGGGTTGGAGGGTGGGATGAAACACCATGAAGGAAGCGTCCGATATCCAATCAATCCACTCTGATATTAGGATTGTATTGGCTCTGTCACGCGTGTTTCGGTAACGAGAAATTAAACTCTCGGCAAATGTCCTTCAATTTTATTGCTTTTTCTTCTTTTTAAATTATATCTATAGACTATTTAGTAGGGGATTTATAAGTGTTTAAAACTCCTTGATTGACGAAATTTAATCTATTTTCCTTTTTATGTTCAAAATAAAAGTAATTATATATGATATGACGTTCTAAAACACTTTGAAGGAATTACATGTTAAATATACAACTGAAAAAACAAACTTATATTGAAGTCTATTTCGTTTGAACTAATAAGCAAATTTACAGCACTTAATCTGTTAAATTTCATATCACTTGATATATTTGTGTCGAAATTTAATTTACAATGTACAACTCATTCAATCTTAAATAAATAGAAATCATGCTAAAATAGTTATGATATAATAAACAATCTATAACAACAATACAATAACTATAGTAATAAACAAAAAGTTAATGACCTCGAAATGAAATGATATGGTAAAATTCCCCTCGTGTAAAACTATTTTTGTAGTACCTCCGTGTTAAGTTCTAAAAAGTTTATAAACTAAATTAAACTAAATTTCGTCAAGTTTCAAAAAGGCTCTAAATTATTTTTTTTTACTGAAACCAAAGTCTTGCAAAAGTCACTCATTTCTTATTCTCCCTACTTCACTGTAGTTAGTCGAAGTGACAATATGTGAAATTTTATTTGTTATTACTTACCAGTTACCAAATCCCTTTAAATCATGTATTTCACTATCGGTGCGTATTCATCTTTTCAGTGGTGAAACAGCAGTAACAAAATTTTGGATGAGTGAAATTTGTAGCTTTGAGAGCAACTGCAGCAGATGTGATTAGAGATTTTCAAGCAATTAGGGAAAGGATGATCAATTTTTTTAAATTTTGTGTAATAAATAAAATATAAATATTTTGGAGAACAGAAGCCTTTATATCAAAAGGTTATTCAAATAAAGAAATTGATACAAAATATAAAATAATATTTGACATATTCCAGTAATGTTTCTACATTCTTTTTATATAAGTTAGGATGTATGAAAGAAACTGAGTAAATATAGAAATAAACCTGTTAAAATTAAAACAACTAACCACTTGTTTCAGGAAAAAAAAATATTTAAAACTTAATCCAAATCAGAAGTTTTTTTTTATTTTAGAATGTAGTACCGGGTGACCGAGCTCCGCTCGGAGAAAACAGGTATCGAAGCTAACTCGAAGATTTAAATTTTCAATTGTGATTTATCAAAACAATACATGCCATAAGAAAATTTGTGAAACCATTAGTGAAAAGATAACCGGTTAAAGTGCACCATTGTAAACTATTCTAAACAAAGTTGCATGGAAAGGGAACTATTCTGTCATCTTGGTGGTTGTAAGCGTTGCGAGGTTTCACGATGCATCCTTTCAGCTTTTCATTCATAACAGCGGTATTCAAAACGTATTGCAGTATTTTTCTCAAATCAGCGTCGATGGGCAGCGGGTTGTCGACTGGATCACAGACTAATAGTTGACGTTTTCCATAGCTTGCTTCGTAAATTCCTAGCATCCAGTGCTCGCCTCTATCCATTTGAGTTCTCTTGTGAATGGGAATGAGTAGCACGTCGAATCCTTGTTGAACGCTGTATAGATAGTTGGAAGCCTTGTTCTGGTCGCTGATATCGTTGAGAAGAGCCATTCCTTCATAAGCGCCATCCGCTGTTGTAACATAGAAGCGTGCGATAAATTCAGGGTGAAGTACGGCAACTTTGACGGTCGGGTAAGCTTGTTCGGCGTAATGGAGAAGCATTCTGACAATGACGGTATCTTCTAGTTGTCCATTTGCGGGTATAATTGAGTTGATCGCTTGTTGTTCCAAAGTTCCGGCTCCTTGAAGCATTTCATGTAGAGGTGCGTTCTGCATGTTGAAAATGTAGCTTGAAATCTGATGAATGTTGAAATGTCGAACTTTGTTGACGGTGATTTGAAATCGAAATCAGTTCCTTAACACGTTCGCTGCCACCGACGCACTGGCGCGTCAGAGTGGCACCTCCTGGTATGCCGACGACGCACTAACGCGGCGACGGACTTTGATAAGTTATATGCTCTGTGTTTAGTGTGGCTTTGAAAATTGAACGGCGAGGTTGTTTCGGCATGTTGGTGAAGCATTATTTTTTAATTTTTTGTGGTTGGTTTTCAAAATTTTTGTTTGCATCATTTTTTTTTTACTATATCGTTTATGTGTTATATATACTTTGCTACATTAATTTAATATTTAGAGTTGATAGAAAATAAAAATGGAAACCGATATCAAGGAATAAAGACAAATCAATAAAGACTTTTATTATTATTATTATTATTAATTCGTCAGAACTACAGCCAATCGATTCCTCGTGGTCGAAAACCCCCGGGTACCAATTTTCACTTGGTTTGGACGCATGAGAAAAAAGTTTGCCCGCACCGGGGTTCGAACCCGGCCCTATCTGTAGCGCCGAACTACGTGACCTTAGCGCGTCAAAACCGATGCCAATCGATTCCTCGTGACCAAAAACCCCAGATCCCCAATTTTACTACAGTTTATTAATTCTGGGGCGATTTTCGACTTGACAACCATTCCTCGTATTATAGTATAGGATAAAGGATTTCTGAGTAAGTACACACACACACTAACACATTTGAAAGCTTTTTAGAAGGCAAGTTTTTGAGATGCTAAAACATATTGAAAACTAAAATTTGTTATTCATTGTCCTTTAACAATTTACAGTGGATGAATTATTTTGTTTAGAGTATTACAGATGATTTTTTCTACACAAGGGTCTAATATGATGGAATTCTATTAATTAAAACCGGTTTTAAACGTAAAATATTGCTAACAGCAGAATTTGAACCTACAAAGCATGGAATCGAAAGGCAGCCCACTACTGCTTCAACCACTATGCAACTGATGATTGAATCATAAGCCTTGCGGTATCGAATTTAGCAGGTTCGATTCTTGCTTTTGATTTGTGAGTAGTTATAATACATTTAAACGTGGCCACACGCTACTTTAACAATACAGTTACAAAGCGCCACATCATAGACATGGACGGGTGTGAGGCACCCGGAGAGCGATGTCCTATATTCTCCATCTGGGTGATCACAAAATTTACATTCCAATCTTCCCTGATCTTTCCCTCTCATTAACTATATTTTCCTGTTTTATGAATTTTAATAGTAATATAACTGATTTAAACTACTTTCCTCAAAACAACCTAAATATTATTGAAAAATAAAAAATAAATTAGACAAAACAAAGCTTTCAATATTGATACAAGTTATTTTCATGCATTGAATTAAAGATATGATGTTACTTTAATTAATTAGCAATTAAAATTTGAAATTTAAAAAAAAGTTATTTAAAAACTATTCTTACTTTTCTTTAACTTAATTATTTTTAAAATTTCACTGTTTAGTATAATTGTTTGAAATAAATAAATATCTTGAGATTTGTGTGTCACTACAGTATATACTAGGACTGGGCGATGTATCGATATATCGCGAAATATGAATAAAATATGCTCCATCGCGACACCAATTTCTACTTTTTCAGTTCGGGGATGTATCAGAAGGGGGAACAAATGCCTATATAGCTAAAGCAATCTCCAATCTCTGAAGTGAAATCGTCCCTCCGATACAATGACAGTATAAGCGCATGCACGATACAACGTGCATCCGTTAATTCCTGCAGGTCACGTCTTTCAAGAACTTTCTGATTCCCGATTTTGAGTAACAGAGCACACGCGTAACATAATATTCCGGCATATGAATGCCGAATGGGTAAGCGCTATTCTTCGGTACCGGAGTTCGCTGGTTAGAATCCCACTGCTTCCAAAAATGTTCATAATCGACTTTAAGTAGTGAGTCCAAGTTTACTGTTAATCCCATGTGTAGCTTAACAGTAGACCATAGCACTCCAACTAACCAATCCATATGACAATCGTCTTTTTAATAATGTCGCGACATTATAAGAGGATCATGGTGATATAAGTTATCCCAAATTATCTACACTGTGAAGTCATTTTACAATCCCCAATAGAAAGAATCTTGATTACCGATCACAACACTTGAAAGAAGATAAAACACAGATTCACTAGAAAGAAACTGCGCAAACCACAAGTTCAACAGAGAGTGGTCAAGTAGAAGTATGTTATAACTAAATAGATAAGGTATGTGTCGGGAGATCCGCGTCCGTCAGGTACAGCGGAAAAATGTGAGAAGTGTTGCATGAGAATTATAAAAACAAAAGGACTCAGAGGAATCTATATAATAGGTTCCTGCCTATGTGGTCATTATCGTTAGGTCCGTAAACATTGATAAAGGAAAAGAAAACTAAAAATTAAGTGAACCGCTGAAAAAAAAAGAAACATCATGAAAAATGAAAAAAGGTGTGTTTTCCGTTAAGATCGTGTCTAGACAAATAATGCTTTAAAACTGCCTGAAACAGAGAAGGTATACATAAAATCTAACCCCCCCCCCAAAAAAAAAAATATATATATATAATTTAATGAAATGAATTTAGGAAAGAAAAGGTTTTTTAAAATGTTTTAAAATTATTTTTAAATATTTAAGGGTTTTTTCCCATTCGACGATCGCTCGGAGTGGTACAATATTATATTTTTACTCAAACTCTATAAATATATGATAGTTTAGAATTATGCACAAATATTGACACCCATTAATACAATGTAGTTCCTGTGTAATTCAAAGTAATTTTAACTAGTGTTTTCTACATACAAAGCCAACATATTACATTTTATTTTTTGTTGTAGCTTAACCTATAATTAGGCATTCATAACGAAGAGGTTTTACGTAACGGCATATAAACCATTTTTTAATAATTGTATTTCATCATTTTAATAAAGGAATACCACTGTAGATAAATTTTTCGTACATTTCAATAACATAAGATGTATTACTATGTTTCAACATAGCAGAGTAAAAAACATTCGAACACATCCAAGATGTGTTTTAAAATATTATGTATTATTAAATATTTAATTCTCGTGATAGATTTTGTCCATAAATATGACAAATGTGACTTTATTTTAGAAATTATATACCCAGTTTATGAACTATGTATATGTGCCATATAGACCATAAAATCTTTATTTTAAAATAAAACATGCATATTTATTAAAATTACTAATGATGGAAAAGGGGAAACTTAAAGTAGAATTATATTACTTGCTCTGTTCTTATGCCTCATTAAAAAAAAGGAATGAAGTATATAAAACAGAGATTATTATAAATTGTTCCACAGTTCATAGTTTCATAATGTCATCACCCGTTTATTTTTAATCTTCTAAAAACCGATATATTTCAAATAATTCTGTAAAAGAATTTTTTTACATATATTTTTCATTTTAGAAAACATTTTCTGGATGTTTGGAAGTAGTAAACAAAAGTATTATGGCTTTTAAAGAAAATTTCATTTCAGTACCCAATAAAAATTAATTGATGAAAGTCGTAAAAAAAAATTAGACAGATGGTTCTTGACTAATTCTTAAAAATTATTTAACTACATTGCTAGAGCTTACATCCAGAGTTTTCTATAAGAATTTGATTACATTTAACTTAAAAATACAGTCACAAAGACACGAGTTAAAATTTCTCTTTTTTAGAGCTAATCGGCATCAAAAATAGCTCAGAGCTTCAAAGAAAAGACGTTTAGTCAAGCCGAGAAAAAGCGAGATAAGACTATATTGTATCCCCATGTGGCCCCGGTCAAACCAACAACCCCTTGGATGCAGAGTCTGTAGGGGGTCAAACCCCTCCCCAGAGAATTCCTCCTTGTTGTAAACAGTCCCTCATTGAACTATTCTTTACAATAGGAAGTAAGATAACATGTCAACGGACAGTAAAAAAGGGGTGTTTCCCCACATTCCATCCAAGCCGAAAAGGGGGGGGGGATGAAAAACTCACCGTTTTGCTTTTGGTGTATAACTTAGAAAGAGACTAGCCCATTTATTCGTGACATACTGTTTTCAATTGTGCCCCACTCAGAGGGTTAAGAAAATCTTCGCCCACGGTTTTGCCTGCCAGCTCTCTCATTTTTCTTAATAAATGGGACGGTTTGTCCTCGCCTAATGTCAATTCGGAAAGGACAGCTTTTATCCTTCTTTGGTCCGAATCAGAAAACTCCGCAATCAAGCGTGATTTTAAGGTTTCATATTTGTTGTTCGGGGGTGGAGTTAATACAATGTCGCTAACGTAGCTTAATATATCTGATTTTAATGCCGAAATTACAAAATAATATTTCGTGGTATCTTGTGTAACAACAAATTGTGCCTCAATATTAGCAAACCATAGGACAGGATGTTTGTCTCTGAATGGCGGTAATTTTAAACCGACTTTATTAACTTCAGGCATTTGATTTTCCTGCATGTTTAAAAAAAGCTCAAACAACCAACCGAGGACAAAAATATGAAATCCTACCTTGTTTTGAGAATGACCTGGTTCACTGGTAGATTGCCGCTGCAGAAATGTAAACAAAAGTAGATACAGGCATATTCCGGTAATCCAATTAGCACTGAAAAGCAACACAAGCACGAGTAGTATCCGTTCCATGGGAAAGCAACACAGAAATGCACATGCACAAGTAGTATTAGGTGGTACAGCAACACGTGGACGAGTACGAGTAATAATCCGTTTAAACGTGGGAGTACAACACGTTTATGAAAATGCTCACGAAAAAGTCAGCAAATGTACGAAATATTTCGTTATTTAATACGTACATATTAAAGATGAAATAAAAATGCACGTATTTCTGTCAGACTGTGTCTGTTAAAACAGATGCAGAAGGATTGCCCGTTTGAGTACAAACACAAGGGTCACCAATGAGGAGTATGGTGTGAAATAGATTATTAAAATATAAGACCATCTCCACAATTCATTCAATGCAATTAAGAAATAAAGAATCCATAATTAAATTTAACAACATTTAATTATAACAAATTGAATAAAAGATAAACGCCGAAGCGCGTATGAAAAATTGTGCTACAACTCTAGGCACATGAATTACAGAGAACTGAGTTGCCGCCAGAATGCGGGTTGAAAAGCTGGAGTTTTACACAAAAATGACCATGTTAACGATAGTAACATCTGCGTAGTCGCAATAATTTGGAACCACTGCGCAGTTGGCGTATTGGCGTTACTGGCGAAAAATTATTCTAGCCTAATTCGCCATTTCTCTCCCAGATTCCATGTGCTTTCGTGTCCAGCGTTGCACATTGTGTTGTATTTTGATTCATGTGTGAATACCTCATTACGTAAGCAAATTTGATTTTTCTTTTTGCTATTGTTAGACAATTTATTATTCTATAGTATTATTCTAAGCATTTGTATTATTTTAATTAAAAGATGTATCCGAGAAAGTGCGATCAATGTTTAAAAGTTTATCAAAGTAAAAGCTCTTTCTGTAAGCACAAGAAAAATTGTACGAGTTTGAATTGTAAACCCAGAATTTGTGATGTTTGCAATAAATCTTATGCTTCAGCTCCTTCATTTAGTAGACATAAAAAGAATTGCAATATAAATAATAAAGATGATTCAAAACTGAATAATGTGGTTCAGGTCTTAGGCAAATCACATAATTGTATTCGTTGTGGAGCAAATTATTTGTATGAACGTAGTTTTCAATTGCATTTAACATCGTGCAGTTATGACACACATTCCACGTATTTTCAATGTGTTTTTGATTGTAGTAAGTCATTCACTCGTTTAAACCTTGTTGGGTAAACATTTATTTGCTAATCATGGAGTAAATTGTGTTAAGGAGATTGTCTTTGATTCTGTGTCATCATTTGAGCAATGGCTGGAAACTGAATGGCTGGAATTGAAATTATTGCGAGAAAAATGTAAAACTGGATTCCATTCCATTCTTGACAGTTTCATTTCAAAGTATTTAGAATTAAGTAAATGTTTTGCAGAGTATTTTAGGACTAACTATTGTAACAGATTAGAAGAATGGTCATTAGCATACAGAAGTTTTCCTCATGGTGAAACTGAAACTAATGTTTTTTGAATCATTTCACAATAAATTAAAAACTTATTATTTTGAGCGTAAGTTTAATAGGCGGGTTGATAATTTATTAGATACTCTTTTAAAAGCAGAACGTGATACCTTTTTAAGTCACAAAGATAAATTATCGATGAATATGCCTCCAAAGGATACTGATAGTTCCTGTAAAAAATCTCACGTAAAAGGTCAACAAATTCTTGATTCAGACTTAAATATGTTAACCTTAAATTCATGGTCTTTAGTTTCTCAAACTAATAGAAGTAAAATTTATATTATTAAAAAAAATTTTTTAAATTGTCCACATGATTTATGCTATTTTAAATGTAAAGAACATATATGTAGGGACTTATGCAGTCATCTATATTCTTGTAGTTGCCCAGACAAAAACCTTTTGTGTAAACACATTCACAAGTTGCACTCATACCTTATCAGAAATTCACCAGTGCCTAAAAGTTATAATCAGACTTTGAATGAAAAGGAATTTAAAGCTAAACTTAATCTTGATAATGTACAAAAAACAGTAAATAAAACTGCTGCATGTGAGAAATTAGCATCAGATTTAATGAAACTATGTAATCATCCAGATATATCTAATGACATGTTACAATTTGTATATTCATCTTTAAATGGTTTAGTATCAAAGTGCCAAGCTGCAATTAATAATAAAGTGAATGTTAAATCTATACCTAAATTGGCAGAAATACCCCCTAATTTAAAGATTGCTACAATTAAAAAGTTTAAAAAAAGTAAGAAACATAAAATCACTAGCACCTCTATTAAGGATAACTTAAAATCTAGTGCTTTAACCGATAATTCTGATGCATAAAACTCTCCTCCGAAACGTTTTAAATCTTCATTAAAAAGAGATAATGTCATTTCTGAAAGCTCTAAAGAAAATGGATCTTTTACACCAACACTCAGCTTGACTGAGAATGTGTTGTGACCTAATATAAGTGTTAATAGGTATAGTCTTAATATTTTACAATTAAAATCCTTAGACCCATACATTTCAAATGATGAAGAAAATTATATAAAGTCATTTTCTCCTGATTTTAAAAAAGGTTGGTTATATGATAATATAGTTAATGCCTTTATTAGTAAAATTTTAAACAGTAGTAAAGATATATTGTTGGTAGATTCGGTAGTTTCTCAATTAATTAATGGAAGTATATCTAATTTTTTACCTTTACAGCACCCACTTAACTTAACCAAATATATAATGATCCCGGCATGTATAAATTTGCATTGGATTTTAATAGTTGTAGATATTGCTAAAAAACAATTTAATATGTCAGATCCACTAAGTGAAACTGTCAACAATAGTTACTGTAACATCATTTTAAAATGGAGTACTACTCTTAATACATATCTTAAAGGTAAATTTCTATGGAAAATGATGTCACCCCAGCATGTACTTCAAGAGGATTTAATAAGTTGTGGTGTCTTTATTTATTATTATACATATCAAATATTTAATTGTAATAGTATAAATGTGCCATTTGATGTAAAAAAATTTTTAGAAGATTCATTTATAATACTTTAAAAGATGACTGTTGACCTTTTGAAATTATTTTTATTTAATAGAAAGTTTATATTAGAAATTTCAGACTATAAGTTTAAATATTTCATGAGAGGGTACATATATAGTAGCATATAAATCAATCAGCATTTTATATTTGAACTTTCTGAGGACCTAGTGCATAGATTTCTTTGGTATTAAGTAAGTTTTTGTGAGTTTTATTTATTTTTTTTTTCAGATATATGAAGAGAAGTTACGTGCATATGTATACAAAAATAAATGTGAAAAAAATAAAAAACAAATTTAAACAAAAAAATAAAATAAAAAGCCAGTTGGAATTATTCTTTGAAGTAGAAGTTAAATAGAATTTTCTGCTTCAAGAGTAAGACTTGCTAGCTAAAATTTATCACAATTTTTCCTTCATTTTATATATTAAAAATGGCATGATTTAAATAAAAATGTATGTTTCTTTGGATTACTTTTTTATTGTTATTATTGTTTTATTACTTTATATATTGTATTTAATTTTAATACTTAGTATTAATTATAAGTCATACTTAACCTAATTAACCTCTTTCAAGATGAGTCTCACGAGTCACTTTTTAATATTTCATGATTTTTGTTATAGAATAAATTTTGTTTTGTTATTGAAAGAAGAGGTCACTTCTTTCAACAATGTTTATTGTTAACATTTTATCTTTCTAAAAAATAATCTTGCCAATATAGCTTTAACCCTCCAATAAACTAACATGTATATATAAATATATAACGAAACGAAATGTTTTCTTGTATTTTATATTATTACAAACTTAGGAGAATTAAGATGTATTGCTTCTATTAAATATAAATAAAAATACATGACACACTGCATATTGTAAGATAAAATAAAGGATTAACTTCAATCCCTGTCTAATGCACGATATAAATAGTTGTCGACCTGTGGACATGTTTACGGTTGCTATTACATAATACACGCACGGTAGTCCTGAGATGTTAACCACAGAAGTATTCTTACTCAAGCCATAAAAAAAGATAAATCTGCGCAAACTCGAGTGGCTGTATGCTTGCCATGGTTTACCTAAACTTTTCATGAATGGTCAGAAATGTAGAAGATTCGATCGGCAAAGAACAGGATTCTTTGCCGCTCGAATGTCCGTTACGGTTTCGTTACAGAAAGTTCACAGTTTACTTGAGCTGCAAGCAACCGGGATGCAGCTGAATTGAGGTTTGCGATATGTGGTGATGCAATCGCATGGCCACCGCAAAACATCCTAGAGCCCAAATATTGATGAACAATCTCCGAGAAAAGTTTTGGATTTTACAAAGCAGAAAAACGATTCGACATGTAGTCTCGAAATGCATACGATGCAAACGATTACAGTGGCCAATTGGACGAGTTGTGGAGGTCCTACATGGTAAAGATGAAATAGCCAGAGTTGTGCGGATAAAGACCAAATTCGGCATTGTAACACGTCCGGTGCAACGAGTGTATCCGGGGCCATCGTGATCACCGGGCCTGCGCGTAGGTTGCCACCGCGAAATATGAGTCATGCATTGAGGCCGATGCACGTCGTAGTTGCATACCGGCTCCAACGTGGTGTGTAGCTCGTTGTATGCCTGCATATATTCGACATTGTTACTGAAATATATTAGTTTTATCCTATTTTGATCCTGTATATCAACTTCAACCAAAGCAAATCGAGGTAAGAAATTTTATACAAATATGAAACTACAGACTTATATAGAACCTTTAAGAAGTTCCATATGGCTGTTTTTGAAATTAACTAAAGGAAGTTAACTGATGTTACTCTTTTTTAATACATATTTTTTTAGACTTAATTTACTTTACAGTGTGTACTTTGTTATCAAAACTGTTCTATTGTATGTACAATTAATAATTAAACTATGTTCCTTTTTATTGACATGTTTTCTATGCTTTTTATAAAATATAATAAAGAGTGATATCAAGCATGTCATATATTTTTTCTTGCACTTAAGTACTTATTCTCTACTCCCTTTTGAAGTACATCATACAATCCGATAATTGACTGTTATTACTCCTTATAAAGATCTTATTTATTATTAACATAATGCAGAAGTTCAGTGTCTAATAATTACCTCGAATTTTTTAAGAATTACCCAAATTCTTGGGGTAATTTTTAGACACTTTTTTATTTTCCTTATTTACTAAAAACATTTAATAATTATCGTAAGAAATTAAGTTGTACAATAATAGTAATATAAACAAATAAAATATGAATTAAACCCCAAAAAACTTTTTTATAATAAAAGTTTACATCTTGTCTAAAAATTTCAATGGTTACCTTACTGTTGTAATCAATAATCCTTTACTGCTCACCAACAACTTACAATATTTATCATTGGTTACAATATTTTAATGAGAGTGATATATTGTTATTCTGTGAATGTATGTTATAAGTGTAAGTAATTATTGTTACTGTGAAATATTATCCTACTCTGGAAAAATGACACTAATGTAATTTTTGTTGAGACATAAATTTATTTCATAGTTTGAAATTGTATATATTACAGTGTATTTTTAATACAGTGTTATAATCCTAGATATATACGTTATTCAAACACTGATTATTTTTATGTGCACAGAGAAAAATGTATATGTATGTGTATGTGCTTAATGTGTTCTTCATAACCGTTACAACTATGTTTACAAAAAGTTAGTCATTTATTTTATTGAGTTAAATAATTTATTATTGGTCTGTCATTTCAGCTTGAATTTCTAAATGTTATAGCTTTTTATAGTAAGTGTTTGTACAATTACTTTTTTTTTTATTTACTGTATGTATTGTAAATAAATGTATTCTTGCCTTATGTGAACTCTTTCATACACTTGATAGATATAGATAAAATACTTTTAAGAAATTTTATTTTTAAAAATGAAAGATAATAAACTTTTTTTTAAACTTCAGTAGAATACGTTAATTATTTTGTTTATTTTCTTATTCAAATTAAATTCAAACTAAACATATTAAGATATAAATTTCTATGAGCTCACAAAAAGTATCATTATTATTTTTACTAATATAGCCTGATTTATAAAGCACACAACTTTAAATATAAGTTAAATAACTTTGAACAATTTTTTCCTAAATCCATTAAAGAATTAAGTAATCATAAGTGATTTTAAAAGTAAGCAGTAATATAAAAGTAATGTATTCTGTAAATTATAATTATCAATTTAGTTATATAAATATATTCTATATAATTATAATTCTATATGATCACGATGACCTTGGCCATATCATACTGAATGGGTGTTTAAATAGGTTAGGTCTATTTTTATAATCTAACCTATATGGATTCCTTTTCAGTTGAACTTTTTATATGGTTACTTTGCAAAGGAAACTGATAAAAAATGTTAATCAAATTTTATTTTTAAATAAATGAATATTAGAATGAAAAATTCTAAAAAATATTTTATTTACTGGTACAATACATTTGATTTCAATTTTTTTTTTTTTTTTTTGTTTTCCTTAACTAAATGCAATTTCTACAAAACTTTTCCATAAGTTGTAAATAAAATGTTTTTATTTAAAATAGTCAAATTAATTTATTTTAGTTATTATGTTGTAATTTTCATATAATAAATCTAATTTTACATAACCTAGGACAATCACTAAGTTATGATTTAAACATCAAATTTTTAATGCAGTGCGAATTAATACAATGTAGTAATTTTCTACGAGCACACAAAAAGTATTATGTATTTTACTAATGTAGCTTTTAGCTTACACACAGCTTTAAAAATAAATTAAATAACTTTGAACTGAACAATTTTTTCCTAAATCCATCAAAGTAATAAGTGATTTTAAAGTAAGCAGTAATATAAGAGTAATATGTTCAATATAATTAATGTTATGACTCTGAAAAAAAAAATGAAAATACACTTATGGTTTTGATAGGAATATTTTTGCTGTCCAATTCTTATCTTTAAATTTTTTTTAATATTTAACTAGATATAATAAATAAATGTACTTTTTCATCTTTTTGTTTAAAATATTTCGCGCATATTTTTGTAAACATTTATTTAAAAAAATTTAGTTTGAAAAAGTAAAAGTAAGGTCATAAACTACATACTTTGTGAATTTCTTAATTCAAACTGAATATATTTCATTTTATTTATTTTAAATTTCTTAGGTAAGTAAACAAAATTGTTTTATAAATCGTAAAATGTGTAATTGGGTACAAAAGAAAGATTATTTTAATTAAACCAATATGAAAATCGTCAATTTAAAAGTGAACACCTTAGACGGGAATCTGATCTCATCGGCCTCTTTGTATGAGTCATCAATTCATACGCGCAGGCCCGGTAATCACGATGGCCCCGGTGTATCCCTTAGAATTATCTGAGAGGAATGAAGGTACTTACCTCAGAGATAAAGTCCTCGACAATAAGAAAAGTGCAAAACATCCCGAACCTGATAAACTTCATCAGGAGCCAAAACTCGTGATAACCCGAAGTGGAAGAATTGTGAAACCTCCGGAAAGAATGGACATTTGAAGGTGCTCGCCAGAAAGGTTGAGTTCCTAGTTATAGAACTCAAGGCGGGAGTGTGTTGCGGTTGAGCAACCTTTTCCTCCATCCTCCATGGATTTCCAAGCTTCTCTCCGAACTGAAGTGAAGAGAGAAAGAACGAAAAGTAAACAGAACTTTGATTATAGAATGTCGCCAGCGATCGCTGTTATGAAATCTGAAGTGTGAACTAATTTTAGTGTAGAACCATATAAATAATTATGTTTTGTCATGTGAGTGTTAGTTAATAGAATAAATGTATTTCGTAGAAACAGAGCTCTCCATTCATCCTAGAAGTCTAGTTTCTTTTAGATACAGACGCCCAGAAGAAGCGGAAGAAAGGTAAGTTGTATACGTTTCCTAACATTAAGATCCTCTAACAGAACACATAGTACTGGCAGTTGGAGAAACTTGTTATCTTCAGTTTTACGGAAAGTATGGTCTGGTTACCATACACTAAAGATGGAAATGCTATATTGGAGGATCTTCCCAGTTTACTAGGTCCTTGGGGAAGTTAAGTAACGTTGTTATGAACTCCATCTCCAGCTGGTCCCATCTGGTCAATGTAGCTTCAGACTAGGTTGCACTGTATAGTTCCCAGTCTCTTTTGATTACTCAGATGAATTTCCACTTGTAAACTTTATTGGTGAACAGATTGTCCACCGTACAGCCACCTTATCCCCAACATTAAAAAAATCTATCTGTAAAATCAGAAATCCCTTTCCACTTTCTTCAATTCGGTGTCTGATGTCTGACCTCAGACAATTCTCTATTTAGCGTAAGCATTGCAGGATGTAAGTTCACACATACATTCTGTATAATACAAAATTGAATCTCCTTTTAAACTATTGTTTTCATTTATACCAAGTATGCTCCCTGGGTCTCTCTTTCAAAAATTAAAATTCTATTTTCCTCCAGTTTTGTCATTGACTAAGTTTCAGAAGTATATGACAACACAGACCTGATTAGTTTTGTAACTTCTTTATCATATTTCTATTACTGTACACTCAAACTGGAATTTATTATAATTAAAATAAAAGTTGCAAATTTATTCTATTTTTTACCAATAGTGCATGCAAACACGTATTTATTAAGTTAATTACAAATAAAAATTGTTTTCACTTACTATTATATTTTGCCAAAACTACAGCAACATAATCTCCAGATTGCCAAACTCTCTCAAGTGACTTGTTTTTATCAGACATTCTTCCCCAGGTTATAAACAAAACTAAACTACATGACAATAGAGGAAAAATCTTTGCGTATGGGGACATCTGATGTCCTCACGTAGTCAAAGCATTTTTAGGAACAATTGTTTGGGGTCTCGGGGTTGCAAAATAATCACCTGCCTCTGTTGGGTCCTGATAATATAGAAGTAGTAACCAAGCAGAAGTCCCACTGAAAGTGAATTCTTATACCTTTGAGTGTGTAGACCAATTTACTTACCTAGGTACAGTTGTTTCTAGAGATAATGATATTAAGCATGAAATTGAGAATAGACTATTTAAGGCCTAAAGACGTTATTATGGGTCTAAGTACTTATTAAACCTTAAAAACCTTCAGTTCAGCATAAATCAGCATTTAAATTTTCTTTTCCTTGTGCATAAATTAAGCTTAAAGTTTGAAATGTTTGAGTATGTGTGTCACTCATTTGTAAACGTATTATAAGGAATTTTTAAATATGCTCTTTTGTATTTATTTTGTAGTTTACTGTAAAAAATATTTGTGGTCAATATTTTTTCGTACTAATTCAAACAAGAAAAACTAAACCTTTAAAGTCCATTAATGCCATGATCTGCAGTAGCCCTGTTGATAAATGCAGCAATTTCATAACTGGAGGGTTGCAAGATCGTGGCTTGAGATGGATGAAGATTCACTATTAACAGGTGAGGTACGTGAAATAGGATCATGGTTGCAATGTCCTCCAAGTTTCCAAGCACTACCTTTGGAGGGGACAAACCAAGCCTGGGAGTCTTCTGCTTGATCCCTGCTTCTAAATTACAAAAACCTACTGTGCTATTATGCTTTATTGTTTTGTCCTAGGGAGTAATATTGGTTGCTTATATGGTGCTTCCATAATAAAATGGTCAACAAATATTTTCGTGGTAGTAGTGAATGCTATAATAACCCCCCATTGGAAATAATATTATAGGCTAAATATACAAAACTTGAATTCTCTTCTGTTATTTATTTATTTATATATATATTTTTTTTTTATTGCTCCCTCAGACTAATTGAAAATATAAGGTCAAACTGCTAAATCTTTAACATGTTTCTGCAAGTCTTAATTTTTTTTGGTCCAACCCATTATATAATATATACTTTTGGAACATATGTTTATTTATAGTCTGTTTCTAGAAATTCCCCAACTCCTTAATTTTTGTTACTCTTACTGTGTGTATTTGAAAATAGTTTTAAATATTTATAAACATAACTTGTAAGTTCAGGGGTAGAGAATCTCATGCTATATGTATTGAACTATGTGTATTGTGGGCTTAAACCAACATCTAAATTATGTATTCTCATCTCCCTTTCTCTCTACAACTCTAAAATTACTGTTAGTATTATCAGTATAAGAAACAAAATTTTCTTCCAGTTCATATTTTCTCACATACTGTAAAAAGACTCTATATTAAAAATGGGTATTTTCACTTGACACTTCATCAAAATTGCCTCAGTTGAGTTCTTAAAGGATTAAGTAGCAGTGCCTCCATCAAAATCAATATCACTGCTTGATATATGGCTGAGATATACTGTTTTGGTCCAACCAACATATTTACACATTTGAGCCACAATCCAGAACAAATACTTTGTTACAGTTTGTTTCCGGAAATTCACAGAACTCTTTAATTTTTGTTACTCTTCCTGTATATACTTGAATATACTTTTTTAAAATTGTTAAGATATATGTAATTAAATATTAGCATTAGAGGATTATACAACTTTTATATTAACATATTAGAGGATTATACAACTTTTATGAAGGCTGCACAAAAAAACTTCCGTGGATTTATAAGACCACAGGTTCCTGGCCTATTCTAATCACTGAGATATAAAACATGAATAAAACTGGTGTAGTGTTACTGCACTAATGAGCTAATTTGTGTATTTATTTGTTATTAATTTCATTAACATTAAACTACAAATTATTGGGATCAATGAAAGCTTGCAAATCCTAGTATGTTTTCTAAAATTGTGGAATTCAATTGGATACTAATATCATCCTTTTTCCCCCTATTCATTTTTGATACATTGGTACTTGCTTATTATTTTATTACCATTTTGTAGTTTTTAAGAGTGTAGTTATGCATTTCATTGGAATTTGATAATTTTTAGATTTTAAACAATCTGATTTTTCTTTCTGAAAACTAGATTTACAGTACCTGGTTTAACACTTTGGATCTTGCGAAAATGATGATCTCAGTTTTTAATAGTTTACTCAAGTCCTTGTATGTTCTGGATCAATGGTTTTACTTTTATACAGCATCATATAAACATCAAACCATACCAAAAATTCTACACTGATTTTCTGTTCAACTGAACTTAATGTTTTGGTGCTGATCTTCACAGGGTTGCTGCAGCATACAGAAAAAGAATCACTGGAGTAATTATGCAGATTTTGCAACATTTTAAGGCACTGATAAGATTGAATTCTGTGGAATACACTTTAGGAATAATTTAATTTTTAAGATTAAATTTAATATATAGCCAATTGGATCTATACTAGGGTAATTGTTCTGATTGTGATCTACGGATTTATTGCTTGGTGTGGTATGGTAAGGCCTGTCAGGTTGCAACTATTAGGGGACTGGCTAGTCTTCAAAGGATAGCTACAGTCACTATAACCAGTACCATGAGGACTACTCCCTCACAAACTTTAGATCTGCTTTTAGGCCTTCAGCCTCTACAAAAGCAGGTTGAAATGGTAGCAATCCTTTGCTCCAAAGGTTGAAGTTTCTTAGACTGTGGAAATGTTTCTCTGAGAAATCCCAGTATAAATTCAATACTCAGATTTTTCTTACGATGAATTCTGATTAGATGTTTAAGCAGTTTGACTTTAGTGATAACCATAATGTTATCTTTCCTTCAAAGCATGGGTGGGAAGAATCTAAAAAGCTTCTTAATTATGCTGACGCGGTTTGGTTTGCGGATAGTTCCAAAATATCATCTGGCACCGTGTCTGGTGCATTCTGTATTATAAGAAATATTACGCTCTCCTTTTCTCTGGGTAGAATGTCTTCTGTTTTCAGGGCTGAGGTTGCAGCTTTACTTGATTGTGCAAATAACTGCCTAGCAAGGGGGATTGCTAATAAAATATTAAAGATCTTTTCTGATAGTCAGGGTGCATTTATGGCCTTGCATAATCACTGCTTCACATCTAAATTAGTGTGGGACTGCTATAAGACCATCAACCGATTGGCTATGGTTAATAAGGTTATCCTATATTGGATTCCTGGTCACTGCAGTATTTTTGGTAATGAAATTAATGACAATCTTTAGAAGCATGGTTACAAGATGCCCTTTACTGAATCAGAACCAGAACTGACAAAAATATAAAAATATTTTTATTACAAAGCTAATGTTCATTCATCTTTCTGAAAAGAAAAAAAAAACAATATACAACACAGAAGTGCTTCCCTGAAAAATTTCCTAAGAATCTCTTCTTGGTTAGTTTCTTCTTGGTTCTTTATTTTTAAACTTTCAATCTGAAAATATAAAATAAAAATAAACATAAAAATATTTATATTGGTAACATCAATATAAGAAGACTAGTGGCATTGGGGTAGCACTTTATGCTCCCAAGACACAGATCCGAGGTTCAATCCTCTGACTGGGCATGGTTCAGACTTTCATCCCTTCAGTGGGTAGACAAACTGAGGACCAAGCATGCTTGAGAACTAAACACTGGGGGTTTTGATTAAGGTTAACCACCTAACTGGGACATATGCTTTGTACCCCATGGCTATCATAGGTCCCAGTCACATCTTTAAAATGAAGATGGCATGATAGGCCATTGCCCCGTGGGGGCTATTGCACAAGGAAGGAAGAACATCAATATAAACATGACAAAAGACAGATAAATAAAACCAAAGATAAAGATAAATAAATAGAAAATAATTTCCCACAAATATCAAGGATTTTGTGATATAACTATTTATTTCTTGGCAAATATATTAAAAAATTATTTCCTTTGACTGATGGAGTTGTATAGATATGACCTCATAAAATATCACTTCTACTAACAATTTCTAATTAGGAAATGCATTTATACTTTTATGTTTGAACTCTTCCCCCTTGCTCAATTTGTCAGAAGAAATTTTTAGAAAGGAAGTCAGGACTGATTAGCAAAATAAATAACATTACAATATTTATCAGTTGTCTTGAGTTAAATCATACATTTGCAGAGAAGATGTACAATAGAAGAGTAGGCCTGAAAAAAATATCTCTGAGCTTCAATTTTAAGAAACGAAAGTAACCCTGAATATCTTTAAAACACAAATACCCCTTTATAAAAAGAATTTGTTATAATTACCATATTGATAAGAACTTTAAATGTAGCATAATAAAATCACAATAAATCTTCTTAACAATGCTAACTTAAAAAATTGTAATATCTCACTGCAAAACCAAACACTCTAACACAGGTCAATAACCAATTAGTAGCACTTAGGAGTGTTATACGATGCACAACCCAAATATTGTGATTATATAGTAACAATGTAACAATTTATTTTAGTATTAATTTATCATTATTTTTAAAAATTAAACTCATATTAACTGAAGTATTTTGATGACTGCAAATCATCTTTATAATCTATTCAACTTTATAAAATTAGCTGAAATTTTAGAAACTTTACCTTAAAACTCTGGAAACATTTCCATTTGTGACTAATTTACATTAGCTTTACATTATCCCTTTAGATAAAACATTTGTTTCTCAAGTGAATATAGATAAGAAATTTAAAGGTAGGTAATTCTGTAGAATAAGAAGGTAGATTAGGTTCAAGGTTGGCTTTATTTATTCACTATTGGAACTTAAGTAAAAATGTGTTTTCTAAGAATCAATACCACCTCTTCTAAGCAAATCTCTCTACTAACACATATTTGGAGCATCTGTTTCAATAATGGGAATCGTAACAATAAATAAATGAGGTTGCCACTAGCATGGTTTTTTTGTAAAAAGTTTGACGATTCTGAATTTGCTTTAAGAACTTAGAAACAGGATCATTGAAGCTGCAGGAATTGTCTTTACTGCTCCCAGCATTAGATAGACTTGAAAAGAGAAAGGACTACTGATATGGTCTTTACCATTAGAACAGGATGACTGTGATACTCCTATACCTAAACCATTAGAAAAAAATATGTGATGATTTTATGATCGATATGCAAAATTTTATGTAATTAGTAATCTGAAGAAAAGATAGCGATGTTAAATAGGAAAAAAAGTTATATTATAATTTTTAAAGAAATTGCTGCTTATTTTTGTGAGGTATAAACTAGCGAGTTTAATACTATTTTGACTGATAAAATATATTTTGCTTACTTATTGTTTCTCGTTTTTTAATCTTTCTTATAGTTGATTTGACTTTTAAACTTTTACTTAAAGAAACTGTGATATTTCAGTAGTCAAAATTATGTTTTGTTTTTTCTACTATGGTATTAATTATAAATATTCTTTGTTAGTTTTTAAACATGATAATGTTAAAATTATAAATAAAATTATTTCTAAATAATTTTTATTTGTTTTTAATCTATAAATTTGTTTTAAAGTCTATAAAATAATGCAAGATAGATACAAGACCAAATTTACTCAACTTAGGGATGTTTCCCAAAATAGAAAAGAAAATTATGTTTTGTCTGAAGGGTTAATGCTATAATCTGGCACAATAGTTTTGCTTTCTTGTATGTATGATTAATACAAAATAGAGCCTCTTTCAAACTAGTAGCATGAGCGTCAAATTTTTCTCTGAAAATAAGGTCCTGTCTATAAAGATGTGGGGGGGGGGAGGATGCAAAAGTCCATTAACAGATATGCTAGTTGCTAATAATTTCATAGGAATACCTTACCTTTTATAAGCTCACTAACTAGTTCTCTTTTCTTTTCTTGAAGAAAGAGAAGACCTTCTTCAAATGCATCAGGATATTTTGACTGTAAATAAAAATATGTCTAGACTAATAACATTTTATAATACATACATACATACATACATACATACATATATATATATATATATATATATATATATATATATATATATATATATATATATATATATATATATATATATATATATAACACAGCCCACTTAGGAAGATTGTTTTCCTCTAAGCTACCTTTTCAATTTTATTGGTAAGCTTAATTTTTGAGCCAAAGAAACAAGATTCCATATTTGTATGAAATGAAGATCACAAAAAGGAGAAACATACTCAGTGGACACTGTACTAATAATTGGGGAACTAAAAAACAATTTTTGGCTTGCTTCAAGAGTAGTCAATTGCATTCCCAGACCCTTTAACTCTTTGAAAATGAAGTTAGCAGTCTGAGACTCAGTAAAGACTTGAATTGGATGGAAAAGTGATCTCCCAATTTAAACTAATCTGGCCCTCTTTAAACTTTGACTTATACTGTAACCAGAACTTCTCATTACAGATTAAGTGTAAAAAAAAGCACATTATCACCCTAAAAAAAATTCTTTTTCTTATGTTATCTCAAGTCTCATACATGATACATTATAACTTTTGCTGTGTAGCATGGAAACATACAGAAGTTATTTTAAGCATTATTTAATTATCAGAAAGTTCCTAGAACATATTCACTTTATACCTTAACAGTTCTTATTTTTATTTTATTTTTTGCTTTTTTCTCTTTAGGGTTTCCTAGATACTGGTTCAAATTAGCTAATATTCTAAACATACTGTTTATTTCCATGTATAAACCAAGAATTTCTTGTGCATTTTATAGAGTGAAAGTATGGGTTTGGCTTATATATGGATTGATGGAACAAATGAAGTATATGAGTTTTTTGGCCATGTGTTTTGCCATTAGCAACAAAAAACTGCCAAATCAGCAAAAATTAACAAAACTGATTCTTAACTGATAATAGTGAAATAAAAAAAAATAAACACAAAAATTAAAAAATAAATTTACAATAGTTTTTATTTTGACTATAATCATGCCAACTATAGTACCAATATAACTGTAGTAAGACAGCTAAGGTTGCTGGGGTTAAAACTATTGTCACTGGCATCAAAGTAAAAATTTTGGCTGTATGGTCTAGTGTCATGATTCCAAAAATTGGGTACCCCAGCAGGATTTTGATAAATTAGTACAAAGTTGTGAGATTTGTAAAAAGACAACATAAAATTACTTAAAAATTAAAATGCAAGTTTTCTTTCCTAGCCAACAAGACTTTGTCTTGAGGTGCAACCAATCCTCTACCTCTGCAATACAGCAAAAAAAGTTTGAGAAGCATTGGTCATGCATTTTACTGTAAAGCAATTGAATTGGAAAATGTTTCTGGCATTTTACAAACTTGGCGAAATTTTAGCTACATATTTGGATGTTCCAGAAATAGTTTTTCTCATTTTGGCTTATATACAAGTTTTGAATTTTGGGTAAATTTTTGATAAAAAAAATAACATTCTCAGCTTATACACAGAAGTATACAGTATCTATATGAGGATTACAGCATAATGCTTTATCTATTGGCAAAAACTGAACATTTGAAAAGATGTAGAAAATAATTTCCATTTAACCAGTTTTCAG
This sequence comes from Pardosa pseudoannulata, assembly GCA_032207245.1. NCBI lineage: Eukaryota > Metazoa > Arthropoda > Arachnida > Araneae > Lycosidae > Pardosa > Pardosa pseudoannulata. Next base: position 51,827,928 of record CM063503.1, on the reverse strand, counting down.
ATTGCAAAAAAAGTTAGACTTGCCTGTGACAAAACTCAATATCATTGTACTAAACAAGAAATTAAAAGAAAAAATTAAAATTAAAATAGAGACTGTGAAACTAAACTTATTTTATAGTTTAAACAAATGCTGTTAAAAAACATCTGTATATCTATCAATATATATTACATTTGCCCCGATTTTTCATTTTCATTTAAGCTTATTAAAGTATATATCAAATCAATAAGAAAATTTACTCATGCACTGCACTCTTGATTTTTACTTGGCAGTTGATCGATATCAAACAATTCTAAATTTTTACATGATTTATTTTTAATTCTTAATATTTGTATCTAAAAAGATAGGAAGACAGTAAAGTTTTGAAACAAAATTAATAATAAGTTACATTTTGCCCCTTTATGCAAATCTATGCACATTTTTTGAGGTTTCATTTATGAAAATTTAAAAGCAAAAATCCTTTTCAAAATAACTCAATTGCAATCAATCTGCTTAATATCAATTTACATTATGTGCTTAATGCACATAATGTAAATATGCACAGTTTCTTTTAGACAAACCAAATACTTTGATTCAGCAAAAAAAAAAAATTCTGTTGATATTAAAACCCACATTTTTTAACCTATCACATGATATCACCCTTGCTATCTCATAATAGTTGCCAGAATCTGAGTATTAAGCTATTATATGATACACAACAATGTAATGATAATTCAGCCAATAAGTAAATGAAAATTTCATACACAAAAGCAATACAAATAGAAATCAGTAAGGATTAATATTACCTTTAAATAGCTTAATAATTCAAAGGCTCTAACATTATCTTCGTTTAATTCACATGCCATTTTTGCCATTATCACTGCGTTAATATAATATTTGCACAGGTACGACCTGGTGAATTAATATAGCATTATTAAAATGTCACATAAACATAAAATTATGATGTTATAAATTATGTAAGCCAGTGGTTCTCATAGTGTGCATCTTACCACTCACATTCTTACAAAAGTACAAGAAATTTACTATATTTACTCATATACATTGTTAAAAACAATTAAACTATATTGTAATTCTTACATAAAATAACAGTAAAAACACAATTTTTTTTCAGAAAATGGAAGAGAGTGCCCAAATTATTTTCACAAACCGAGTTTATAAAAATGGTGTTCAGAGATCAATGTTTAACTTTGAAATCTACCAAAAATATAGAAAACCACACATTATTATGATAAGTCACAGGATTTAGTAGCTAGGACATTTAATTTATTTAGAGCTGAGAATACTAACCCCGCATCAAAGTTTACATTTACCAGGCCTATGGAAAGTAAAAAGTGAAGAAGACCTCAAATTAGAAGGCTTGTTGAAAGTGGCTTAAAAATATGATAGTCAGAAGCATTAGGTTATTACTAATGATACTCATATGCTATGTGTCTATCCTGAGAAAAAAATAATTACAACAAATATAGTATAAGTGCATCATAAATAGTTTATGGCATTTAACAGCTTTAAATATTAAGTAAGCAAAAAATTAAAATGTTACTAAATTACCAGTACTAAATAAAAATTACTAAAAACTAAAATACTTAAATAAACTTTTACCTTCTCTTTAGGACATTTTGAATTTTCCTACTATTTATTATGTTTAAATAAAAAAGGTATTTTTTAAAAATAGAGTAACTTCTGTAATGTCACTTTAAATGGAAAACATGACCGTAACTACTACAGCTTACTGTTCCTTTTAAGGGATATTTAATTTAAAAAAAATAAAACAAATTCTTTAGGCAGTAATATTTTAGTAATTTTCCCATTGACTGTATAACATTTAACACTAGATTTACAGACCGAACCAATTTGACTCATTAAAAATTTGATCACTATATATAAATAAAAGTTTAATATCACTTTTCAAAAACATACATTGGTTTTTAGTTAATTATATGTAAACTTTCATTCCTCTTCACCGCAGACCCCTTCATTTCGCATTATCAAATGTGTTTACCTATTTTCACAGTTGTAAGCCAATTTGACTCATAGAATAGCTTAACAGTTAATCACATAGCATGAAATTTAATAGTCCTATCAGGCCTGGGCATCAGTCAAGATTTTTTTTCCAATTGGCTGAAGAGCTAAGAAGTAAATATAGAAAAGTCAAGAACACTTCCATTCCAATGACAGAAATTCATGCTACTGACACAGAGAAGAATTGTCAAGTTCAACAATCATGCAAAAGAACTGGCGCGGTATTTGAATGGTTTTCATAAGTTTTATAGATGTCTTTACTTTTGGAAAATATTTTTTTGGTTTTATTCTGGATTAGAATTCAATATTTTTCGAATGTACGAGAGTATTATTTTGCTTTCGGTGGGCCACCAGTATTTCACCGGCGGGCCGCGGTCTGTGCATCCCTGCATTAGACAGTCCGACTTCTTCTGAAAGTGGCTGGTGGCTGACTTGCGAATAAAGTTAGAAATTCCTAATCTTGGTACTGACAGAATTCTTTGTGACAATAAATTACATAAATTTGTATGTTATAATGAATTTAGTTATGCTAATTAAAATAATGCAATGGAATATATATAAATAAATAAACAAAAATAATGACATATAAACTTTTTATCATTCATTACTGCAATAAATTATTATAAACCAATCTATCCCCAGTAAGCAGCTTTATGATGGACCAACGTAGTACTGCACTCCATGGGCAAACCTCTATGGTACTTTGGCTAACTGATGGCCGACAATTGGTCATTTGCTGTCTCTAACAGGAATGCCAATATAATGCTAGGATGAGTCATCTTAATAATAATTATAAATTTTTATTCCCAGTAATCTGTATAACTCCATCACATTTTTTTTATCCAAGTTTGGATGAAAAATGCAGCTTCTTACTAAAGTGACACTAAAAGATATGTATTTCAACAGTCAGCAATAAGCAAACACATAACTATAATTATAGTTACTGTAGTAAGACCTTTTTCTCCAATTTCGAAGAAGAAAGTGGTGCAGTTGCATAATTTTATTTCTACAATGAGTCAAAGGAAAGCCAATATTTTAATACTTCAGTTTGCCAAACAGATATTTTGCTACATAAATGCCACCACCATTTTATTCTTCTGTTTCAACGCAAACCCAACCAAAAATCCATTACCAATATCTGGCTCACACACATCCAACATTTCTCTGCTAGTTAGATAGCCATATTAGCAGAAAGGCATGCAGAGCATTTGCCCAAAGCCCAAAAATTTGATATAATGGAACATTTGTAGTATATGTACTAGTTAGTATGCCAAGGGTCATTGCTGACAAAAATTAACCTGGTTGTATAATATAGCACTGAAAGATTTTACAAAAATATTGTAGGTCAAATGCAAAACCAGTGCAAAAATATTGCCAAAAAAGCAAAAACATGTTTAAATTTCAAAACATGTGAACTAGTGGCTATACTATATTTGTACTAATACAATTAATGAATTTTAATCAAAATGGATAAAAATGTAAGAATTGAGAATATTTTGGATTATATATTAAATTACTAGCTTCTTAATGCACAGACTTTGGCCTAGGTAATTATGATTACCAAATGAAAGCCATATTTATTTCAGAATTAAATTAGTTTATAGGTTATATTATACTAAAAATATAAGCAATTTTGAAAATAAAATTCCTGATCATAAAATGAACAACATATTCATTTAGATTTAAATTTCAATACGAACTTAAGAAATATAATCTAAAGAAATAAAAGAATTATATTTGGAAACATAGTCTTGCACAGACCAGTGAAATAGTACCTAACTTTTTTGAAAGATTATTTAAGAAAACAAATGTATCTGCAAATAAAAATATTACTCAAGTGATATCAATATTAATTACTTTTTCAAATGATGATGCTGTCAGTAAAGGAATAAGGTTGGTCTCTAAAAATTAAATTGAAATGGCGTAGCTGAAATCAAATTGAAAAAAAAAATGTATAAGATTAAAATTGATAAGATATAAAATGAATCAAATAACCCCCATGCACCCCGAAATATATATACATTCCATTACCTGAAAGTACATTTTAAATGCAATCAGATCAATAAGGTTACTGAGTATCTTTTAATTATTTAAGCACATAATTAAGTTAAAAGGAAATATATCAAAATGCATGGTGAATATACATACAGACACGAAGGATTTTATATATATATATATATATATATATATATAGATAGATAGATAGATAAATGATAATACTCTTTCATTATCATCATTTTTTGTATCATTTTCTGCTAACCCACAAAATCTAGTTAAAATTTAAAATTGGTATTTCAATAAGACTATTTCTCATTTTCTAACTTTGTTTAGACAAGTATATGTCGAGACATGGGTTTCATGTGTACAACTACAGATAATTGCTTGATACATTTCACATATATAATCTTGTATAAAAAAAACCATATATTAAAACTTTATAAAATAACTACTGGGCTGTTTCTATATGAAATAGTAAATCAGGTTCTAGCAAAATATGGGAAACCCTAAATTCTAGTTTTTATTTGAGAACAGTATAAAACTACAGTAATTGCACCATAAGATCATCACATCATATTGTTCATATTATAGTACAGAGATCAAGTAACTTGAGAGGAAATTTTCACTAAGGAGCCATGCTCAGGTTGGCTAATATATTGATAAAAGTCATATAAATATTAATCAATATTTTCCAATATTACTGAATGTTGAACATCAAGCTTTACATCTGCTGATACTGACTGATATAATATAAAATTCAAATTTGCTTAAAAGAGAAATTAATCTAAAAAATGAAGAAAAAATTTGCCAGTATAAAGGAATAATGAAAAATAAATTAAGAATAAATATACAAAACCCACTCTTTTGGATGTTTTGTCTTAATGTTGTTAACAATGTCATAAAAATATGATTTTAATAGTATTCAGTGATATTTGTAAGTATTCGTAAGAATAAATGTTATTTTATGGCATCAAAAGATACCTCATAACATTTAGCACAATATACAATACTATAGAGGCCATTATTGTAATTTTGATATTGGTTGATATTTTTGTGTTACTTAGGAAGTAGTTGCTCCACTGAGCTTGAACAGATTGCTCAAAATACCACTTTATTTTAATATTACTTTTCTTCAGCTGTGGAAATAATAGGTTTTTCGTTCCCATTAAAAATTAACCAATTTTTGTCCAAGATGGTCTAAAAATGAAGGATAATAAGTTAGTTAATTTAGGACTAATAATTTCATTTTTAATAATTTTAGTAGGCTGGCTACTTTTTCGTAAGTAATACAGTGAAGGATAATCTAAAAACCTATAAACTGGAAGCACCTCTAACCCAGAACTAATGGAATTTTCTATTTATTTACTTAAAAAATAAATTAAATTAAAAAACAATGTTAATTTTTGTTTCTGAAACTAAGGACAGTTATTTTTAATACTTTCACCTATTTTTATTCTAATTAAAATATTCTGCTTTTACATTTTAAAGTAGAACTGGTGAGATCAAGTATTGGGGAGGAAGACAGAAAACTGCCCATATTAACCAAAAATTCACGACAGATATTTTTCAAAATTAGGCAACATTAAAAAAAGAAAAAAATTTGTATAGGACCGGAATATTTGAAAGTATTTGCTGCATCAAAAACAAAAGCATATAAATCATTCTTCTGCTTGTCAGTTTGGATTTTCACAGGAGTACTTTGTATTTAATTTTAAATTGTACTTAAATTATACTTGTTGCTAGCAGTACTAAGAGTATCAAACCTTATAAACTCAATCTGCCTCGTACAAAGTTGATATTTAAAAACAGATAAATAAATAAAAAAGACAGAGGAAAGTTGGTAAAAATCATATTTGCTGGATTTTAGCATTGGATCAAACATGGTGGACAGTAAAAGAGAAGCAGAAAACTGAAATTACTGAAAGAATGAAACTGATTGACAGGACTGTAGCTAGGTCCTTTAGCACGCATGGCAAAAAAACTGATCTCCACCCCTACCAACCAATCTAGTGAGAAAATATGTTTTTTTCTACATCATATATTTTGAATAAAATCAAAATATTTTATTAATTCTTAAAATGTTCCTAGTATATTAATTTTTAATTTTTTCTTCTATACTTATTTTATTAATACTAAAAATATTCTCAGACACTCTAAGGGTATTATTTTTCTGATATACTGAATAGTTTATTTGAGGAGAATATTTTTTAATTTGTACATTGATTTTTCATAAAAATTTTATGATTTTTTAAATTAAAATTTAGTTTCAATAACTTAAATAATTTAAAATTTAAAATGAATACTCAGATTTATATAAAGGCATATTAAGAGGGTTTAGTAAACATTTTGTAAGAATCTATAACAAGTTTAGTCTCTCTAGAAGCGTTTTAAAAAATAAGAAAATTCCTAAAACAGTAATTTTTATACACATTGTATTTTAAAAACAAAATCTGATACTATAACAAAAAAAAAAATTTCAACTTTTCCTTATTTTTACTTAGGGAAAATCATCTTCTTTCAGACCCCGTTTTCCTTGAGGTCCAGCACTCCTAAGACTGAGGCACCTGTGACAAATGCCACCTTTGCCACACGCTAGTTACGGCCCTGCTGACTGACATATTTAATTGAAAGTAGCAGGTATTTTGTAAAATGCTAATGTTATATGTCATTAAACCTTACACCTATCTAAATTGCATTATTATTTCCTATTATATTAAAGTTAGTGATCTGTATTGTAGCTTTATTGCTAGTAATTTAAAATATATTAAATTATTTTTTACATAGTTTTAATAAATTGTTTGTATTTTTGTAAGAGAATGTATGTTTTGTTGAATGCTAAGATTAACTGTCAGTTTTGATTTCTTTTCCTTCCCTGGAGCACATATAATCTGGTAATAAATCAGCACATATTTTCCATTGATGGCAGATTATGGATGTTTGATTGTCATTCACAAAGTGATCACCCTTCTACAATAACACCACAAATAAATGGGTTTACAAAATAAGCATGAGAGCCACACTGAACTTGGTAAGAAGCCACAATGGAATAATTAAAATGTCTGATAACAAATACTAAAGTGTAAATACTTTCTAACCATACAAGTAATAAATACAGTAAATCACATTAAAACTGAACTTACATTTTCGCTGCTATTTCACTTAATTTGCTGAAATTAGATCTTTCTGTTGCTGTTAGATTTTCTGTGGGATAAATCTCTATAGCCTTTATGACATAATTAAGAGCTAGATGAAAATTGTTGGTGTCTTGTTCCTTCTGAGCTAAATCAACCCTATAAGACATATAAATATAAATACAGTGAATAATAAAATGCATATTCATAAAAAAAAAACTGTTTTTGCATGTTCACAACATGAGTTTAACCTCATTACATTTTTAAAATGGAGTTAACTGCCTAAGAATTTACAGATGATGGAACATTCTGATTATTCAAAAAATTTGTTTATTTTTTCTTACATCTATGACTTTTAGAAAAAAAACTTGTATGTGTTGCCAAATATGAAATCCCCACTTCAAACATGAATATCAAGCAACTCCTTTATACCTTATGCCTGTAGTGGAATAATCTTTATCTACCGCCTTAACTGGGAAACTTGAATTGGAACACCACTACGATGCTGACTTTTGAATGCCCATCATTGAATTTCACAATCTCCTACTCCCTTTCTTTACTCTAATGGAAAATCAGAATTTAAAATTTTGCTGGCATTATAAAATGAAAAATGACAGCAAATTCTGCTTACTGAGATGAATGGTGCAGTTTTGCACAATGTACCTGAAAAACGATAGTTTTAGGGCACAATGGTATCATTTTTGTGCAGTCTGGTGCAATTGGCACAGTTTTCCATTCTTGGTCACTCTTCATCATGTGTGCAGCATTTACACCAGGACAATTTATCATTAAATTTTCAATTTTTTATAGTTAATTATCAGATGCACAGAGTGTACAGCAGGGTGGTATATCTTACCAAAATTATAGTAATTAGAAAACAATACGTACTACAAACTTATAAACAATGAAATCATTAATACTCACAAAACTCTGACATCACTGAAGTTCGCTTCTTTCAGCAATAAATTTCCATCGACTGGTGTCATGCTGTAATATATCAAGACTTCTTAATGGCAATAATGACGAATAAGAAGTATCTGAAGGCATCTTTACAATATATTAGTGGTCTTCAAACTTTTTAGACTTGGAACTTTATGAACTTGTAGAATCCTATACTTTACTTTAAGTATTAAGTTTAGTTACATTATATAGGTACTGAAAGTAGTAGATTATATAGGCACTGAAGTAATAATAAAGATTTAAAAAAAAGTGATGCAGATGATATTAAAATTTTCATAATGTCATTTTATTTATCTAAATAATAGCATAACTTGTGCCATTGGTGACATTAACTGGTACATTACTGTGGGATGTGCTTGGATTCTTTACACACACAATCACAATTCAACTCTTTAGATGTTATCCATAATGGTATTTGATTCACTGTTCCACCTGAAGGCATACAGCTTAATTAATTTAAAGACTAAAAGGTATGATAGCAACCCAAAGCAGCTAACTAGCTTCTGTTGACCTATGAGAGGCCTGCTACAGTCTGATTGCCCAACTGAATAAGGAGCAAACACTACAGAGGTGAGTTTGTGACTACCAGGTAGAACATGGAGAAGATCACTTAAGCACCTCAAGGTCTTGAAACATGTACACACCTAAAGGAAGTATGCCCATGAAAGGAAAGATGTTATACATAAAGTTGTATTTTACATTAAGAATGTAAAATGTTTAATTTTTGCTACCCTATATGTTAAAAACTATTTTTATATCAATAAGTTGTTCTAAACAGCATCAAAATAATGATGGCTATGCTGTTGCTGTTAACAGAAGTTACCAGCACAGCCAAGAACAAAATTTTAGCCACCAACACAAAATCATAAAGGCCATGGCAATCAAATGCATTTTATGGCTTTAATATATAACTTTATATACTATTTTGACTTGTCTATACTGTTTAAAATTTACTCCTGGAACCCCTAGGAACATTTCCTTGCACTTCTTGGCTCTATGGCACCCTGTTTGAAGACTACTGCAAATATATCAAAGTTACAAAAAAGAAACTGATATAAAAATTCTTGCTTTACATTTTTTTACTCTGATCTGGATCATTAAAATATTTTCATCCTTTTAAAGTGGATGACCATGTTAAAATCCTCTTTCTAACATAGTTAGTTTACACTCATAGTACAAGATAACTAATGTCATACATCAAGCTAAAAATATTGCAATTTAATTCTACTAGTAGCCCTTAAATTTTGTAAAAGAATGTAAAAAATATAGACAGTTGAGGACTTTTTTTTTCAAGAATTTAAGAACTACAAGCCACTGTATAATACAGGCATTGTAAATATATTTTTGAAGATTGTTGTAAGTATTCAACACTTTGACATCTAGTCTTAATTGCTCTCTTGTTAACATGAGCTAAATCATGGTTGGCAGCTACTGTGTTAAGTATGTGAATATAGATTATGATGCATAGGAAATAACATTGAAGATTGGATTCTCATTGTAATATAAGCCTGGGCATATGCACTGAAAATCAGGCCTTGCTGCTGAAGTGTAAATTTATAAGTGGCAAATTAAGCAGGATAACTCAGATGCTTTGTTAAGCAATTACATGAATTAACAGCTTATGAATCTACTAAAAAAAGTTTTTACTATGTGTCTTTGTCTAATGAAGCTTATTTCTACATCACATTAAAAAAATTTCTACCTTTAATTTATACAGATTCCATTATATATGTGTGCATGTATGTTTAAAATCCTAGAAATTTAAATATTTGAGGACAACTATACAGTAAAGTATACATCTACATTACATACATTAGGTTCATAATACATACATTAATACATCTATGTACTATAATGACAAATTTTTTAAAAAAATCCCCAAATTTTCTTACTATGATTTTGAATATTTAAAAACATATTTTTATCCTTATAATAATTAGCATGTTTTTTTAAAGAAAGTTATTATTTTTTAACAAGAAATTTTGAAAAATGATTAACCTTTTGGGTACATTTAATTATCAAATTAGCAGAACATCATGCATTTCTTTGGTCAATATCAAACAAGGCATTCTGATAAATAATTGAAATTGAGACAATATTTTGTAGGTTCATTCTTGTTTATTTGAAAGTAATTTATATCTACTGCCACAGAACAAATATTTCCAGTATTTTGGTGAGCGTTGTTTGAGATACACTTCCACTTAATGACATATATAGATTATATTTTATCAAAGTGACAGTAACAATTGTAACCAAAGTAGTGAATTTGATGAATCTGGAGAATTTTTTAGGGATCCATTAGGTGATAATGATAAATTTCAAAGTGAAAGTGATAAAGTCTTAAGCAAACTAGAAAGTGATAATAGTAAAATGAATTCTTGCATAAAATGTACTGCCTAAACATGCTCCCAAAATTAAATATGCTCTAAGTATTTTTTAAACATTAAAATGAAGGTAAAGGGATTGAAACAATTGCTTATTAGTTAGGATGCATCAGATTTACCTCTCACAGGTTTTTTTGTATGACTTAGGCCAGGCTGGAGTAACAATACACTTACATTCCATAAGTTGGATATGATGAATAGACTCCTCTAGGATTGATACCAAAACCTTCTAAGATATTATTTAACAAAAGAGGATTCTTTAAACCACGTAAATTGTTCAAGTAAGCTGAATATGAGCAAGAATAATTAAGAACATCTCTAATTAAAACGGATGTCAATTAACATAGAAATTCATTGACACATGAAATTACATATTTATTTCATTTATTATGATTTGACAACTCGAATCAATTACAATTTCCTATCAAATACATTTTGTAAAAAAATATTTTATAACAAATACTGGAATCAAGGGATAGTGGCGTACACAGACTTTCTTTATGAGTGAGATCTTTGACAAAAGTAACTGCAGATGGATAATCCAATTTTTTTTATGTAATGTGCCAGCCACATCTGTGTAGTACGAAAAAATAGTCCCAATATAGCTCATGAATGTCATAAGAGGTAACTAAAATAGGTAAACATCCATGGGTATGGCTCAATACTTTTACCCTTGGGATTATATTAGGGGACTTCCATTGGGGGTTTACTTACTTTCAATAAACGTAGGTGTTTGCCTAAAGCATGGGTATAAAATTTTGAGATATCCCAGCAACCTATTTCTTTCACTTTTTTTCTATTCTTATCTTACTTGACTTTATATACCTAACCCCCACCCCACCTCCACCCAGGAGCTGCCCAAAGGAAAATCAAATCAAATGTAATCAAATCTAATGCCACTAATTAATTACCTATGATACTGAATACCAAAACTGCATACTTTTATTTAATGAGTCTATTATTTGCATTTATTCATCTTCATCAATGATATTATGTTCCAAGATCTTCTGAATCAGGTGTTTTCAGACACATCTATAAGCAGCTAAGCAACTCCAACTGCTAATCTTAAGGATTAAACAATCTTTCTTAGCTGCATCTACCCAACAATGTTTGGGTTACCTTCTTCATGTACTTCTTGGTCTAGCCAAGAAATTTTTTTTTTGTTCATACAAATAGCATGACCAACAAAATTGAGGTAGCTGAATTTAATATAATGAATAAATTTAGCTCTTTAAACATCCTGTATAATAGTGCTGCATCTTCTAAACCAGACACTAATTTTCTTGAATTCATTCAAAACCATATTTCAAGACAGTGAGTTCAAAAGGACAGAAAAGATTTTCCCCCTTCATTGTCAAAGTTCAGGTGTCCATAACATGTTAGAACTGAGTGTATTTAGTATCTTGTAGATAAGCAACTTAGTTCTTCTAGATAAAAAGTTAGACTTAAGCAAATACCTTAATCAATAGAAAGTCATATTAAATGCATTCAAACATTTCTTAATTCAGAAATATACTGTTTTTATTAAATATCAAATTCAAATAAATAAATTTAGCAAACTTCTACAAATTTATTAAAAGATGAGAAGGGGGTAGTAGTAACAGGCATACATTTAGTTTTTTCTTGATATAAGTATAATAGTGTCACCCTCTCTCAATAGCTTGAAATATTTCTATTAAATACATTTTGCTTCTGGTTTGGCAGTGCAATATCATCTGCAATCATCTTAAATTTTATCTGTGTGTTTATATATATATATATATATATATATATATATATATATATATATATATATATATAATATTAAAATCTCTTATTTACATATTTTAATATTAATTTATTACCTTTTGTTCACAAAGTACGTTGGGGTTTGAATGGTAATTCTAATTTTTCCCTTCAGACATGCTATAGACTTAATTTAGCCTCTATCTGTACTACTTTAGCCAATAGTTAGTGCTTTCTCTTTAAACATGCATATTTTTTTTATCACATGATCAATTGTGCTTAGGAATTATTCGTAGTCTTTTACTTGAGAAATAAATCTCTACTTGAAAAGTATATATGAAGGATCACATGGTATATGTGCACAATGTTGTAAGAGTGCTTGCCTGTTGTATGATTTCATACATCTTACCAGAAATAAAATGTGTTATGCTTTGGAATGGGTGTCGCCCATATTACACACACACACACATATATATATATATATATGTATATATATGTGTGTGTGTGTGTGTGTGTAGATGTATATTTATGTGTAATATGGGTAAGATTCATTCAAAATCACAACACGGTTTATTTCTGGTGAGATAAATGAAATCCATACAACAGGCAAGCATGAATTTCACCACAATCAAATTGATCATATACTGATTGATACAAGACGTAAGAGTAGTCTCCTTGATGTTCATAGTTATTGTTGTACTAACATGAAATCAGACTATTATCTAATTATCTAAAAAATAAGGGATAAAATTTTGGATACTGAAGAACTGAAAAAGTTTAAAAAAAAATATTATTAAAATTGAAATTAGAAACATTAAATAAGGCAAACAAATGTTACTGCAGACTGAGAAATCCCTTTAAATCAAAACATTTAAGCATAAAAAACAAGATCTTTTTAAAACTTTAGTAAAACTAATAATTATGTGTGAAAGTAAGTGCTGGACTATGAACAATACTGAGAAAATTAAGTTAATAATATTTGAATGAAAAATTTTAAGAAAAATATTTGGAACTATCAAAGAAAATAATATGGAGAATCCATTGTAATAACTAATTTAACTACAAACTCAAAGAACTAAATATTATGAAAACTAAAATAATATATCAGTTAAGGCGGTTGGGAAACATTTATAGATTTTTTGCTATTGTACAATATTTTTTTTTTATTACATGACACTTGTTCATACATTTTTAGTGTTAAATTTCAATTTTTTTTGACAATTTAAACTTAGTAAGTTAATTCTTATTTAAATATCATGTTGATAATTTTTATTAGAAGAATGTCAAGCAATGTAGGACATTTCCAATAATTAAAAATAATAAATAATGGCTCATTTTTGCTAAACATGAGGTATAAAATATATGGTTTTCTGAAGACAAGTCATTTGATCTGTTGTAGCAGAAACATGCATTAAATATCACTAAGTTTCATGTTAAAATGGTATGAAAATAACTTACATTTGTTTTATTCGAGCATTTTCTTCTGTAATTGACTTCTGTAATGCCTGCTTTAAACGATAGGAACGATCATTACAAGATACTGAAACATTTGGTCGCTGTACTATCCTATCAATGCTCTTCTAAAAAATAAATAATATTAAACTATATTTAAATTGGATGTACAATTTCTTATGTTTTTAATATAATTAATACATTTTAAGAAATACAATATACAAAAAATTAAAAGGTAAATTAAACTGAACATTTAATCCAGTATTTTTTAGTTAATAAAATTTGCCTTTATTATGTAACATTTCTAGATTTATACATACAAGTCTTGCATAATATACAGCAGGCGTATAAATTACTGGAGCTTTATTCTTGGCCTTGTCCTCTATTGGTGTATACTTTGACAAAGAATCTCCCGCAGGTGAATTAGAGGAACAAATACTATTAAAGAGAATATATTTTATGTTACAAAAAAAGACTAAAATATTTTAGCTAATTTGCTTTTAAATTAAGTCAATATTAAATAGGAATTTATTTTAAGGCTTGACTCAGACACTGTAACAAAGTTAAGCTTTTATTTTAAATATTTTACATGCTACCCTTAAATAAAACTGGCTATTAAATTACTGAAGGCATTTTAAAAACAAATATCTTATTAACACTTTAAAAAAATAACAAAAATACTTCAGAGTTTGCTTCTTTTGTGAATTGAATAATTTATGAACTCTTTTCTCACATTTTAACATTTAGTTTACCCTATAGGTATACAATGGTATACATTTATGTAGATATTGTATACAATCCTCATCTAGTTTTAACATTCTACTGTTCCTTAGCTCAGAATATTACCATAAGATCAAGATTTTCTTTCAGATAAACTTTTTTTGAAAATTAGCAATACCAGTTGCAGATGGAACTAACCTCTTTTATTGTTATTATTTTTTAAACTAACTAAATTCATGATTTAGTTAAATCATTTATTACAGATTTTTATTATATTAGTTAACTCCTGAATTTTCAAAGCATATTTTATAATTAAAAGTTCTAAATTTGAACTAATGTGGTGATAAATGAATATTTTTAAAATAGAATGCTGGCAATATTTTGTACAATTATTTATACCAATTTATAAATAACATTTTCAATGCAAAATATTTCAGTACAATAAGTAGACATTTAGACTTCATAAATGAATACAAATACATTCTGATTAAATAGCTTGCTCTTGAGCACTAACAGATTTCCCAATTTTCAAATTTTACAACAGAAATATGACTCCTTAAGATTTTTATTATACCAGTTTCAAACATTTTGAGTGATAAATATTTACAATTCAAGCATTATAAAACTTAATAACAAATTAACTACTGGTATGCTATATCTAAATATTTTTAATGTTGATATAATGTAAGCAGTAGTAGCTTTCTCCTCCCCTCTACAACAGTATATGATTAAAACATTTTTTAGAAAATTTAAGGGTAAATTATAAGGAAAATATAAAATGCAGTAAACACTTAAAATTGCACAGAAAATGCAAAGTGTAAAGATTGTTTGAAATGGATAAATTTTAAGCATATTGTGTAAAAGTTGACAGGTATGATACCAATTTAGCATTAAGACTAAATACCTTTCAAATAATGCAAAGATTTTGCTGAAGTTATTTAACAGCAAGCTATTTAAGCAAATAATTGTATAACTATTAATAAATGAGAAAAAACAAGACCATGGAAATTGCACAATTGTTTTTAAATAGAAAGTTAAATAATAATTAGATAGTAAAAAAATGCTAAAAAATACTCTGAAATGTTAGAAAACAAATCTACAATTAACAAATCTGTATCTCTTTATTAAAACTTTATAAGACAAATCTTTAACAATATTAAAAAATATATACTACAGTAATATAATTTTTCAATGGGAAAAAAAACCATTAATGAGATATACCATATACTGCTAGATAATATTTTATTCTCGACAATTAAAACAAATTTATAAATAAAAAAGTCAAATTTTGAAAAGTGATAAAAAGAACACTTGCAAAATTTTCTCTATAAAAAAAATGTGATAGAAATTATTATTATTTTTTTTTTGAAACTGAATAATATACACTCAAGAGCCAAAACATAATGACCACCCCTATATTTTGCAATAAACTTGCCTGGATGACGTGGAAGGCACGTGATCAAGTGGAAGTGGTATTTAACTGCTGCTGGAGTATCTGAAAAATCATTTTTACACTTACTTCTGTGTGTGATGGGAAAGGCTGCAGATCTAAGTGATTTTGATAGAGGGCAGATTGTAATGACTTGAAGTCTCGAAACAAGTATTTCTGAAACTGCACGACTCATGGGCTATTCATGATCTACAGTTGTTAGTACTTATGCAAAATGGATGAATGATGGTAAAACCAGCAATAGATAACATGATCTAGGAAGTCCACACGTTATCAAAGAAAAAGGTCACTGGAGAGTGTCTTGCATGGTGAAGCAAAACCAGAGCCAGACAGTGGCTCAGCTGACAACCCATGCAATATAGGGATACAATGCAGGGCCAAGTAGAATAGTATCAGAGCACACTGTGGGATATGGGGCAATGCAGCAAATGTCCCACTCGCCTGCCTTTGCTGACCAAGTGTCATCGCTAACTGCACCTAAGCTGGGCCGGGGAATATTGTGACTGGTCCATGGATCAGTGGGAGAGAGTTACCTGGTTAGATGAATCATGGTTTGTCATTCATCACGCTGATAGTTGTGTCAGGATATGCGATCTTCCAGAGGAACAGTTGCTCCCTCAATGTGCCAGTGGTGGCAGTATATGCTTTGGAAGACTTTTTTTTAGGCGTCTCTGGGACTCATTGTTGTGGTTGAGCAGACCATGAATGCTACAGTTGCACCCTTACATGACCACTGTTTTTCCAGCTGGAAATGGAATGTTCCAACAGGACAACATCCCGTGTCACAAGGCTAAAATTGTGTTAGAATGGTTCCAGGAACATGATGCTGAATTCCAGTTAATGTCCTGGCTGCCTAACTAACCGGATCTCAATCTGATAGAACACATTTGGGATGTCATGGGACAGCAGCTCAGAGTTCAAATGAATGAATGAATTCACCTTTAGGGCAGCTGTTGGGGGATTCCCCAAGAACAGGCACTGCGACCAGAGGTCTATTGTATCCCACCCTAGGAGAACAAAAACACGACCCAAGAGCACCTAAGAGAAAAGGCCACAAGCTGACGCAAATCTCAGCAGACAACTGACAGGTATGTCCTGCAGCTCCCAAAGTTCAAGAAGGTGGCGACCAAGGTGTTCCAACCTAAGAGCCGAGAAATATTCACAATCACACAAAATGTGGCAAGCAGGCTCTTCCTCAAGATGGCAGCCACAACGCAAGGGATCAGAACTAATCCCCATACTGCTGAGGTGCCTATTGAAGCCACAGTGACCAGTAAGACCAACTGCCTTCTTTAGGCCATTCCTCTGAAGTGACAAGAGCTCCTTACTACGGAAGCTGGGGCAGTTATGATTAAGCTCTTTAGCTTGCCTTTGACCATTCCCAATAAGCCACTTGGAATACTGAAGATGCCTAAAATGCCTGAAAATAGAATTCCTAAAAGACCCCGGAGCAATACCAAGGACAGGCTCAGGTCCAGTAAAGGAAATACTGGACCCCTTCCTAGCTAAATCATCAACTAGGTCATTACCCTGAATTCCCATATGACCAGGAACCCAGTAAAGATTTACCTTGTTGTCAGAGGGAAGGTCACAAAGAGACTTCAGCTCAGAGTTCAAAGACCACCAATTCGCAATATCTTGGATTTGTATAACCATTGCTTAAACAGCTGGTACAATCTGTCTCTGGCCATCTACCAAAGACTTGTGGCATCCATGCCAAGGCGGGTTGAAGCTGTGTTGCGTGCCAAATTGGGCCAACTTGTTATTAACAGGTGGTCATAATTTTTTGGCTCTTGAGTGTATGTGAATAACTTTACTAAAGTTAATCTGAAAGCATTCAAGCGATTTTTGACCTTTTTCAGTTTTTCACGTAGTGCAGACTAAAAATTAAGAATTTAATAAAATTTTTAGAAAGATCAGAAAACTGTAGAATTTTTTGTCATTTGAACATTTGTTAGTAAAACATAATTTGAACGTAAATTTTAAAATAATCATACCTGAGAGCAGAAAATTCTTTAGTAACCATTAAAATAGGCTCGCTATTTTCAGATTCATATTTATTACCTAAAGAAGAAAAAAAAATTTTTATACATTTTATCATTAAAAGAAATTTTGATAATTCATATTTTATATTTGAATAGCTAAATAATGAAAATTTAATCTAATAAACAGAACATTTCTAGACATTACATGGTAATAATGTAGCTAGAACTATACATAATAACATACATTCTGCAGATTTCATAAATAAAGTATGAAAAATTTTTTTTATAAAAAAAAGTAACAATGTCATCCTAGTAAATTATTTTCACATAGGTCTAAATATTTCATGCAGGCATGATTTTTTATCTTTTTTTTTTTTTTTTTTTTCAAATAACAAAATAAATACGTTTCGAAACTGATGCATTTGTAAAAATTGGTTAGAGATGAAAAGTTGTGTTTGTATTCAAAATATAGGTTCATTCTATATTAACAACTTTATTGATAAATTCAAATTAAGGTATGAATACATGTTTACTTTCACCTTTTCTTTTATCTTTTAGTTAATATTCAAAAGTAAACTGAGTAAGTTAAAATTTAGGAAGCCTGTATATACAATGACCTAATGAAATTTTTTTACATATACTACAAAAAATATAAATCAACATAAATAGTAAAAATATATATGCAGCTAAACTAAAGCTTTAAGATATGAGGGTTTTAAAATTTTATGATATTCCAATGAAGAATAATGGAATTTTCAAGCCGTAACTACATATTTAGTAAATAAAATATAATACAATTACATATCCCAGTGAAAAATCTTGTAATACAGTATGATGCAAAACATGTCTTGTGTAATCTATAAGTATTATTTTGCCAATTGCAGAGAAACCATCTTGGATCAACACTCTCCTGCAATTCCATAAAGTTTCTTAGGGTATCAATTACCTCTCTTCATATTCTTGTAATGAATTTTCCAGTATATGTGTCCTCTGTTTCCTCACTCATTCATTCTCATCATTAAAAGAACTTGACCCCATTTCTTTGTCTGTTAAAATCCAGAATTAGCTAAATTTTCTACATTTATAAACTCTTGAAAAGAAAGTCTTTAAGCATTTTGCTTACTACCACCCAATCTTCATCCTGCAGTTCAATTTCATCAATTTCTAGATTGAAGATCTAGACTGAAAAAAACTATTCCTGATTGTAATTCCTGAAGTAAAAATAATTACCCTACATCCAATTTGTAAAATAAAAGAGTTTTGATTTCAAGGTAGAGGTTTTGTAGGGAAAATAGTAGAGATAAACAGAGGGAGGGGGAAGCAACAGAAATTACTTGAAAGTATAGGGAAATAAGAAAAAATATGAGATAGGTTTAATGGCATACATAGATGTATATATAAAAATACAGAACCAGATATAAATATCCAGTATCAGCTCTGGATAACTAATATACAATTCCTCCCAACAAACTACTAATTTAAATTATAATATTTTTATAAAAACAAAGGAATAATAAACTCTTTTACCACTTTTAACCGTCTGATTGTCAAGGTCTGAAAATGAAATGGGTATGAGTTGTCTTTGTAATCACATTAAACACAGTGAATTGAGCACTGGATATTGAAGTCCTAAGATAGAGGCAAAAATGTAACAATTGTTGAACTCAAAACTACAATTTACAAATGATACAATACTTAACAAGAGTGACACTGAGTGAATCTAAATGTACGCAAGCACCACATACATACATAAATGGATGCAACAGTGAAAGGGTTAAACTAGTAAAATCTTTAAATTTTAATTTAGACAAGTCCAGTTAAATTTTGGCATTGTAGCTCCTCCCCCTCCTCAATGTATATGTGAACCAATTATACTACTTCAGGAGTAGCTTTATGTTGTGTACTAAACTATTTGTATCAACCAAAAGAGACAACTTGTGTATGTATTCTCTAAGAGACTTTACCTTAAATTCCCCCTTATTTCCATGTACTGTGGGTGTCTATCCAACCCAGCAAAACCAACCACCAACAGATTATCTACCTTTGATTAACAAAAAGAAAGTCTAGACAGTCTCCTAATCAAAATGAAATTGTAGAGAAATTCTGTATCCAACACAGAATTTTTCTTAGGACAACATAACAATTTATATAATTTCTTGTTTGAAATCATTGTTTTTGGCATTTAAGATACAATAATATATTAAAATGTTTGCACTTTTGCACACCTTTTGATTCTGTCATTTTCCCTTGGATTGCCGTCAAGCCCACTTGATTTGAATCTGGACTTGCTTGGTATGAAAATAAAACATTTTCTGTCTTATTTACACTGCTAGTTGACTGTTCACAATGTACACTATTAGAAAGATTTGGTACATTTTCTTGTGATTGATAACCAACTTTTGTCTTTCTTTTATTATATTTACTGCTCTTGGATTGATAGAGGCCTTTTTTCCGTTTCTGGAAGAAAAATAACATTCATTCAATACTGTTAACTAGATAAAATCATATTTTAAATTTTAAATTAAAGCTTTAAAAATAATAATATACATTACGAAATGCAAATAAAATAACACTTAATTTTCACAGTATCTATTAATATCATTAACATTATCATCAAGCAAAAATAGTGATATTAAATTACAGTCATTAAAATATACAATCACGAAATTTACACTGGTTTCTCAACAGAAATAGATTGGTCAGAAAAAAACAACAAAGAGCTTAAATTTTTAAATCAATAATTTTTTTTCTTTTTTAAAAATTTATTTTCATTGGCACTTTACTTTTATAAGAATAAGAAATATATTGCAGATTTACCTTTTCAAAGGCATTAAACAACCAACAACACTATTATTAAACAGTTAGAATTTTGTAAGGCTTATAAATATAGTTTTAAGCAGATTATAGACATTTTAAATATTTTCTGCTAACTACTAACACAGAAACAATATAACTCAATTACTTCATTGATGTCCTTTGTGTAAATAATTATAAAAAGTAAATCTTTCAAACAGAAATTAGGTTTTACTTCAATCCAAAAAGGAGATAAGTCTTCTAGAAGCTGTAGTAAAGGTACCCTTATAAGAGAATACTTTACAATATTGAGGACAATAGCTAGATATGATACAAGATTACTCTTTTTTGTTCTGAAGTTACATTTTACCTTATTTGTAACAAATAAAATTCTTATAAAGTTACTATAAAAGGGTATATTTAGGCCTAAAATGTCAATGTCTATAATTAATACTATATTTAAATATTACTGGTAGAGCTATAGAAGTCTAACTCAAACGAAGAGCATATTTCGAGTTCTTGTAGATATGAAAAACCAAAAATGCCCTGTTCCAAGTTGACAAAAAGTTACATTTTCCAACCACATAATTGCCAATATTTTGTCATATTGTTATTTTTTTGGCATAATGCAACAGAGAATAATTTTACCTTAATTGTTCAAATTATAATGTTTAGTAGATTACTATAAATACGAGTTAAATTATAAAAGTGTATGCATCCTGAATATATATGTATAAACCTGTATATTTTAAAATCCATTCAGTAATCTGATTTGAATTAATTTAATTTAAAAAATTGCACTTTCAGTTAAAATAAATATTTTGTTAGTTATTTAACAGAATATTAATCAAAATGTACAAATCAAAATGACTTCTTTATTCTTTTTATCTTTTTTCAGATACATAAAAATGACAAAAGAACTACATCAGTGCTTAGAAACTATCCATATCAAAAAGACTAAATTCATACATTTAAGGCTTACTAATCTACACTAAATTTTCGGTTTCCTTTGAATATAAAATTGAATAAAAAATGTTAACTCTAACATTAATCATAGCATTGTAGTCACACATATTATTTCTCTTTGTAGAAGACTATAGGGATGTTTTTAACACCTGACTATTTTCTGCAAAGCAGAGTAAGAAAATATGTCATATCAGATTGAGATGAGCAAAACTTATCAAGATTTTCCTGACATGCTAAAAAGATGTCCATTTTTCTAAATTATCTAAATTCTAACTAAAATAGAACTATCAAACTTACAGCCTACACAATGAAACAGTATGTAGAAAAATTATTCATATAAATTTTATAACTGAATTTTAAAGTGTTTTGTAACACTATCATCTTTTGTTGTTTAGGTCCAGACTTGTTACGGCTTCCACACATACTTGCTGAATACATGCAGACATTTTTAAGCATATACCATATGAAAGTTTTAATACACTATCTCCCAAAAGCAAGAATGATGGTAGAAAAGATTAATAGTTCTTGAGAGAATACATTGTGGTTCTTTTTGTTCTCACACTTTAATTTTTTTTCTGAACTGCTAGGGGGAAAATAATCTTTTTTTTTTACTTCAAAAGTTATTTTCGTTGTTAAAGTTCTATTTTTTGAAGCCCACAAAAAAATTAGAAAACCTTTATTTGGCTCATATTAATACTTGAGTATGACATGCTTGAATTAAAACATAGAAAATCACATTGTCTTTTATAAATAAATTGCATATACAGTAATTCATGCATATATTATAGATTTGAAAGGTAGAATAGCATGATTTAAATTAGAAGGTAGAGAAAAACTGACTGGGACATTAGATTTTTAAAAAAGAAAATTAGCTGGTTTATCATTCAATCAGGCCAATTATTAATTAAGAATATAAAAGAACATTATTTAACTACTTCCTGTTTGCTACAGTCAATATAACAGGACGTGGTTTTGTACAATATTTCTTGTACCTTTGACATTTCTGGGCCTGTGTTCAAAAGTAATGCATCAAAAAGATTAAAAACAATCATTTCTTACACCCAGAAATTTTTTAATTCTTAATTTGCATGCACCACAGTAAAGTTTGCTGAGGAACTGTAACATTATATTTTTAGAACTTTTCTCCTGTACAACATTTTTGTACACATAATTGTATTAATCATTCATCGGATACTTTTTATATCACCCACCACATATGTAACTGCAACAGTTTAGCAACACACAATCTTTTTTACTAGTTAAACATGAGCATTTTGGTTGGTTTGTACAAATATGGCAGGTTGTATTGTGGATCTCATTTTATTGTTTCTTTTGGCTTTTAATAAATATAAGTTGTTTAAAATGGTGATTAAAGCATTGTTTTTCTAAACCAGGGGAAAAAACTAGGGAAGTTTTCTCTTCAAATTTTCCTCTTCAATGCTACTACAAACTTATTAGGAGAAGAAACGTCTATAAGTCCTTTTGAAAATTATCCGATAGTTAAGGTATCTGTCTACATTAAAAACGTCATTTTTGGCCAAATACCATAATTTTTTTTATTTCTCTGTTGTAAAATTTCAACTTTCAGGCTTCTAAATCTGTTTTTGTTTTGTCTCTACAGAATTTTAAAGAAAAGTTACAACTGTTTAAACACCAGTAGTAACTATCAAAACAAAACGGAAGTAGTGACTTCGGAACTGGAAGGTGTGAATTTAAAGTTCAAAAAAGAGCATTTTTTGGAGAAAGTTTTTGGAACATTTTTTGGACTTTTTAAATTTTCATGTTTAAACATTTTTTTAGTATTTATAATAATAAGCAACATGGCAATTAGAAAGTTTTAAAGCAAGAAATTGTGGGGAATTTTAAACATGCATTTTAATTTTTTAATAGTTAAAGTTGCTTTCATAAATTTCAAATGCGTTTTTCTCAGAACGGTATTTTTTAATAAAATGTTGAAACTTGAAAGGTGTTTTCTCAAAAAGTTCTTAAAATATTTTTTGAAAATGATTATGAATACTTTTGATAGTATTTACTAGTGAATGACCTAAAAACTTTAAATTTGGATAATTTTAATGATATTACACTTATAGTTAGATATATAGGTAATAAAAATTCATTAAAAATTCAATGTGTATGATTTTAAAAAACCAAAATTTTTTACCAAATGTAAATTAAGCAAAGATTTTAGGTGATTCATTAATCCAGTGTATAAGAAATGTGTTGCGTCAAAAAATATTGAAATAATTTAATTTATTAAAAAAATAGACCTTTTGAAAAAAATCAGATTTTTCTACTAAATTTTCTTCATTTATTAGAAATTTTATAAAAACTTCTCCAGGAATAAATTTTTAAGTGCAATTCTCTAAGGTAATATAAAAAATAAATCTAAAAAAGTAAAAACATGAACTAGTTTCTAAGTTTAAAGAAAAAAGTTCTCCAAACGTAGACGGATATCTTAAGGAGTTAAGCTACAAAATATGTGAATACTTACAATTTTGATAGAGATGAGTAAAATTGGAAGGGAAAAAATTACATACCTTTTCAGTATAACTGCTACTATGTGCAACAGAATTTTCACCTGTAAATATATTAAATAATAAGAGAGAGATTTAAACTTGAGGTTAAATCATTACATTATCTATACAGACTATCAAATTTAATTCATAGATAATTCTGAGTTTAATATATATTGAGAACATAAAGTATGTCATTAAACTCATATACAAAATTTAATGCACTCTTAAAAGATAGAAAGAAAAGGAAGTTTGAAATGGGAGACGTTTAAGTTTTTTAAGAAACAGTTCTACTGAAAAGAAGAAAATACTTGTTACACAAAACACTACATGTTTACCTAGAACAAATATAATGTTAGTATGTCATTGAAATATAGAAGTTTTGAAGCTACCTCTAAACAACTAAAGCTAAAAATAATCCAAAATAGATGAGAATATTTTCTTGAAATGCTTCAAATAAAACTAGCAATGTCAAGAATCTTCATAATAAAACTAATTCCTAAAGAATCCATTAAAAGAAAAAAAAATAAGGAAATTTCCTATTCTATTTTATGTAAGGAGAAAAATATAACAAAACACTTTCTTGCATAAATGACAGTGTAAAATCTTATGTCGAGGTCAGAAATAATAAAATAAAAAAAATATGGTATAGAGATTTGGGTATAAAATTCCCGATATGTCTATATGTATGCATATATTATGTTCAGATTGATACCTGGTACAAAGTGTTTCTTAAAATAGAAATTCACTGATGTACTTAATGCTTAGTATAGTATAGTATCTTTATATATAAAATTCTTCTTTCTGTGTGTTTGTAATAGAACTCCCCCTAAATAGCTGGGCTGATTTTGATGAAATTTTAACCCTATAAGCGTCTGAGCTGGATTTTTCCCTATCTCCGAAACCGTGCTTAAAGCGGCTGAGCCGGTTTTTTTTCTGCATTCACGAAAACGCTCTTAAAGCGGCTGAGCCGGATTTTTTCTCTCTTCCTTCCCCCTTGCTAATTTCTTTGATTGACACGGGGGAGGTACTGCGGTTGTAAAGAAGAAGGCAATTGGTGCATTTCTGGACTAGAGTGCATCCTACTTTTTTTGTCAAGGACTCCAAAGGACCAAGTTCCGGCCCTGATCGCATTTTTTTGTATAGTAAAAGAACTGTTAAATTTATACTTAAGAATATTTCGTTTTGAAAAATGTTTGTTTATAAAAATATGTTGTTAACATATTAAAATATTTATCGTTTTAAGAGCTGCTTTTTTATCATAAATATTATTTAAACTTTTAAAAACGAGAATTTCTTCTGACAAAATAATTTCCATACTAACAGAATTATCAAATCTTCCAGGGTTTTTTTTTTCCATTACTTTTTTAGACTAACATTTTATATTATATCTGCTTACAATTATGATTTTATATTAATGAGAAACATTTTTAAAATATCAAACGTAGCTTAACTTATTTTATGAACATGGATCCTTCTAAATAGTTTACAGTTCTGTTTCTGTTTTAAACTAGTCGTCTCGTTTTATTTTTTTTCTGTTGTGTGTATAAGAAAGAAAAAAGTTCTTTACTACAAAGATTTTTGGAAATATATTTTGGAAATTTTCAAAAATAAAATAAATATCGAAGGTGGCCATTTATATTTTATACGAATGTTAGATAATTGGCATTTGAGCTTTTCATATATTCCTTGATTTCCAATATTTCGACTTAATACAACGTGTAAAATAATTAGGAAAAAAATAGAATAATTACTTTATGACAAAATATATTAAAAAAAAAAGAAATTTTTATACTAATTTGAAAATTTGCCTTTAAGAATGGAAAAAAATATATTTTAATCTATAACGAAGGATAATTAGTTATTTAATAGAATTAAAAAGTAACAAATATATTTCTAAAAAAGTGTTATCCTGTTACTGCTGCCGTATAGCCTGGTTTGTTGTTAATTGTCTTAATTTGAGTTGAAACAGTTGATAAAATATTTATAAGTTTAACTAAGATAAATAATAGAATTATATTTATACATACTAAGAATTATATTTTAAATATTCGTTCCTTCGGGATATGAAATCTCCCAAAAATAGTTTAATTCTTAATCTAGTCTTGCGTTTTTACATTTAATTTAAATTGTATAAATTAATGGGGAAGCATTGGATTTTTGCATAACAGGAATATATTATATTAATATATGTCAAATGTTTAAAAATATGGTTTTCAAATAGATAAAATTTAAAAGAGAAATTTAATTTAGTAACTGAATAAATTTCTAACCCTGAAAACTTCTTTTCGTCGATACACAACGATAAAATTTCCTATGCTGCATGCAATGTCAACTTTTGTAACTTTACGTCAGTTAAGTTACGTCAACGTTAAGTTACTTTATTAGTTACTTCAACTTATACAGTATAATTGTTCGTTAATAATTTTTTTTATAGTTTGAATAAAGAGGATTTGTCATAAACTATGTATAATTAAAGCACAACGTTATATAATGCTTTTTGAAAGAGATAATTTTAAACCTAAAGATTTTTTTTATTATTATTATATAGACAATGAATATGCCCAAACAATTTCTGTTGTAATATATAGATATAGTTTTAAATTAGGAAAAATGCAGTAAAGATTGTTTTATGTATACTAAAAAAGATATTTGCATCATGTCTAATTATGAACCAGTTCTCAAACTATTCTATTTCCCTTTCAAAGCCATATGGTGAATTTCAGTATCACATAAGTCTTTGAAATTCCCTATTTTTTTATATTTAAGTGTTGGGTCTCCTTAGTGCCGTCTAATGCAGCCACTTCTTTGCATAACAGCATGGCATGGGCCTATTACCATTTTCTTTCTTTTTGACCCAATATATTCATTACTTTTAAACATGGCTCTCATCTGGGGCTCTCATTTTCCAGGAAATGAACGGGACACTAAAAACTGGTTTCTTTGGTCCCCTGCAAAAGACCAGGGAATTCATCAGGAGAAAGTTTATCTATTCTAAAGAAAAGGCTTTTTTTACTTTGTGCCGGAGGTGTATGGGTCATGGGCTGAGAGAACCCACCCCCCTCCTTCTTCCGTGCAGTGTGTAAACAAAGAATACAGATACACGTAGACACTTATCCGGTGCAACTTTTCTAATTCTAAGTGCCTGACATTGGGGTGTATTTTTATGGTGACACTGAGATGCATTCTTTGTATAGATAGGCTTAGAATAGTCATAGTGAAATAATAATTTCAATGTAATTATATTAGGGTTTTGTGACTAGCAAAGTGTATTTAACATAATGAGTAAATTTCCTTTTCGTTTTTCATTTAAAGATTAAATAGTGAAAGCTATTTTTTTCTTTTGAAGTAAAATATAATTAGATCAAAATGAGAAAAGATAATGATTTTCCTTCTTTTTATGTATTGTAAATACAAAAAATTTACACGTTGTTAAACTATACTCAAGGGAAGCAATTCAAAAATTATATTAAGTTAAAAATAATTAAAGAATTATGGAAAGTTTTCTAATTTTTAATTACATACTTATGTCAACGTTTAAGAGGTGGAAAAAACTGCACTGACTGATACTCAAAGTAAATTTAAATGTCCAGAAAGACATATAACTTTTGCAGCAACTTAGTTGCTATTTCATTTTACTGCAAATTAAATATATCTTTGATTATTAAGCTACAAAAGTAGCAGAACCACAATAAAAAAAAGAGAAAAAATGTTAGCATTAAGAGAAAGTATTGGATTCCAAGAATTGTCAAATATACCGAAGAAATTGAATATTTTCTTCAGTAAAAGGGTGAATTTTAAGAACATTGACAATACAAGTAATACATGTTCCGCGAAAAGAAATTTGTTAGATTTTTTTTTTAACCCGAAAATAAGTTTTTGAAAAATAACGCCCTCAATAAAATTTTCTTTATATATATATATATATATATATATATATATATATATATATATATATATATATATATATAGGGCACATTTTTCATTCTGAGGTGTCTATTATATGGAGGTTTTACTGTATTTTCTTTTATAATGACAAAACATAAAGTTTTAATTATGTAAAAAATGACACTGTTATGGAAAATATTATCTATATATTTTAGCACTGGCTTAAAAACTGTCTTAGCTTTTACAAATATATAAGGGTGTAATTTACATGGTAATCATAAGTTTAGTGTTCAATTGATAGAAGGCTTATAAATTTAATGCAACACAGAATTCCTTTTAAACATTTTATGGGGAGAAGAGAAAAGAACAAAAGAATTCTTCAGTACTCTTTGCATATAACATGAAGGGTTTTTTTTACCCAATCTGATATTATTTTTATGAAACTTGTCAAACCACAGAAATCATAACACCGTGCAATCCGAATATGAAATAATCAATATTTGATTATACATAAGCATTTTTACTAATAGAAATATATTTTTAAATTTGCATAATTACATAGCATACAATATACAACAAATTATATAAAAAAAATCAGTGGAATATTTTTAATGATACCAAAATATAAAGATTTAATTGAACAATTTTTAGTAATCTCAGGAAGGTCACCAAATGATACTGAATCTTTCTCATCACATATTTAAATTAAAGCATAAATGGTCCGTTGTTTTGGATCGCTACGGTCCCATTCTTTTGCTACACGAGGGCTAATTCTGATGGGAAACTAAGTCATAAAGATAATTATGAATGGGTATTAACATCCATGCCAGTAGTGGGATTCAAACCCATACATTTCGGTACCGGAGTGCAGCGCATTAACTAATTGACCACGTATACTGTATTATTAGATTTGCCATCATTCATATTTCTTTTTATTTATCCGAATGAGAGGGAATTGATCTATGTTTTTAGCTACACTTTTTACATGGGGTTTCTATTTTATTGTTTCAGTCCAATTTTTTTTTAAATGCATGTACTGGCTATTCTATTGTATCAACAGTCAAAAATATAGTCTTTTAGTTTTGAAAAACTACTATAAATAGTAACTTTATAAATGTTTTAGAATGTTTAGATTATGTATGTTTCTTAGTAATGAGTAAAACTAATTCATTTGTCAGCTTGTTATTAACTTCTAAAAATTCTTTCATTTTGGATTAGCTGTCGCAAGTATGTAATTTTCAGAGTTTAAAGTTATAAGTTATTAGAAAGAAATTAATATTTTTAAATTAAAGAGATACTCTTAAGAACAAAATAACCGACTCACAAATTAAGTTACTTCAATATATTTAATTCATAGTTTTATTATTATTATCAGTAAATTCAAAAGATAGATCAAAGTATGTATCTGCACCAAAGATTTTCATTTATTATTGTTATTATTATTATTATTATTAAGGATATGTATTTCGTTGTAATTTTTTTCAATAAGAAGGATGAGTTTCCTTGCACTCAATTGTAAAAAGTGACAATGCTAAAGAATTAGGGGTAGAGGGAGAAGCATTTCTTGTTAATTTATTTACAACAAAAGAAATTTTGAAAGCGTAACATTCCATAAGCCTTAAAAAAAATTAATATTTAATCATGGAAAATACTACTAGAAATTTTAAAGCTTATCAATTCAGCAATTTAACCTTTAACTATCTATGAACACAGATGGTAAAATTAACAAAAGTGGTTTATAATTAAAATATTTCGGAAACAAAATTTTTGTTAAATAATTTTGATGATTCCAGTTTGAGAAATTTAAAAGTTTTCAAATATATTTAAACTTTAATGTAATTCCTCGACCCCCTCCCCTTAGTTTTATCGAGACTAAGCAGAGTACTTTGAAACTCTTGCAACGTTAATCTCTATCTGACTTCATATGTAAATCTGAAGTGAATCATTAATTACAATTCTTACACCTTAAAAAACTTTTATCTTAAAAAAAAAAAAATCAAGTCTATTTAAAAGGTCTGGTACCATTAAGCTGCAACAAAAGTTGTCAAAATTTGCTTTATTTTCCTTATTCTACAACTCAAAAATTGAACTTATTTAGAAGAAAATTTAAAATTGATGGCTGTCGTGATATTTCTGTGAGGAAACAAATTAATTATATCTAACTGTACCAGGTAAATTTTTTAAATATTCTTAAAAATGTGGGGGTTTTTTATTTGAATGGATACAAATAATCATTTCATGGTGAAAAATTGAAAAGACGCAAAATATATTTTTAAATTAAAAAAATAAACTGTATTAAAAAAAATTGGGTGATGTTGCGCGCAAATAGATAACTGTAAATAATATTAGTTTGAAAACATAATATTTTATTTAAAAAAACTTCCTTCTTAAATCAAGAAAAGTTTTAAGGAAAACAAGCGACTTTTAAATGGTTGTTTTCAAAGCATTAAACTTTTAACTGGGTTCCTGAGATGAGCATAAAGGATGCCTTAGGCACTAATATCCATCAGAAATAAGTTTTAGATTAAAATAAAATATTTTCATAAAAGTTGAGTCCCCCAACAATATTTTATAGAAACTTTCATTGGATGCTGAATATTAACAATTAATTGTAAGTAACTCTATGTGGAGAAAAAAATTGGGTATTGATTTTTATTTATGTTAAATGCAATTTATATAAAAAAGTATTAAATTATATATGGTTATAGTGAATTATTTGGTAGTTTCGACAGGTTAAACATTTTGTAGCTCGATAAAATACTTTGAGTTTTAAAAGCTTTCCCATATTAATGAAAAACGCATTATAAGACAATGTACAAAATTTCAGGAAGTCTGAGAAAAAAGGCATGAACCTTAATAATTTTAAAGCCGATAATGCGTAAAATAAAACCAAAAACATGAGGCTGTATAATATAATTAAATTTAGTTTTAAAATAAAGATGTAGGGTAAAAGGCAGATTAAAGATCCAAGATATTAAAGCTATATTAGGAAAAGAAATTATTTAAAAAAAATTCTTTTTCTTTGATTTTGTGTGAAAATGCTAGAATTCAAAATGCTATTGCAAACTTTTCCTAAAAAATTCCTACCAGCAAGAATCAAACAGATATTTGTGCTTATCAGCTCAAAGCGGAAGAGTAACAAAAGGCTACTTTTTACGAGGGATGGACAATGACGACAAAGTGGGAGGTACAACTGTCACCGTCCCCGTCAAACCAGGGGGGAAGGAAAAGTGACCTTCTTGGATTCCGGCCGCTTTAGAAGGGAACAAGTTCTAACACACTGGGCGTTTTAGGAGGGAAAATTTCGTTAAGATGCCGCCGCTTATAAGGTTAAGTATGTAATTAAGTTGATTTGAGAATGATTTAGATTTATAATCTTATCCAATAGAAAAAGTTTTATTTTAATATATAAAAATCCAGAATTGCACATTATTATAATGCTGCTTGAAACCATTGACTGGCAATGTATATGACACAAAGACCAGCACAACAGGCTTCAATACGAAAATTCCCAGGATCGAATCCCTGTACAGGCGGTGTGGTAATTTTAATTTAGTCTAATTACATTTCTGATGTCTGTATGCATCGTGGCATCAAGTATTTTTAAAATAGTTTTTTTCCCTTACGTTTCCATCAAAATGGTCTAATTTATAATTTATTTTAAAAATTTTACAATTTTTAGTTTTACAGCTTCAAAACAGGACACGTCTGTTGAGTCGTCTAGTATATATAAAAAGATTTCTGACAGGAAATTATTATAAAATCAAATTATAAGAGAACAATTAAAATTACTCATTTTTTAATTTAATGATTTCTAAAAAAATGTATAAAAGCAAAATAAACTTTAAATTACTTACTTTCTATTGGAAGCTGTGAAACTGGAGAATTATGAGATAAAGAATTTAACTGAGACTCTACATCTTTTGATTTCTCCTCTGATAAACCATCCAATACTATTTTGGGTTTTTTTCTACGTTTATTAGAACACATATTCAGTCTTTCAGAAGCATAAAATGTAGAATGTTCTTTAGATAAATTAATTTTCTTTTCATATTCTTCGACACTTAGATCATGATCTAAATGTGAAATAGAATAAATACATTATTTGCAATTAATTGAAATATATCTACAAATTAAAATAATTATTAAGTATCTATCTATCTTGCTATATATTAGACATGTTATATCAAGAGAAAAAAAGTATCAAATCATTTATACTGTATATGAAAAGAGTACAGTAAATTTCTTAACCATTTATTTAAGGCTAGTCAAAGAATATTTGACTGAGAGATTGTTAAAATGATTTGCTTACACAGCATGTTAGAGTGTGTATAAAAAGTTTTTAAGGTTAAAACCTATGAAAAGTATTGTAATTTGGTTAGTCTTGAAAAACAAAGGAAATAAATGTACATTTACAACAAAACACATATTCTTGATACATATATTTTTAAACATTTGTTAACAGTAATGAAATTACAATAAAGCACACTTTAAATTGGATTACACAAGTTTTATTGAAAATTATGCTAAACTTCTTTGCCTAATTAACATCAAATAGCAGACAACCCTGTATTTATGATCAGTTTTAAATAACTTCAGGCACTGAAATTTGCTCAGAATTGCCAATCTACTAAGAAACTACTTTTTATTAATTCCTACACTAAAAACTTAAATATTTGTAAAATCCTTACATTTCTGAAAATGTTTAAAGTATGATAAACTAGCATAAACTTATTTGATACAGTTTAAATATACTAACAAAATACATTGCCAACAAACCTCTTTTTCTTATTCTTAAAAGGACAAATAAAATTTTAAAAGAGAACAGATGCAATAGCTACACTGCTTCTGGTTACCATGTCTTTTTCTTGTCGATCTTGGCAAAACCCCCATTTTCTGAAAGTCACCAAACTAAAATGACACCAAAAGCCACAGTGCAAATATCCCATTTATACTATAGATTTGTTAGATTTATTATTATCTAAAGCAGTGGTTGCCAGATTTACAAAGCTTTTGAGCAACCATACAATTTTTAAATCTTACTGTGAACTATCTAAATAAACGAGGCAAAATTGAAAATTATTTTTTTCAAACCTTACATTTGTTTATAGCTTATAAGCAAATATTACTACTAAATATAAAATAAATTTTAAAAAAATTACATAAGAAAAAGCAGTTTAATTGCACATATGAATAATAAAAGCATCATTAAAAATACAAATCAGAATTGTAAATAGAGACTGTCCTTAAGAGGTTGTAATGAGAAGGATAGTACTCTGGTTATCAACAAGTTTTTAAATGTTTGGAGAATAAATAGTGGATTTTTGATTTGACATTTGAATATAGAATTTTCCAAATGTCTAACAGTCAATCTATTTCTGCACTTTAATTTTTTATAAATTTTATACAGTAAAAAGGATCATATTATTACAAATATGAAGAGCTAAACATTGTCTTCACTCTTACACTAACCTGGACAAAACTAGAATTTTTTTTTAGTGAGCAAGAAACAAAATATTTTCAGGGGTTGAAGAAAGCAATTTTAAAGACTTAGCAGTTTTGAGTTATCTGTCTGAGATAAATAAGAGTTACTCTAAGATAACCAACAGGCAAACTGAGTATGACTGCAATCCAGACATGCTAAGGCACTGTGTCCGGAGCAACAGCGCTTCTTTAAATTTTAGCATGTTAATTACAGATATCTTATTGGTTTATAAATTAAAATTAAATTTAAAATACTTACACAGTAGTAAATTATAAAAGGTAAATTAAAATTTATGTATTTAAAAATTTATTAATAGCTTTTTTAGAGTTAACAACTTATTTTTCAAAACAGTGTTTCTTAAAGCAACATTGACCCTAATTAAAATATTTCCATTTTTCTATCATCAGGGATTCTAGAGTTTGTCTACTCAAATTTGACCTAAATTCAATTAAGTTTTTTGCACAGTAGTAAAATCTTTAACATGAAGTATTACTGTGTGAAAAGAGTAATATTCAGCTTTATTTTTTGAAAAACTTTGTATTTAGTTGCTGAATTGTACTCTTTTAACCCTTCAAAAGTTTTGTTATTTTCCAGAGAAATCCGAGAAGCTTCTGGAGCTATCAAATTTTTTCATTTCTCCGGAGCTGTTCCAGAGAAGTTGGCATGTCTGTCAATCTACTGAAAGTTTTTCAGAAGAATCCACTAGTAATATCATGACTGATGGTTTTGGAACCTATGAAAACACTTTCATCAAAATTTTTCACTCAAAATTAATGTGTTTGCTTAAAGAAAAAAAATAATAGATTAAAAAATTATTTTTAGCAATCCCCTACTTTTTTCCAAAAAGGTTAAAATTCATAAATTCAATCCCTTATAATAAATATATATGTCATACTATATTTTTAGGAATATCAATAAAATTCAATGTTATACTCACTTTAATTTGCATCATATTATAAAAGCAATTGGTATAATTAAACTATAAAAGTTAACTACATACCTTTAATATGGGATAACAAATTTTCTATTTTGGTAAATTTCCGACAGTGAAAACACATGACTGGACACAGATCATCTATTAGAGGCGTATGTCTATACAAATGTACATCTAAAATAAATAAATATTGTTAATTATTTTATTTGAAACAAGAATTATAAGCAAGGTTCATGAAAATAAATTCCTCCTCCTCACTACAAAAAAGTTGCTTCCTAAAGCTTTGTGAAAAATATCAATAAATGCTTAGAGTTGATAACTAAATAATGGTCAATTGCACAAAAAAAAGATGGCAGGTAGAATTTGGTTTAGAGTAATAGTCGGATTGTTGCCACATGTAGCTCATTAAAGATAATCCTGGACAGCTACAAATATCCATGTCAGCAGAGAGATTTAAAGATGTAGACTCAGATAGTGAAAGACCCTGATCTGTTTGGCCATTATAAAGTCATAAAATGAAGGAAGGCTATTATTTATAAAAATACTTGAATTAACCTATCTATATTTTAAAAACAGTTTCTCTAATCTCAGATATATCAGGATATCAATTAAAGAAATTTATAATAAAGTAAAATTTAAAATACAGTTAATTTTTACAAATGTTTTAAAAATACTTCACATGAGACAAAAAGAGGATTTTTTTTCCAATTTCCAATTTTATTTTAAGAAAATTTAACAAATCCAAATGTTTACCAAAACATATTTGTATATGTTATATAAATTTTTCCAAAATCTAACTCCTTGGGAGAGTATAATAAATGGAATATTTAGGAGATAGTGACTGAATTTCTTTAAAGTCAGTGAAACACAATTTTAAAGTCCAGAAGTTAACATTGAAAAACTGAAATGCATACACACATCCAAAAAAGAAAGGGGACTAGATTAAAAATGTTTGTAAAGAATTATATGATTATATACTTTTAATTGACATAATCATTTAATGCAAAGATGGACAAACTGCAGCTTGAGGCAGAATTCACAAACTTTATAATAGGAGCAACTATCCCATTGATTATAGTAAGTATATTATTCAAATATTTTATTGATTATTATACTTATTGTCTAGCTATAAATGTTTACTGCTAATTTATGAATAATAATTAGAAGTATGAATTGAATTTAAATGTTCACCTTAAAAAATTTATAAATGCACATACATACAATGTGTGCAAAATAATTTAAATTATACTCTTGGGATGATGTCTTAATTTGTTGAATAGAATATTGATAACAATCATACAAAATAGAGTGTATAAGTTAATTTTTTCATTTCTCTGCATTAATTTTCTTTTGCTTTTTTCCTGATTTTTTTCACTTTTATCTTGAATATTTTTCTTGCAAAATCTTAAAATTCAAAAAGCCTCATTTGCATATCTGTGAATAGGTAGCAAAACCAAAAATAGCATCTTCAAGATATATTTCATAGCAGACATAACAGCTGGAAGAGGAGCAAAAAATTGATGACATTAATATTTAACCTGTTCGCAACCAATGTCTCATGGACAGGACATAGCAATTCTACTCTTATCAGCCCAGCATCACCTCCACACGAAGAGCTGCAGTTTATATTGAGACACCAGAATCACGTATGCATAATTGGGGATTGGAACATTTTATTTGAATTTTTAAGTGCTAGATGTAATTACTAGATGGCGTTAAAACAGCAATGGTTTTCACAATGGGCAACTTATGTATATCATTTGTGTATATGATAAAATACATCGTTGATGTATAGCATTTACGTGCTGGTCCTCAAATGGTTAACAGCAGAATGAAGATTGGATGGCGATAAGGGAATGTTAAATATGACCACTAAATCAATTTTACAAAGCAATTTTGTAATTTTATCTTTTTCTTTCTAATAAAGCTTATATTACATGTACATCATAAACAGACACATAAATTTATATATATATATATATATATATATATATATATATATATATATATATATATATGTGTGTGTATATATATATATAAAATAGTATTACCATCAATACTTAATTTCTTAGAAGAATATTCATTACTCATAGGATCCATTCTCTCAAAAATTTTCTCATGTGTATCTAAAAGAAAAAAAAAGCACAACTGATAAATGAATCTATTGATTGGTGGAATTTTTTTGTACACATTTTATCAATTCTGATAAGAATTGTTATTTAATGAAAAAAAAAACAAATGAATAAAATTATCTAACTGAACTATAATATTTTTAAAACTATTTATCAGAGGGAAAGAATCAAGAATCATGGAATAAGTAAAAATTTTAGAAATAAGAAACCTTAATGCAAATTTACGTGCAAGTATATAGACAAAAGAACATCTTAATAGTAGTTAGTCAAGACAAAATGTAGCTGTCTTTAGACAATAATCGTTAATTAAAGCTTTCATGTTTGTTATTCAGATAGTCTATGAACTTTCAATTCTTTAAATCAAGCTATGTATAGTTTAGGAAATTCATTTCGGTAAGGGTGTGAGCTAAAAATTTCATTGATATACATCTGAACAACCTTCAACTTTTGGCAGTTTTATGTCCAGTCTGACTTAACATGATCTTTCTAATTTAGCATTGGATAAGTCTATCCAAGATAGTGGATTAGACGAAAGGGGCATTCGAAAGGGGATCTGTTTAATTACTGTCCTATGCAGATGATATGGATATTTTTGGAAGGTCAGAGAAGGCTGTGAGAGAAGTTTATCAAACCCTTGAAACTTCTGCCACAAATTCGGCCTTAACATCAATGAAAATACTAAATTAAACAATTTCTGCCCAATTTCAACTATGAATTACAGAGTGCCTCTGTGTATTAACAGTCACACTTTTGAAAAAGTTAAATTTAAACTCCAGTACCAAACTGCAGTACTCTACCATTCAGCCAAGTTAGACATGGAGTGCAGGGAACACAATATTTTGCTAGGCATATTCATGGTCAGTTGAACTGTTTTATTTTCTAACTTTAATATACTAATATAATAGCTTTTTAGTTGTATTAAATTTAATATAACCTCAATTATATTAAATTTAATATAAGTATGCATTTTTTTTTCAACAAATGTGCTATGTCTCAAACTACATGTCTGAAAAAAGTAGCCAAATATGGGCATATATAGGCATCTAATGCATAAAGTAAAAATATAATTAGTTATATTCACTTTGTTAGCATTTTAATTTTTAGTGTTTTTAATTGGAAAATATTTAACCCATTCCAAATGATATTCCACATATTAAGTGTTTTGATAACTTTCAAGGTTACAGATTTTGTTTTTCTTCATTTCAGCTGATATTTGGAAGTAAATAAAATAATTATATTTCAATCTACTTTAGGTAAAGTTTAAAAGAATCATGTGTAAAACATGCTTATAATTTGTTTTCAAATTGCATAAAAATATAAGTAATATAAGAAAAAAAAAAGAATTTAGTACTAGATATTCGTATCAATTGGGATAAGAAGCTATGGATGTATGATGAAATCACTATTTGTATTGTCCCCATAAGTTTAATTTTTAAAACCATAGATTTTTTAGAATAATATGAAATATTTCCATTTAGATCTAAATTTACTTTGAACACTGTTTCCCTGAACTATCTTGAATATGAATGGCACTACCATGACCATTAATGTAGGTCACAATTTATAATTTCTCTTTTGTAAAACCCTTTAACCAGCTCATTAACTCATGCTATTCCTATTGATTATAATTAAATACTGTCATCAAAAGTATCCATACAATATAAACAAGCAATGAACAACTTGAAACACCCTACATTCAGCAAACTGTAAACAGTCAACAAACTGGAAGTCAGTAAATACAAATAGTCAATAAATATGTTTAGGATTTTAAGTCATTAACGCATGTTTTCATCAGAAGCACCACCTTTCATTTTCTTTAGTTTTTTATCGTTTGCAAAAGTTTTATTTTAAGTGTGTAGCAAC
This sequence comes from Pardosa pseudoannulata, assembly GCA_032207245.1. NCBI lineage: Eukaryota > Metazoa > Arthropoda > Arachnida > Araneae > Lycosidae > Pardosa > Pardosa pseudoannulata. The sequence goes on along the minus strand of CM063503.1, from coordinate 51,789,533 downwards.
CTGATTTTTTTTTTTTTTTTTTTTTAAAGATTTTTAGAATCCATTTTTGATGCTAGATTATTGGTTATTAAAAGATTAAAGTTTTATATTTGTTGTCATTCATCTGTAGAACTTGTAGTTCATTTGATTGATTTGTTCAGGGATGTTGCACCCCTTCAAGCATTTCGTAGCAGTTTTCGGAGCAGCAAAACTTAAAATTTGTATCAGGAGAAAGCGTCTTCGTAGCAGCCAAAATGTTGATTTGGAGCAGGAGAAAGAATTTTTGTAGCAGAAAAAATGTTGATTTGATATAATGTTTTTGTAGCCATATAGATATAATGTTTTGCTTAAAGTGTTGTTATACATTATTACAAGCAATATCAGTTATTTACTTTTTATACCCAAAATCATGTGAAATAGCACTAAAAAAAGGACTGGACAGGAGAAGAAAGCTATCTTTTTTCCTTCAATGTATTGTAAAAGATATTAGTGGGTTTTTTTTTGGTCAAGATCAGAAAGAATGTGGTAAAGATAATTTTATCTTTCAATGTGTTAGGTGAGTTCTGAACACGGATTAGTTCACAGAGGAAGATGCAGATGAACATCACTACTGCATGACAAAAGATAGTACTTACAGGTGAAGATACAAATGCCCTTTAAAGATTAAGAGGTGTAAATGAACAGCAAACAATAGAGTAAGTTTTATGCATTGCTGTTGCAGCTGTAAAAGTTATTTTGATATGAGTCTCGTCTCTCCATTTATTGTGAAACAATTAATGAACCTAAAAACCACCATTCCAAGTAAAAAACTGCGACTGAAATGAATTTTTAATTTATTTAAAAAGGCAGAATTTATTATTTTTCAAACTTTTTCAGAAAATTTCCTAAATAAAAAATAACCTTCACAATTTTCCTTATAATTCCCTGTGATTTCCAACATTACCAGTTGGCTTCTATATTCATAAACTCTGCACTCTGATAGAAAATACAAACTAAATTTTTTATATTTCAAGTAAAAATTCCTTGGTTCAAGCACTAAAAGTATAAGCAGAATGTACATGGTAAATATAGCAAAATTATGAGTGCCCAAATAAAATTTGGTTTCAAAGATATAATACTCAATTACTTCCATCTAGAGAAGAAAATCAAAATTTAATGAATAAAAGGATTGATTAATATACAAATAAGAAAAAATTCAAATTCTTTTTTCATACACATAGTACAGGTATCCATATTCTAAATGGTTGAGCTAGTTTTAAAAATAATTCAGGTGACATTTTTTGCAGGCACTCAGTACTTTCTCAATTTTACTCTCTCATAAAATATGTCAAGCATTGGAACCGGAATGTATTGATCACAGCAACAAGATCAACATACATAGTACAGCAGTTATGTGGTTAGATGAAAAAAGGGATGCTGACAGTTAATTATACAATAAATACACAATAAGTTTAATTTACCAAAGGTTATTGACACATTGAAATCCTGATTGTTGGGGTTTATATTACTAACCAAGACCTATTTATGGCAGTTTAAAATTAAAAAAAAAAAATACTTCTAGCTTATAAGCTTGAAATATCATGATATTTATTTTTTTACATTTAATATTTTACATCCAATATGATTACAATTCGATCTGAAGTAATAGGGGGAATTCACACAGCAGGCCACAACTCAACTCATACTTAATTCAGCTCTTCTTTCATAAAAAATGGCAAAATATAAGTTATTTAAACACTTCGCCTGCGGGCAACATATTTTTATGTTTTTTGCAGTCTGTCACTAGAGTGTGGGTCACTTAAAAAAACATATTTAGTAGATTTGGAGTGGATACCCACTAACCACCACAAATCTACACAATACGTCTAATTATATGTATGTGTGACATTATAGGTGTGTTGTTTGCATTGCTATGCAACGCTTTGCATTTTCCTCCCCACAAGTTATGATTGTCTAGTGACTCGGTCTTTGGTTGCGTTATTTCTTCTGCCATCGAATTCCTATCTCCAGAATGTACAAGCCATGTTTTGTCCATTTGAAGCTTGGTTTTTTATTGTCAAATACAAAACGGATAAAATGAGCCATCGGGACAAAGTGTGATGAAGAAATAACCACTGACAGATAATGAGACTTTCATTTTAAAATTCGTTTATTTTTTTGATTTTGTAAAATATATATATATATTTGTTAAATAATCATACAGTATATATTAAAGTGTAAAATAAAAAAAGTTTCATTCACAAAAACAAAGTAGTTTTCGAATGACTGCGATTTTTCTGAATCACTCAACTTTTGCCCGATTCACAAAAAAAATGCCCGCTGCGCACATAAGTGGGCAGTGAAGTAGACCAGCATGCCAAGTGTTAATATGGCTGTAAATGATCATACTTACAGTTTGGGAGCTAATGTAAACTTGTCAAAGTTTATCAAAAGTTTAGATTCTGAATCTACACTTTTGGAATGTTTCAAAACTTATGTAAAACCTGGTAAATTTTATTATTTAATAGATCCATATTTAACTATAAATGATGATTGGATATCTGATGTTAAACTAAAGGCAAAACATCAAATACATAGACGTTTTCAATTATCTAATAAATACATCAAACGATCAATTCAGCTTGAAAAATTTACAAATCCTTAGAAACATACAAATATGTTAAATCTAGACTTTTTTCTTTTTTATTTTTCTAAAGAGTATATGATAATGTGCAAAATAGAAAGGAAAAAATATTTTTTTTTTACTGTAAACTTTCTTTCTAAAACCATTTTATAAGGATTAATAATATGTATTGTAATTTGAACGTATAGCTTTTAACTAATCTTAAATATGTTTATTGTGTACTTAATTTGTGCAATGAATTTCACAAATTTTATTTTTAAGAATTAAATTTATTATGCTTAAAGTGACTCTGTAAACAGATCTGGTAAAAAATTCTCTATAGAAGAAGAGAATATCAACAAAAACAAAATCAGAAATAAGTTCATGAACAATATATTAACAAAATGTTATATTGTTTCAAAAATCTAACTATTCAACTTAAAAGTAAATAAATTAATTTTCTTCTCACAGTAATTAATAATTGACTAATATTAGTATTACAGATTAAAGTAATAACACCTAACTAATTTTAATAATTTATTTTAGAATAAAAATGCAAAGGAATGGGAATGAAATATGCCTTTTGCTCGACGATGATCAAGCAGACAACATTGACGTCCCACATAACGTAGCATGCAATCACTCCATACAGGGTATCTGCCAAAATAAAATTTTACAAATCCATGACTTTTCATGACTTTCTCTGATTTAGCAGATCATTTTCCATGACTAAAAAGCTTTAGTTAAAAGTATATATGAATAAAACTTCTGATGTACATACAAATAAAATATATGCTTTTCGAGAAATTACAGGAATTTTATCATAAAAAAGCTATAAACTTACTTTATAAGTGTTAATAAACTCACATAAAAATAAATTGTTGTATCTACATACCTAAGTTTAATCATATTGCTATTTTAAAATCAAAATGTTTCCAATTTGAATTCAGCGTACTTTGGCATTATCCAGATGACCATGAATAATAGACAAATATTACCCTATAATGTTTATATAAAATATCTCTAGAGATAAACTTATATTTTGTACAAAAATCTTAATTTCTATCAAAAAATAATTATTATTATATTAATAAAATTTTAATCTACAATTTAAGAAAAAACCAGAATAATATACATTTACCTACCCATTAAGCTTTCTTGCTTTGAGTTTCCTTGGTGAACAAATTTTACTTGGCAATAGGGTCAATTGGATAATACATAAGTACCAAACTCAGTAACTTCAGCCAAATGGTAAGTAAAAATAGAATTAAACAATTCAATGCATTTTTTTAATCGGTAGTTTAGCGGATCCATGACTTTCCATGACTTTTACTCATTTTGCTTGAAAAATCAAGACTGTCCATGACAAAATTAATCCATTGTCTAAATTCATGATTTTCCAGGTGCGCGGAAAAAATGTCTATACATTTTGCTGAAACCAGTGCTGTTATCTATGAGTTACCATCAACACTAACTCACTAAGTAGGCAATTTTACCCTTTCAAGAGTAGTTTAAGAATTTCTTTGAATTATTATTTTAGTTATCTCCCACAAAAGGTGAAACATCACTGAACTACATAGAGTTAAGAAATGTATTTAGAAATCACTTACTTGGATCAACAGCATACTGATCCAAATCTGTCACCCCTTGGTCTTTTAACAACAGCTCATCAATGCAAAAATTCCCAGTCGATCTGCCAAGAAATGTGGCATATGCTGCGTCAGGCATAATATCAGGTTTACGACAGTTTTTGGTGCTAACTTTGCCACCAAGCATTTCCATAGCTGCAGTTGGAATAGCTAACAAGAACAAAAACAACCTTCGATAAGATAACTACATGAGAAATAACTCTATGAATTAGAAAACAAAATGGATTACAAAAGTGAGTTAAATGACAGTATGCCTCAAAAATCAAAGTTTAAGAATTCCCTGTACTATTTTCCAGGACTTATGCATTGTTTTCAAAAATTATAATTTTGTTCACAAAAATCTATGATAATTTAGGATTTGCCCCAAACAGAGGAAGAAATGGTCAGACAGTGTGTTGTGGCCAATAGTCTGTTTTCTGGTAACTGTGCAGTTGCCAAAAAGTTTGTTGGTGAAATTTGTGCTGGTTTTATGGAAAAATACCATTGTAATTTTTTTTAACACCAATTCTTAATTTAGTAATGAGTTCATATATTCCAAAGTAACTACAAATAATTGATAAAAAGGATATGCAATTATGTCAATGTCGGCAACAAAAAAGTAAATAAAAAACTGTTTTCAAACTACCAAATATGAGGTATGAGAAAGACGTGACAAAAGAAAATGATTACTATAAATAGGTAATTAATAAAAAAACATTTAAATATTAAAACTTGTATAAACACCATGTTTTGCTTTTAACTTCATACTACATACATGATCTACATATATTTAATCTAAAATGCATGTTGCCATTTAAAAATAAAAATTTCAAACTTTAAAAATTATTTTTACAGAGAATAATTGTTCAGTTTCAGTAATAGTTAAACTTCATGTCAAATCAATCACATGAGGCACACAGTAGTTAAATTTTCTATAATAAATAGGACTGTAATAGGAATAATGCAATTTAAATTCACCCCATTCTAAAATATAGACTTCATAAACACCCTTTTCAAGGATTTCTGTCTGACAAAAAAAAAAAAAAAAAAAAAAAAAAAATCTGCAATTTGTGAAAGCTGTGGGATAGAAAACACAAAAATTTTTACAGCAGGGACATCCATACTCGGCGATGACAAGAAATGGAATGAAAAGTCTTGTCATTTCTATGTGATCCAAATGGCCACGAAAAGGCCAATGTAATTGCTGGGATTTGTCTAATCAAATTTCTGATAATTGCAATGTTAGGTTGGTTGGTTTGAACCACTACAGTCTAATTTTTTGCAACACAAGCTTTAATGAGACCGGGAACTACTGCTTAATCATATCTATCCTACATGCAGGGATGTTGCACCCCTTCAAGCAATTCGGAGCAGCAAAACTTTAAATTTGTAGCAGGAAAAAGCATTTTCGTAGCAGTCAAAATCTTGATTTAGAGTAGGATATAGTGTTTTTGTAGCAGTTAAAGTAAAGATTTAAAAAATAAACTTATGTTTTTGAGGAGTCTACCAAATAATTTAGAATGATTGGTTAATAGCATTTGGAACAGCCAAATATTCAATAATTTCTGATATGGTTTAATGGTTTTGTATATGCAATAAACATATATTTGTTTGTAATTGATTAGTATAATCATATAAAAGATTATAAAAAAGTATTAGCAGTAAAAACCAAAGCTGGAGAATTACTAGTAAGCTTCATTATTACAGCTTCAGTATGAATTTATTTATTAACAAGAAAGCATTCTTTACAGCATGATGCTTAAAGAGTTGTGGCACATGATTACAAGCAATATCAGTAGGATATTTACTTTTCATTCACAAAATCACATGAAATAGCACTAAAAAAAGGACCAGACAGGAGAGGAAAGCCCTCTTTTTCCCTTCAATGTAATGTAAAAGATATATCAAGTGTTTTTTTGGTCAAGATCAAAAAGAATGTGCTTAGTGGTAAAGATAATTTTATCTTTCAATGTGTTGGCTAAGTTCTGAACATGGATTAGTTCACAGAGGAGAATAATTCACAAGGTAGGAAGAACATCACAACTGCATGACAAAAGACAGTACTTACAGATGAAGATACAAATGATCTTTAAAGATTAAAAGGTGTAAATAGAGGATAAAATGAACAGCAAAAAATAGATGAAATTTTGTGCATTGCTGCTCCAGCTTTTAAAAGTTATTTTCATGAGTTTCATCTCTCCATTTATTGCAAAACAATTAACGAGCCTAAAAACCACAATTCGAAGTAAAAAATTTTTTTAAATTTTACTTGAAAAATAAAATGATAAAATATTTTACATGAACACCTTCAGCAAGAAGATGATACATAAGACTTCTCCCCCTAACGTTCTTCAAAGAATAGTTTACCCAGGGTGGTCACAAAAAATACACTCCAGTATTCCCTCATTTATAAATTAGTAAAATAACTCCATTTAAACTTCTTTATTCAAAATGAACTAAATATATATAATTAAAAACAGAAAAATAATGAGACAAAATAAAGCTTTCAATGCTGATATGAATAATTTTAGTCATCCAATTACAACTGCTACATTAAATAATTAGCTATTCAAATATTTAAGGTATCCGTATACATTCGGAGAACTTTTTTCTTTAAACGTAGAAACTAGTTCATGTTTTTACATTTTTAGATTTATTTTCTATATTCATAGAGAATTGCACTTAAAAAATTTATTCCTGGAGAAGTTTTTATAAAAATTCTAATAAATAAAGAAAATTTAGTAAAAAAATCTGCTTTTTTTTCAAAAGGTATAATTTTTTAATAAATTAAATTATTTCAATATTTTTTGATGCAACACATTTCTTATACACTGGACTAGTGAATCCCCTAAAATCTTTGCTGAATTTACATTTGGCAAAAAATTTTGGTCCTTCAAAATCAAACATATTGAATTTTTAACCAATTTTCATTACCTTAATATCTAACTATGAGTGTAACATCATTAAAAATTATCCAAATTTAAAGCTAAGGTCATTTACTAGTAAATACTATCAAAAGCATTCATAATAATTTTTAACAAAATATTTTAAGAACTTTTTTAGAAATCACATTTCAAGTTTCAACATTGTATTAAAAATACCATTCTGAGAAAAACGCCTTTGAAGTTTATGAAAGCAACATGTTTAACTATTAAAAAATTAAAATACATGTTTAAAATTCCCCACAATTTCTTGCTTCAAAACTTTCTAATTGCAAAGTTGCTAATCATTAAAAATACTAGAGAAATGTTTAAACTAATCTTCATGAAAATTTAAAAAGTTTTGTCCAAAAAATGCTCATTAAAGGCTTTAAATTCACAACTTCCGGTTCCGAAGACGCTACTTCCGTTTTGTTTTGACAGCTGTCACTATACCTTTTCTTTAAAACGCCGTAGAGACAAAACAAAAACAGATTTAGAAGCCTAAAAGTTGAAATTTTACAATAGAGAAGTAAAAAAATGATTTTGGGCAAAAAAAAAAAAAAAAGGTGTTTTCAACGTAGACGGATACCTTAAAGTTATTAAAAATTATTCATCTTATTTTTCTCTAAGTTTACTTATTTTAATTTCGCTGTCTATTATTTTTTAATTAGTCAACATCCTTTTATATCCTTTACGAGATCCTATACTAGATTTGTATATCACTACAGTACCGATTATCCAGTTGAGGACCAGCACGTAAATGTTATACGAGTCGGAGATTGTCACATTACAGCAACTTTCTAACAACATTCATTACAGCAACTTTCTTTATTAAGGTGTCAAAAAATCCCTTGGCGCTTTCGGCGTTGGCGAAAAATATTTTCTGGCTTCCTTCGAGGAGAGGATAATGTGCAGATCATAATATTTTTCAGTTCAATGCGCAGTTGGCGCCTAGGCGTTTCTAAAACAGGCGGCTAGAATCTGCGCCCGGACGAAACGCACTCGAGCTCTGATTGGCTCGTAGAAACAGCAAGTCCTTTTTAAAAAATACGCTTGTCTAGCGCCAGAACCGAAACTAAAACTTTAACATGGCGAATGCTAGAATGGCTGAATTTAAGTGCACTGAATGTGAGCAAAGCTTTTATGAAAAAAGATATTTAAATGCGCACATTAAGTGCAAACATAAACAGCATTCCGAGGAAACTGATAAAATATATAAATGTGTATATTGTAAAAAAGTATTTAAATCGCAGGACAGTATGAGCAAAGCCGTCTTAAGACCCCAAGCCAGACACACGCATTCGTGACGTCACAGGCCGAGGCTGGGACGAGAACGCGAAATAGTATTAGTTTTGCGTATTTCTTGTTTATTCTGCTCAGCTATATATTTTAATGTAACATATTGAAGATATAAAATTATATATGCGTTATTACATATTTAGACTTTAAGTAACGTTTTTAATTCTTAATTTTTTTACAGTTTCAGATGCGATTAAAATAATTATTAAAAGATCCATAATTATTAATAACTTAAAAAAGGGTAAATTATTAAAAAAAGACCTTTTAAAAAGTTTGTAGAAGAAAATGACATGAATATTTATATAATTAGTAGAAAATGAAGTTGTAATTATTTAACAAACATTCAGAAAACATTCTTAAATTTTAAATAATTAAGAAAACTAAAAGAAATCCTCAACATCTGAAATAGGAACAATGACTAAACAAAATGCTAATTTCTAGGAATTACATATTTTATATACTGTTAAAAATGTATATTTCAGACCATCAATATAAGAGTGGTGGATTTTAAACATATTAAATTATTTTTATTAAATAAATAAAATTCCATTTAAAGGATTAAAAAAACACTAGTTAGGAATATACATTACTCACAAATATTACTTTTAAATGGAAATAATATTTAATAGCAATATGTATAAATTGTGATATTTATAGGAGATATATAGTTTTAGATTATCACAATGTTCCTAATCAAATTTACAGTATATAAGATTTACTTCAAAATAACTTGAATATAAAAAATAAAAGGTGTATTAATCTTAGTAAACAGAAAAAATTCATTAATATTTCTATATATTTCATTGAAAATAAAACACTGAATACAACGAACAATAAAAGTTTAAAACTTTATTTACATACACTATGTATTAAATACATATGTTTTATCAAGAACCTATTTCTTTGAAATATTTTACACATCAGTTACATTTAAAGATAAATTTGGTAAAATTAAAACAAGATTGCAAAAACAATTGTGCAGATACGGTAACAGAAGTAAAAAATATATAACTATTAACTTAATTATCTTATTGATAAATGTAACTATAGTTTATATTCATATAGAGTGAACCTCCTCTTTATAAAATCCATCTGAGTACTTAGAAACAAATGAAAAAATACATAATTACTCATTTTTAAATTCTTTCGCCTTATATTTCATGTATACACATAATATGCTTTCACAATGTCTACATTATATGAACTTATAGAAAAATTGATAGAAATAAAATAACTTTATATGTTACACATCTCCCTTAATTCTTTCGCCTTATATTTCATATATACACATAATATGCTTTCACAATATCTACATTACATGAACTTATAGAAAAACTGATAAAAATAAAATAACTTTGTATGTTACACATCTCCCTTAATTGTTATCTCTCTTAGTTTTAATCTCTTCAGACTTTAATTACCAAGGAGTTTAGAAATTTGAATGTGATTACATGAACTTATAGAAAAACTGATAAAAATAAAATAACTTTGTATGTTACACATCTCCCTTAATTGTTATCTCTCTTAGTGGCTTTAGAAATTTGAATAAGGTTTTTAAGAATGCTATTATGTTTTTATTTTTACATTTTAGGTAAAATACCAAAGAAAAAAAAATTAAATTAAAATTATTTGCTATTAGTAAAAATTATTAAATATTCAAAATATGAAAAGGGAATACATATATAAGTGAAAATAACTTACTGTGTCAAGGTAGCCAATTTTCTTTTTTTTTTTTATTTTGAAAATACATCATTAGTCATTTTACAATAATTATTAAGTAAAATATTAATTTGTTTTTATCTCGTATAGTAACATATGCTGCTGGATAACTGTAATAAATACTAGAAGCCCAAATTATTAAGTCTGTAGAGTATCGTGGAATACCTTGACATAATTTCAAATGTTCATTAATAAATATTATTTTCTCTTTCTTTATGTCATCTGTACATAAATTTACAAAATCATTCAGTAACAAAATAGCAGAACTTATTTTATCATCAGCTGATGCTGTGAAGCTGTTCAAGTAACTGATCATGCTGTCAAATGTAGACCAATTCAAACATTTTTGTTCCTTTCCGAAGAGCCATTTAAAAGTTAACGGAGAAACAATATTTCCATTTTCCCGTATTTTAACACTCAAATCATTTGTTACTTTTATAGAAATGGGAAATTTCGGGAAAACAGATGGATCACACTTCATAATACAAACAGAGTCACTGCCTTCAAAGTTGATTGTCATCCAAGGATGAGATAATCTTGATGCAATACCCTGATTAAAAGAATCAAAACTAGTTATATTGTCATTCTGCAGATATTGCTTGAATTTCTCCTCATCTTTTCTTTCTTGAACTAATCTCCTCTCATTTGGATCCTTCCGTTTTGCTGGTAGTACTGAAGATAGATATGAAGGTTGGTCATGAAAAATTGATGGATATGCATCATTAGTCAAAATTGGAACTTTTTTGGCATCACAAGTTCACTTCCATCTGGACGAGTAACTCTATGTTCTCGTATGATGAATCTCTCATCAAAGTGCTTAATACACACAACTGAATGTTTACCAATTACAAAGTCTTTCCTGTGAATTTGCTGAAGCCATCTAGACCGGCTGCCTTAGGAAAAGAGAATACATTTACATATCCTGATCCTGAATTTTCATAATTTGATCGACATCCAGGAACGCAACACTTACGTGGCATCTGAAAAAAAAAAAAAAAAGATTTCTGTAAAACATTATATATAACACTTCATTAGTTTATTCACGTATAAGAAAAAGAAAGTATATTAATCTGAATCATTTAAGATAATTTAAGATAAGTTCAGTTGTTGTTATTTATAAAAATTACAAATAGTCATACAACATATGTGTATAATGTAATACTATTACTTTAATGCTTTGAAAATTTACACTTAGAAAAAGCTATGATAATGTTAACAATAAATGAATGTTTGATATATTGAAACTTTCTAATGATTCGACTAACATCATTTGGGTTTTATTTCTGAAATAATAGCAAAAACTTAATTAAAATGCGTAAGATTATATTTATATTGAAAAAATAAGGGCCGAAACTGAAAAAAAAAAGTTGTTTAAATCAGAATAAAAATCGGAACTGAATCAAAAATATATATATATATCGGTTTGTTTCTGTTCGATACATTTTTTTATTTTTGTTACTGTACCCAACTTACTGATATTTTCTAATTTAATGTCAAACATAATTTAACCTCAATATAGTGTACCAATTAAAAAAAAGAATAAAATCTTCTAAATTTGATAGTAATGATGTTTTCTTGTAATTAAACTCAAATTACTGCTATGAGAGCAATATTTTAGACAGGTAAGTGTATATCAAAATTATCCTCCCAAAAGGGGTAAGAATATACACATGTTTTAAAAATAAAAAATATGTTTAAATTTATTAAGTTTATTTTAAACTAGATTCCCTTATAGAAGTATGATCTTCATTAAAAACTGAAATTTAACATTTATGTGCAAAATATTTCTTGTAAACAAGTGTGAAAGTGAGAACAGTTACAACAAAAAAAATCAAGTTATAAATATAAAGATATTCATTACTATTTTTATAAATATTTGAGGTTAGTTTATTAAAGAGATATATAACAAATTTCTATAAAAAGAAGTTATGGACAGTTGAAAGGTAGTAACAAAACCAGGGGATTATTATATTTTACAATGCTGAGACTGCAAAGAATTTTCAATTTCTTGAGATTATTCTCTACACTATATGTATAATTTGAAAGACATTCTAAATCCAAACTTGAAAAAAAAAAAAATGCAATATATTTAATAAATTGTATTTTAGTAATACTAGTAGAAATTTACGTTATGTAAAAACAAATTCAATATTCATATTAGAATTATGCATTTAATCTCTGTACAAATAACATTCACCTTAGAACACGATCAGGGTTAGCAATTGTTTTCTGATTCAAATAGTAATTCAGAGAATTCATTAATTGTTAAGAATAAACAGGCTATATTGAACAAAAATAATTTGACTTACCTTTAATAAAGATGTAAATTGCAAAGTAATCCAAAAAATATACATTTTTAAATCTAAAACACAGAACGATGATGGCGAGTACACAAGAATGTTAACAGGTTGAAGTCGTGAAGCACATGGACATGACGGTGCAGTACGTCAGCCCCGAGTAGTGACGTCAGCAGCCGGAAAAGGATTTTGTGTCTGGCTTGGGGTCTTAAGGCGGCTTTGGTATGAGTAAGCATCATAGGCGGACACACGGACAATATAATGTAAAACTGAACGTAGTTTGCCAAGAAAAAAATTGCCATGAAACATTTTCAAGCTTAAGCAATTTTCGTAATCATTTGATATTACATCACGGCTTCGAAAACCAAGATTACTATCAAGAAAAAAGTTTCAAGAGTAAAGAAGGTAAGCTCTCTTATATACTAAATTTCATAATAGCTTATTTTAATACGATAATAAAGCATGATAATTTTTTTAAAATGTGATACATAATGGGTATTAAAATTATTTATGCAACCATATTTATATATATTTCCAATTTCTTTCATTTCTTCACCATGGCCATTATAAAATATTTCAAAATGTACTAACCAAGCTAAAATTCACAGTTCCATATTGTCTATTCATTATTATTATTGAATTAATTGTTATATATATATATATATATATATATATATATATATATTGATATTTCTATACTTTTTATATTTATACACATTATACTATTTTTTCCCATTCTGTTCTATTATTTTATTCGAGTTCTTAATTCATCCCTATTAGTAAGGTTTTAAACTATATAGTAACATAATGATTATGTAAATTAACTTTAAAGCTGTATAAAATTATTGTATACTATGCCATATGTTTTCAAATGGTAATCATAAATAACACTGCAAAATAAATTGTGTACTTACTCTCATCCCACATCCAGCCCCTATAGAAGAGTTTATGGACTCTTAAAAATATAAAAAGTCCCTTTTAAAAATATAACTGTTTGAAAAAGAGCACTGAGTCATTAGATATAGGGCTGGATCCTGGATGATTTGGAAATTTCAAGTTATAATTAACATAATTATTACTATTTATAATTATATAAAAATATATGTACATCTTCTTGTTTGGCCATGGTTCCATCACTTCTTCAATAATAAATTGTGTGCCTCTTTTTAAAACAGAATTCTATACATACCTCTGTTATAGTAACCTCATCCTACAGTGCTGGTGCCCTTGTGGGCCACCCCACCCTAAATCTAAATCTAATCTCATCCTACTAAGTGCCAAATGGTAGAACACAGCCCTTCGGCAACAGAGTTTGTGGGTACAAATCCCACTGCTGGCATGGATGTTTGTAAATGTTCAGAACCGACTTTAAGCTGTAGGTCCAGTCTCATTAGGCCTCAGGAAGCAAAATAGTAGACTGTAGCATTCAAAACGAAACCATTTTACTATAATATAATTAATTTTTTATAGGTGTTCTATGGGATCAGGTGTTAATATTACAGACTAGTGAAAACTAAAAGCATTATTAACTTTTAACCATTGGTAAAATAATATTTTGGGACTGTGCATTAATATTTTAGTAAAAACAGAGCTCATCTGCATAAAATATTGCTTAAAAGTTAATTGGGCATATGTGTCCTGGATGTCAAGTTAGACTTCCAAATTAACACTTATGTGCAGTTTTTTTTTATTTATTTTTTTTTTTTAAATCTAATAGTGTTGATTTCATAACAGTAGTTTATATACACAGCATCTATTAATTAGCAGCATAAATGCAACATCTTCCCAAGACTCAAATTTCAGAAACCCAAGAAAATTGCATTCATCAAAAACTTATTTTAAAAAGTATATAAAGT
>CM063503.1:51759132-51775132 GCA_032207245.1 Pardosa pseudoannulata | reverse complement strand
GGGTAAAATAATGGATATGGGAAAATTTATCAAAGTTTTAAAGAATAAACATTCTTTGGGAAAAAAATATTGTAACACTATGTTTAATTCTACTGAGCAATAAAAGTAAATTTTGCTACAAAGTAATTAGTCTATTTATTCTGGTTGTACATACGTAGTGTAAAACATAGTTTAAACTATTCCATCGAAAAATAGTAACTACTGTATAACTGATATTAAAAATGTAGTTTTTTGTCTTCTATTTAAGAATAAAATATGAATATATAAGTGTTGTAAGAAGTCATACATGGGATGTCTTAATTCCGAAATTAATATAAAGAGTAAAGCATTAAAGTATACATAAAAAATATTTCAAAATTGATTTGCCAAACTTTCGATACTGCGCCAAATATTGACACCTGTACTGAGACGGTAAGATTGACTGTTTCTTTCTCTTTTGGGGTAAACATCAAATGCGCATGCGTCGGAGTTGGAAGATTGCTGGACACAGACACAGGAGCCTGGAACCTGGTATTCCATTCGACCTTTGATTGGCTGGTAAGTACATTGGCAGCGATTTCTAAAATTGGCGAAATACCTTGGCGACGCTTCCGTGAATTTGTATAAAATTCAACAATCCGAAAGAGACGGGGAGAGAAAGGGGGACCAATATATATTTAATTAAAGGCTTACCGATATTTAATAAAAATTACATTTATATATATTTAGTTAAAGGTTTATTGATATTTAATTAAAATTATATTTAATTAAAGTTAAATTTCAAATTAAATTAATTATAATATATCAAATTGAAAATTTATAACAATATTAAGCATTTTTTTATTAGCGTCATACGATTCATTTAATTACTAATACATATATGTATATGGACTTCTTTTTAATTAAAAATTAAAATTAAATCAGATTGATCATTAAATTAAGTTTTAAAAATACAAGTTTGAGGATTTTTTAATGTTGAAGAAACCTTTTAAAAAATGTATGGTAACATATTTTTATTGGGGTACTTAAATAAAAGGGATGGCTATCCACCCTATAAATCTGCTCTTAGCAAGTAATATTAACAAACCGATGAAAATGAGTGAACTACAATGTATGTTATTAAAGTTTTCCAAAACATAACAAATCTGAATTATTTACTAAATAAAAAGGAGAAATCTTAATAAATATATTGGTAATAAAATGAATCACATAACAGTGATAAAAAATTTCATAATTTAATGAGTTGTTATAAAATTATCATTTATGCCAACTATTTTTCAACAATTTTTAGGTTTCTTTTATTTGTTTCCATAATTTATCAAATTAAATTAATTTATAACTCAGTTCCCATTAAATGTCACCAATTCTTCTTGATAATGAATTTTGAACTATTTAGTAGCATAACGTTAATATAAACTTTATTTAAAGCTCCAAAATTATTTTTATCATGCCGTTATATTTACAAATGTTAATCATAATTAAATGTCATCGACTGCACCCCTCTCTCCTGAAACAAAATCTTATATAAGCCCCTGCTTAAAAATATTTATTTTGAAAATTTGGTCATTGAGATGACCTTATTGTGGAATTGCTCTTCTAAATTAGAAGACTGAAGATCAATTGTCCTATGCATTACATTTATTATTGGAGTAAATAGTACTGTTATTTACCATAATTAATACTTTAAACATAATTTATAAATTTTTAGAAAAAAAGAACACACAAAGCATAACAGCATGAAAATAAAATTTTATTTTAAATATCATTTAAATATATTATAATTTTATGAATACAATACAACATAAACATTTAGGCACACATACAATATTTTCCTGTCAAAATATTCTGTGAAAAATTGCAAGAAAAAAATGATAAAGGCTTCAGACAAAAGTACACTAATGAAATTCAGTACTAAACTACCCAATTTATCTACTTTTTAAGGATGATGAATAAAATTAAATATTAAAAATGTTTCACGTGTAAGAATGATCGTTGTTTGCATTAGATGAGATCATCAATTTGGGAGAAAGCAAAATTGATTTTTTAATTTTCATTTCATTGTCTGAGGGCTTTGACATCCTAGGTTTCTTAGTTGCTTTTGGCTTTCTATTTGAATGAAATCGTTTTTGGTTTCTTATTTTTTATTGCTAGGTTCACCTCTAGTATTTAAAATAAATTTTTGTTCTTTTGTAATGGGGATATTTAAAAGGTGATCAATTGCGTTTAAGTGAGCTCTGATTTGTTTTGCTCTGTCATCATCCATATTTGGGATTGATGCCATTTGAGAACTAAGATTATTTAATTTTAGTTTATTTAATTCATGATAATTTGGCACAACCAATTCATTTGTTTCTGTACCTTCTATATATTCATTATTTCCCTTACTTAAGGGCCTGCAAAATTTTGTACAGGATTTAATGATAAAGAAATGTAGTGGATGTGCTTACAAATATTATTATTTATTGCATTATCATGGCAACTACATGTGTATGCCAAAGGGCAAATGACACAGGCTCTACATCTAATTACACATGAGTCATTGCAAGCATGAACTTTTATGACTTTGTATTCTTTATCCTTTTCAGAAGACAAAATCTGCCACTGATTGTCATTATGAGCCTTAAAGGAGAAGTTTAAATTTTCAGCATCTTTGTGTCTTTTAAAGTTTAAAGTGCATTTTTTTGTAATTTTTCCTTTATATTGTTTTATTATGTCACTACATTTTTTATCATTAACTAAATTGCATAATTCTTCAATAGTTTTATCAAGTCGCTTTATTTTTTTACCTTCTAAATATATATGCTTTAAATTTCTATGAAAGTTTTCTATATACCTGTTTGTGTTAATTTTAGCATTAACCCTGTAGCAATAAGCCCATAATTTTGTCCGATTACAATAATAGTCTACGAAATATTTACAAAATGCCTTTGTATCATCGTCTTCTTGCAACTCCTTTACAAATGACTCTAACATAGTCTTAAAAATACTTTCGTCCAGCTCATACATTAAAGCTTTTAGCGTGTGATAGACATCATTTCTTTTATTTTCTTTAATACAGTTAATGTGCCCTTAGCATGCACGATCAACATGCCAGGAACATAGAAGACGATATGGGCATTTACCAAACACATCACTCCACGCTCCATAGAACATGGGAGCATCAACACTCATAAAAACATTTGGGCAAATAAAAGAAGTCGCTTTTATCGACTTAAAAAATTCAACCAAGTGTTTTTTGTTCACTGTGCTAGCAATACAAAATGAAACAGGTATGCCTTCATTAAATTTATCTATAACCAATAAGGTTATTAATTCAAACCCATAATTTGATATACCATGGGTTGAATCTATGCATACTCTGTCCCCACCAAATTTTTCGAGCATACTTCTCTGAAATTCATTCATGAGTACAAGCATAAACTCTTTTTTATCAATAACTGGGTGTTCAGTATCCTGTCTTTTATACAATAAAACAGGATTAAATTTACTTTTAGTCATATTATTGACCCATGCATCCACACTTTCTTCATCGTTTTCTATAACTGATCCATGGCTTTTCACAGCTATACCATATTTTTTTTAATAGTGTTCAAATCTTTGCTTGTAATTAAATTTTTTCGGACAATTCCTTCATCTGTTTTTCTAAAATCAAAATGATACGGCGTTCTGCCACACCTTCTAGTAATTTTCCTGAAAATAATAATAATAATAATAAAAATAATAATAATAATATATATATATATATATATATATATATATATATATATATATAAATCAGTTACACAAATCTGCATTTTTTATAATGCAAAGTTCATTGATATTTTATTATAATAACCATTGCATTATTAAGTTCCGAATATAAAAGTATCAAATTTTCAATCTCTCAACATTATTTTTAATTCATTATTGAAACTGTTTGAATTTTATGTAAACAACATAATATCAGAAAATGGTGGCTATGACTATTTTTCTTAGTGACAAGAAACATCACCAAAATTTATTTGCTTGTGAAATATTGCTCAATAAATATAAGTCTAAGAGACAGTTGCGTATCTCAAAAGGATGAGTCAATAGCCATACAAAAAAAAAAAAAAAAAAAAAAATGAATGATTATCATGTAAATAAAACTTAAAATCCTTGTAATTTACTAACTTAAGTCAAAAGCTATCAATATTTTTATTTATCAACAATAAAAATTAAAAGCACAAATTTTGTTTTAAAAAATAAATAGAAAACAAAGATATACCTGCTATTATTTGCTTATCTTCCTTAGAAATTGGAATATGCTGCAACTCTTTTCCATGTTTATAGTGCTGCGGATAGTACAATACATCTACATGAGACTTGCAGTCTTTTACTATAATATTAGATGTGCAGTAATGGCCTAATTTCATACTCCCTTGGGCTTTCAATTGCTTTACTTGTAATTTTGCCTGCGATTTAAAAAACACCACTTCTGTTGCAATTGTAAATTGTATAGCTATGGTCACTAAATTTCTTCTCAGAGCAACCAATGATGTACTTCGAATTTGTTTTTTTCTCTTCATCAGCTAACCATTGCAAAAATGAACTATGTTACAAATCAAAAAGTTGCAATTGTCAAATGTATCAAAATATAAAAATTAAATCTTAAATATTTAGAACACTAGTTTAAATAAATATTTAAAAATTACAAGGGCATATGAGTATTATACAAGTACACTTGTGATGATTTTTGCCTCCCCCTCTCATCTTTAAGATAATTAAAATAATACTTATTTAATGCAAGTGTATTCACATTAATAAATGAAGTAATATAAATTGTGAAACAAAGATATCATAACTAGATTAAAGTGACTAGTTCTTAAATTAAAAATCATTCATTAAATTATTTTAATGCAAGATTTTACAGTTAATATATATATTTTAGATATATGAATGTACACAAAATATGCTAGCTAATTACTATTTACAACCAATTAAGGGGTAGCCATAATTGGCAATACCTAAAAATTCTAAAAATCCTAGAGTTACAAAAAAAAAAAAAAAAAAAAAAGAAAAGAAAAGAAAGAAAGAAAGAAAAGATTGATACTGTTGCATAAATTCTGAAAAAGCCTGCATATATATATAATACATACATATGCATTAAATACAAATGTATATCTATATACAGTGAACCAAAAAGAAGTTGGACAGAAAGGAGAGCCTATTTTGTAGTTCAGTATTATAAAATAAAACATTTGTACTTTTAAAATAAAACATCTTTTTTTTAAAAATGGTAATTTCTTCCACGATTGAGATGACTGGTTTGAATTTCAATAAAAAAATGCATATAATTTTAAAATAATTTAAAGATAAAATTTTCAAGTTTACACTTTTACACACACACACACAAAACTTAAACATTTATTTTATTCACACTATACACTGCTTTATGTAAATTTTAAAGACAATGTTGCACTTTTGGTATAAATCCAAGTTAAAGCTTTGAGACTGAACTATTTAAATTTATATTTCTTGGTTTAAATTTCGGGAAATGGAAACAAATCAAACTTCTATAGGTATGAAAAATTTAATTATGAAACTATGGAAAGAAAAGCATAAGAGATATTGCAAAAATTGGGGAAAAGCCTCATTCAACAGTGCATTATGTAATTAATAACTATAGAATGTATGGATGTTTCCACAGACCAAATGGAAGTGATCGGCCTAAAAAAATTTCTTTGCCTCAGTAGAGAGGCAGATTTTAAACCTATAATCCGGATTTGAAGCCTATAGAATATTTATGAGCTTTTATGGAAAAAAAATTGGGAAAGAAAATAAAAAATAAAAATGAAATAAAAAGTGCTCTTCACAATATATATGGGACAGCGTACCAACAGACTTCCCAGAAAAGTTGGTCCTTTTGATGAACAAAGGATTAGATGCTATTATAGCAGCCACAGGATATCACACGAAGTACTAAATGCTTCTGTTTAAAATTTAAAAGTTATTTTTTGCTACGTTTGATAAATGACCAAGTTTTTTTTTTTTTTTTTTTTTTTTTTTTTTTTTTTTTTTTTTTTTTTTTTGCTATCGAAGGTAATACCATCATAATGTCCTTTAAATTTATAACTTATGTTTATGTGCTATTGAAATTACAACAAGTTTTTTTGATTTATTTTTGAAATTGTATTTTTCCAGAACTTTTAGTTCAAAAGCATAATGTAATGCAAAATTATCAAACTATAAAATCTTGTAACCTTACTGTCCAACTTTTTTTTTTTTTTTTTGTTGTTCAATTTAACTCATACATAGTATATTAATATATTAAATAAAAAAATATTAAATAAAGATTTACATGTAGAAAAATTTGGATACAATTTTTAAAACAATAAAACGTACCAGGTTTGGAGGGAAATGTTAATTCCTGGCAAATTCTAAATTCTTTCAAATTATGAGAGCTTTCTAAATGTTCTCTTAATTCCGGTAAATTTCGAAATTTCAAATTACAAGTGTCCTCTTTACACTCTATATTACTTTCAGGTCTTTTATTTTGATCATTTCTTTCATTTTCATTTTTATGCATTCGACTAACATGCTTTGATAAATACTTTTTCTGATAAAACACAGAGCTGCAATATTTACAATTAAAACTTTCAATATCCATTCTTTATACGTTCCAAATTCTTCTAAATAAAGAAATAAATAATGGATAAATAAAGAGCAAATAAATAGATGATGCCAATCTGAATCAATGATTAAGAACCGTGGAAAGCATCGCCACGATATTTCGCCAATTTTAGAAATCGCTGCCAACGTACTTACCAGCCAATCACAGGCCGAATGGAATACCAGGTTTCAGGCACCTGTACACAGACTCTCCTAAATCAACCAGGTTTTAGCTGTAAAATGACAGGCGGCTAGAATCTGCGCTCGGCAAAACGCACTCGAGCTCTGATTGGCTCGTAGAAACAGCAAGTCCTTTTTAAGAAATACGCTTGTCTAGCGCCAGAACCGAAACTAAAACTTTAACATGGCGAATGCTAGAATGGCTGAATTTAAGTGCACTGAATGTGAGCAAAGCTTTTATGAAAAAAGATATTTAAATGCGCACATTAAGCGCAAACATAAACAGCATTCCGAGGAAACTGATAAAATATATAAATGTGTATATTGTGAAAAAGTATTTAAATCGCAGGACAGTATGAGTAAGCATCGTAGGCGGACATACGGACAATATAATGTAAAACTGAGCGTAGTTTGCCAAGAAAAAAATTGCCATGAAAGATTTTCAAACTTAAGCAATTTTCGTAATCATTTGAAATCACATCACGGCTTCGAAAACCAAGATTACTATTAAGAAAAAATTTCAAGAGTAAAGGAGGTAAGCCTTCTTATATACTAAATTTCATAATAGTTTATTTTAATACGATAATAAAGCATGATAATTTTTGTAAAATGTGATACATAATGGGTATTAAAATTATTTATGCAACCATATTTATATATATTTGCAATTTCTTTCATTTCTTCACCATGGCAATTATAAAATATTTCAAAATGTACTAACTAAGGAAAAATTCACAGTTCCATATTGTCTATTCATTATTATTATTGAATTAATTGTTATATATATATTTTGATATTTCTATACTTTTTATATTTATACACATTATACTATTTTTTCCCATTCCATTTTATTATTTTATTCCAGTTCTTAATTCCTTCCTATTAGTAAGGTTTTAAACTATATAGTAACATAATGATTATGTAAATCAACTTTAAAGCTGTATAAAATTACTGTATATTATGCCATATGTTTTCAAATGGTAATCATAAATAACACTGTAGAACAAATTGTGTACTTACTCTCATCCCACATCCAGCCCCTATAGAAGAGTTTATGGACTCTTAAAAATATAAAAATAAAAAAAGTCCCTTTTAAAAATATAACTGTTTGAAAAAGAGCACTGAGTCATTAGATATAGGGCTGGATCCTGGATGATTTGGAAATTTCAAGTTATAATTAACATAATTATTATTATTTATAATTATATAATAAATATATGTACATCTTCTTGTTTGGCCATGGTCCCATCACTTCTTCCATGTAATAATAAATTGTGTGCCTCTTTTTAAAACAGAATTCTGTACATACCTCTGTTATTGTAACCTCATCCAACAGTGCTGGTACCCTTGTGGGCCGCCCCACCCTAAATCTAATCTCATCCTACGAAGTGCCAAATGGTAGAGCACAGCCCTTCGGCAACAGAGTTTGTGGGTACAAATCCCACTGCTGGCATGGATGTTTGTAGATGTTCAGAACCGACTTTAAGCTGTAGGTCCAGTCTCATTAGGCCTCAGGAAGCAAAATAGTAGACTGTAGCATTCAAAACGAAACCATTTTACTATAATATAATTAATTTTTTATAGGTGTTCTATGGGATCAGGTGTTAATATTATAGACTAGTGAAAACTAAAAGCATTATTAACTTTTAACCATTGGTTAAATAATATTTTGGGACTGTGCATTAATATTTTAGTAAAAACAGAGCTCATCTGCATAAAATATTGCTTAAAAGTTAATTGGACATATGTGTCCTGAATGTCAAGTTAGACTTCCAAATTAACACTTATGTGCAGTTTTTTTTTTTTTTTTTTAAATCTAATAGTGTTGATTTCATTACAGTAGTTTATATACACAGCATCTATTGATTAGCAGCATAAATGCAACATCTTCCTAAGACTCAAATTTCAGAAACCCAAGAAATTTGCATTCATCAAAAACTTATTTTAAAAAGTATATAAAGTACAAAATTTGTCAAATTTAAATTTTATTATCACTATGCATAAATTATACAGCCACCCAATAACTTTTCATAGCTTATTCTACACAACATTAGTGTTAAAGGTGCAAAATTTATCTGAATAGTCTAGATCTTGGTAGATTGGGAGAGGGGAGTAGCTTAAGCCCAGTGGACTACTACTGCAACAGATGTGTAGTACTTTCATGCAATTTCTCATATAAAAATGATCTAGCATAAGTGACTAAAAATTATGTCTTGGACTTCATATTTTGGTAGTCAGATCCTAAAGTTTATGGCCCCTGATGTTTATGGAATTTTTTAAATTAATTATCAGAGATCTATGCAATTTTGAAAAAATTGCAGAGTCAAATAAAACATGTTGCAATATACCATTACATACTTATTTAAAAAAATATAATAATATAGCACACTTTAACTCATGCATATGTTTTAGAATTTGAATCCTGGCTTACTGAAGAAGAACAAAAATGCAAGAGCAGTTTCGTGATGGCTCGGGGAGAACAAAAATTTAGTTCTCATACTACTAAATCCTATATTTGTAGTAGAAGTGGGCACTATATCTCACACTCAGAAGGAAAAAGACAGCTTAAGGCTCAAGGCTCAAAAAGAATTGGTTTCCACTGTACCTCCCAGATTGTTGTAAAACAATCTGAAAACAGTATTGATGTGCAATACTTTCCAAGTCATTATAAACATGACAGCTTATTAAGCCATATTCCTTTATCTCAAGAAATAAAGAATACTGTTGCAGGTAAGAAAATTATTTTTATCTATTCATATAAAAAATTAAAGACAATAATTTCTAGTATAATAGAATCTGAAGGTAAAAGTAAGAAGAAAATATATAGATGAGCAAAACTATGGTTGTTTTTAATTTTCTATTTTCCTCATTCTTTCTACATCTTTTATTATATTCATAAATTATATTTGTTACTTTTCATGCTTATTTTAGCAGTTTATGCATTTTTTACAATGACACATATAAAAAAAATGTAATTCTGTATATAAGTGTACTTAGTCTTTGAATCCAAAATCATTCATAGCTTAAAATAATCAAGTTTTTAAGCCCACTTAGCCGTTTGAATCATTACATTAGTTTTTCTTTAAAAAAAGTTTGTTTATATTTCTTACAGCCACAAACTTTATAGTTTTTTTTCTCTTAAAAATATGTATTTTATTATACTTACAATAAAATTTTACTATAAAAGAAATATTTTACTTTTCTAGGTAAATTACTTCAAGGTGTCAGTGATTCTAGAATCATTAGAGATATCCGAGGCTGTTCAACTTCTGAAGGCAATTTGGAAAGGACCCATATATTTACCCATAAAGATTTGAATAATATTAAAAAAGATATTGTAACAGACAATCATATAAACCCAAGCTCATTCGATGAAATAAGCATTGAAATGTGGGTAGAAAGTATGAAAGAGAGAAAAAATATTATTCTTGATTTCAAAAATCAAGATACTGATCATGAAATTATTGAAAAAAGGGAATTTTCTTGCTTTTATGATGCCTCTTCAGTTAGATATGTTTATTCAATTTGGGGAGGATAGAATATGTGTTGATTCAACCCATGGCATATCAAGCTATGGGTTTGAGCTTGTTACCGTAATGGTAATCGATGAATATGAAGAAGGTTTCCCTGTTGCATTTTGTGTTACATCGACTGTAAATTTTAAATCGATGCAATATTTTTTTAAAAAATTAAAAAATACTCTCCCAGAAGAGATAAAAACCAGAGTTTTTATAAGTGATGATGCTCCTTTTTTTTTATCAGGCATGGGAGAGTATTTTTGGTCCTGTCAAAGTTCATTTACTTTGTGCCTGGCATGTGGATAGAGCATGGCAAGGGCATTTAATTTCTATTCCATTAGAAAAGAGAAGATGTGTGTATAAAGTTTTAAAGTCAATAATGTATGAGCTAGATGAAGAAACTTTTCACAAAACTCTTCCTCAATTTTTAACAGAATTAGAAAAAGATTGTGATAGGAAAAATTTTCATTTATATTTTACAAAATATTATGCAAGCAGAAAAGAGATGTGGGCATACTGTTACAGAAAGGGTGCAAAATTAAACACTAACATGCATCTAGAACATTTTCACAGAGAGATTAAACATATTTATTTAGAAGGGAAAAAATGTAAAAGAGTAGATAAATGCTGTGAAAGTTTGCAAAATTACATCACAGATAAACAGTTTGAAAGACTCATTAAACACAATAAAGGTAAGATCACAAAAAAACATACAGATTCATATCACAGACACAAAGAGGGCCAAAATATTATTTTGAATTGCCAACAGATATCACAAGATAAATGGGTAGTAAAATCAACCACATTTCCAAGCAAAACATATACAGTCCAAAAAACACATACATGTACAAACACATGTAATATTATCTGTCGTGAATGTGTATGCTGTATGTCAGCATATGAATGCACATGTCACGATTTTTCAATTTTGAACAATTTATGTAAACATATTCATGCTGTTAACCAATCATCTGAAATGCACACAGCATACTCTGGTCCTCTTCATATCACACCATCCTCAAAAACCACACTACCTAATACAAATACACTTACTGATAATGTAACAAGTAATTCAGAAATAAGCAAAGAACACATTTTAAACAAAATTAATGCTTTATATTCTAAAATACAATCAAAATCATCAATACATCCAGATATGGCCAGACAAATTATGAACTCTCTCAATTCTGTAGATCATTTATTAAACATTAATATACCAGTAAACATAATTACCAACAATCCTCGAGAACCTGCTAACAAGAAAATAATCGCACAGAAAAGATTTTTTTCAACAAAGAAACAAAAAGCTTAGAAAAAACAGAAATTAAATAAACCATCCAAGGAAGAACAATTAAATACTGAAAACATATTATTAAATAAACCCTACATTAGCATAAATTCTAACAATGATCACAATTATATTTAAATGGATAGATGAATTAAAAGTTAGAATTTCTTTAGGTTAACATGTGAAAGTAAGGTGTAATATGAAATGCAATAGCAAATCTATTGATTATGAAGATTTTTTTTATGAATACCTCAAATGTTTGAATTTTTAATAAATTTTTACCCATTATGTTATTTTGTTAAACATAACAAACATCATGTGTGTAACTGAGTACCTCACATGCTTGTTTATTTGATGAATGTACATACATTTTTTTGTTAAATGTAACAGAGTACTTTATATGTTTGCTTTTTTGATAAATATATGCAATATCTGTTTTTGTCAAATATAACTGATGAATAATAAACTTCATTAATTTTTTACACATTTCATATTGTCTGTTTCATTTGTCTATAATACATTTTTATATTTTCCCATTACTTATTGTATCTAAATTTTTTATACAAAATGAAGTTAAGAACAAGTCACAATTAATTCATTTACTCAAGATCTGGTAAAAGTGGCTGGGTCTTTTGGGACACTAATGTTGTTAGAAACTTCCAAACAACCCTCGCCTTTATACCATAATTTACTTTCAGTTGGAACCAATTGCCTATTACATTCCCACACAACCATATAGAGCTTATAGCCATCTAATAGAGATCGAAATTCATCTATGACATCCAGGACGTGCTATAGAACTCTATAAGATTAAAAAAATGGATGTCTAATGGTCGTGTGTGATTTCGATGTCTGTTAGATATCTAAGACATGTTATGTACATCTATAAGTCCTCCAGGTTTCGACTTTTAATAGACGTAGCCTGTATCAGTTCATATTTTGATATAGACATCTTATAGAGCTCTTTTAGATCACCTCCTCCCAAAGCGCCATCTATAGTCTGGTGAACAAACTACTACGCTGTATATTATTATTGAGTGTGGAACGTAATCTTCACATGTTTATAAATTCCTGTAAGTACTAAATAATAATTCACATTGTAAATTACACACAAATTATACTGCCTCTATCTAGAGTTGTCTTTAATATATTATTATGTCTGTTAGAATATTTTCTTATAGTTTCTTTTTTATAGATTTAGAAAAATTTAAAATGCTTCTAAAAGTATACTATGAATTTTTTCTAATAGACATATTTCATAGTTTTTAAAAGTCATGAGATGTGTCATAATATTTAGCAGATTTTATTGTTGAAATTAATAAATTTATTCAAAGTGGTATGAAATTGAATGTTTTATAATTGAATAGACTTTCAAGTCAATAAAAATTGACTTGAAAGCTTTTGATTGTGATGTTTACAACAGCTAGTTGATAAAGTATTTGAATCCACAAAATTTTTCTGACACGAATGAAACAGTTTTTGTTAATAGTTTTAAATTAAAGGAAGAACACACTAAATGGTCTGGTGAACTTAACACACAAGAAAAGTACTAAATTTTAATTTTAAAAAACAAATATTACACTTCTAAATTAAATTTGTGCAAATTTTATGATTGTTCTAGAATAGATATAAAAAGTTTTGTAGTAAATCAAGGTGCCAAATATGCTATAAGCAAAGTGTTTTAAAAGTCTTTCAAATTTTATATATAATAAATAAAACTTTAAATTGATGCTTGTGTTTCATCGATTATGTTTGATATTTTTCAGTTAAAGTGAAAATATCAGTTTTTTCATTGGGATTCAACCTTGACCCAGCTAGCTGAAATCCTTTTTTGTTTTATTTATCCAGAGGAATTCTATTTACTTTAAAGAAAGGACTAGTCGACAAGGGAAGAAATTCAAATGATAGAAGAAATTTTAAACTAAATATCAACACTAAAGAACTGTAGGTTAGTATATTTGTATACTCTGATAAGTATTAGAATGTTGTGAATTATAGTCTGGTAAATACATTGCATTGTTAGTAGCAAGTGTTTGTTGTATAATTTACATTTTAATTTACTTTTAATTATAATGTTTCCATTTGTATCAATGAATTATTTCATAATTTGTTTGCTTTGATTTTTCTCATATTTTCAGCACTACTTAGGTTGTATGTTGTCTGAATTCATATCTATATTCTACATATAAATTGTTTTATTATTAAGTACTTTCCAGACCAGTGGCATAAGCCTCAGTGACTTGGTATGACAATTATGTTATCAAAAATGTCAAATGAATTGGTAGCAAAATTTAGCTGGTTGAGGGCAAAAGAAAATGATGTTCTACTTTTATTAAAATCTAAAATTGTATCAATTAAATTATAGTTTTTATTTATTTAGCACTTGTATTTCTGTATAATAATTATTAATAATAAATTAATTACTTGTAGTTGTATATCTAGGAATAGTCATACCACTGTTATGTGTATATATCAAGAGAAATGATTTGAAGGTACAAATGTACTTTACCAACCAAAAGTTTGGTACTTTTTTAAAGATTTATATATAATTGTGTGTTTATATATATGTGTGTGTGTGTTTATAGGCACATGGTTTTGGTTATTTCTCTCTCTCTCTCTCTCTCTCTCTCTCTCTCTCTATATATATATATATATATATATATATATATATATATATATATATATAGATAGATAGATAGATAGATAGATAGATAGATAGATAGATATAGGCACATGGTCATTGTGTGTGTGCATATATGGGTATTGTGGGATATGTGTGGATATTTTGGGTACTATGTGAGTGCAATATTTTATTTATATTAAATTTGTTCATGTAAAAGCATATATTTAATATAAATATGAACCATTCTTATAAAATATAAAAAAATATTAAGGTAAACCTAGCAATATTTTCTAAAAAAAGAAAATTATTTATTATATTTTAGGTGCACGTAGGTGAAATGTGTTATGGAAGCATCTGACGAACCAAGAAATTGAAGGCATTGTTAAAGGCTGGTGTAAAAATTGTTAAAATATTTTGCATTCAATAAAGAATTTTAGTAAAATATTTATACTTTTTTGCAATAGTAAAAATATGTTTTTTTTTTTGTTTTTTTTTTTTTTGTTAAAAACAGAAAGATATGATCTGTATTCAAACAGTATGCAGTTGCAGTTTTGGGTTTTTGGCATGACAGAACATCAAAAACTGGTTTGAACTGTCAAAAACTTATGACAAATAATATCATATTTTAGATATCACATTACCTTTAAAGAGAGAAATTTATTTTCAAGCAAATATAAATGGTATTTTAATATTCAAATTAATTTTCAGTTTTAAAATGTATATTCATTAATTAGAACAATTAAGTTAAAAAAAACTCATCTGGAAAATCTAATATTTTTTATGCTTCAGTTACTATAATTATATTACTTAAATTTATTGTAAATAATTTTTTCATAAAATTAGTACAGGAACTATGTTAAAGATCACTATTCAAATTTAAATCAACTAAGGGAATTTCCATTATAGACCTTTTTTTATTGTTGATAAAGCATTAACTTTTTAATATTTACTTTTATGCTTTGAGATTCTTGTTGAAAAACAGATGGTTTATGATGATTTGTTATGATGATGCAGATAAAATTGATAGACTAAAATAATGTTTACCAGTGTACTTGGTATTGAAAAAAGGAAATTTACAATCAAGGAAACAGCAAATCAGGTCAGTATTGGGTAGATGTCAAAGTTGAATGCATTACAGAAGCTAATTTTTTTTCCCAAATGCTTCTAATTGTACCCCACAAGGTACCACAAATTTGTAACGAGGTTTTATAATAATAAAGAATGCATAAATAAATCAGAAGGAAGTGTAGCCCCTTTAAAATAAGTTTATGATGTTGTATAATATATTTTTGAGTTTTTCTAGTAGAACATTTAAAAATTATTCTAAATATTTAAGTGCTATATGACTCTTTGTATTTTACTGATCTTTAAAAGCAGAAGAAACAAGAAAAATCACAAATAATTGAAGTAAAAGATAGGAAAGAGCTATCAAATGAGATAAAAATGTTACAAGCATAAAATTCAAATAAAAACAAATAGTTAGCTAAAATAGAATAATTTGAGAAGTTAAAATGTTTATCATTTGGTTTAATGTTTTAATTCTTACTTATGTCTATCTGCAAAAGGGAAGTAAAAAAAATCTTAGTTTAATAATAAATTAGTACATATATTTTGTTGGACTTTATTAATTGAAAAATTTATTAACTTTTTAATAAATAAAAGCATATATTAAGATAATTTAGGTAAAGTAAAGAAAAGCATGAGTTTTTACTCTCAAAATCTCTAAAAATTTTTTAAATATTTTTTAGATGAGCTTTATAAGTTTATTTAATTCAGTATTCA
>CM063503.1:51698985-51759032 GCA_032207245.1 Pardosa pseudoannulata | reverse complement strand
CTAACACACTGGGCGTTTTAGGAGAGAAAATTTCGTTAAGATGCCGCCGCTTATAAGGTTAAGTATGTAATTAAGTTGATTTGAGAATGATTTAGATTTATAATCTTATCCAATAGAAAAAGTTTTTTTTTAATATATAAAAATCCAGAATTACACATTATTATAATGCTGCTTGAAACCATTCCCTGGCAATGTATATGACACAAAGACCAGCACAACAGGCTTCAATACAAAAAGTCCCAGGATTGAATCCCTGTACAGGCGGTGTGGTAATTTTAATTTAGTCTAATTACATTTCTGATGTCTGTATGCATCGTGGCATCAAGTATTTTTAAAATAGTTTTTTTCCCTTACGTTTCCATCAAAATGGTCTAATTTATAATTTATTTTTAAAATTTTACAATTTTTAGTTTTACAGCTTTAAAACAGGACACGTCTGTTGAGTCGTCTAGTATATATAAAAAGATTTCTGACAGGAAATTATTATAAAATCAAATTATAAGAGAACAATTAAAATTACTCATTTTTTAATTTAATGATTTCTAAAAAAATGTATAAAAGCAAAATAAACTTTAAATTACTTACTTTCTATTGGAAGCTGTGAAACTGGAGAATTATGAGATAAAGAATTTAACTGAGACTCTACATCTTTTGATTTCTCCTCTGATAAACCATCCAATACTATTTTGGGTTTTTTTCTACGTTTATTAGAACACATATTCAGTCTTTCAGAAGCATAAAATGTAGAATGTTCTTTAGATAAATTAATTTTCTTTTCATATTCTTCGACACTTAGATCATGATCTAAATGTGAAATAGAATAAATACATTATTTGCAATTAATTGAAATATATCTACAAATTAAAATAATTATTAAGTATCTATCTATCTTGCTATATATTAGGCATGTTATATCAAGAGAAAAAAAGTATCAAATCATTTATACTGTATATGAAAAGAGTACAGTAAATTTCTTAACCATTTATTTAAGGCTAGTCAAAGAATATTTGACTGAGAGATTGTTAAAATGATTTGCTTACACAGCATGTTAGAGTGTGTATAAAAAGTTTTTTAAGGTTAAAACCTATGAAAAGTATTGTAATTTGGTTAGTCTTGAAAAACAAAGGAAATAAATGTACATTTACAACAAAACACATATTCTTGATACATATATTTTTAAACATTTGTTAACAGTAATGAAATTACAATAAAGCACACTTTAAATTGGATTACACAAGTTTTATTGAAAATTATGCTAAACTTCTTTGCCTAATTAACATCAAATAGCAGACAACCCTGTATTTATGATCAGTTTTAAATAACTTCAGGCACTGAAATTTGCTCAGAATTGCCAATCTACTAAGAAACTACTTTTTATTAATTCCTACACTAAAAACTTAAATATTTGTAAAATCCTTACATTTCTGAAAATGTTTAATGTATGATAAACTAGCATAAACTTATTTGATACAGTTTAAATATACTAACAAAATACATTGCCAACAAACCTCTTTTTCTTATTCTTAAAAGAACAAATAAAATTTTAAAAGAGAACAGATGCAATAGCTACACTGCTTCTGGTTACCATGTCTTTTTCTTGTCGATCTTGGCAAAACCCCCATTTTCTGAAAGTCACCAAACTAAAATGACGCCAAAAGCCACAGTGCAAATATCCCATTTATACTATAGATTTGTTAGATTTATTATTATCTAAAGCAGTGGTTGCCAGATTTACAAAGCTTTTGAGCAACCATACAATTTTTAAATCTTACTGTGAACTATCTAAATAAACGAGGCAAAATTGAAAATTATTTTTTTCAAACCTTACATTTATTTATAGCTTATAAGCAAATATTACTACTAAATATAAAATAAATTTAAAAAAAATTACATAAGAAAAAGCAGTTTAATTGCACATATGAATAATAAAAGCATCATTAAAAATACAAATCAGAATTGTAAATAGAGACTGTCCTTAAGAGGTTGTAATGAGAAGGATAGTACTCTGGTTATCAACAAGTTTTTAAATGTTTGGAGAATAAATAGTGGATTTTTGATTTGACATTTGAATATAGAATTTTCCAAATGTCTAACAGTCAATCTATTTCTGCACTTTAATTTTTTATAAATTTTATACAGTAAAAAGGATCATATTATTACAAATATGAAGAGCTAAACATTGTCTTCACTCTTACACTAACCTGGACAAAACTAGAATTTTTTTTTAGTGAGCAAGAAACAAAATATTTTCAGGGGTTGAAGAAAGCAATTTTAAAGACTTAGCAGTTTTGAGTTATCTGTCTGAGATAAATAAGAGTTACTCTAAGATAACCAACAGGCAAACTGAGTATGACTGCAATCCAGACATGCTAAGGCACTGTGTCCGGAGCAACAGCGCTTCTTTAAATTTTAGCATGTTAATTACAGATATCTTATTGGTTTATAAATTAAAATTAAATTTAAAATACTTACACAGTAGTAAATTATAAAAGGTAAATTAAAATTTATGTATTTAAAAATTTATTAATAGCTTTTTTAGAGTTAACAACTTATTTTTCAAAACAGTGTTTCTTAAAGCAACATTGACCCTAATTAAAATATTTCCATTTTTCTATCATCAGGGATTCTAGAGTTTGTCTACTCAAATTTGACCTAAATTCAATTAAGTTTTTTGCACAGTAGTAAAATCTTTAACATGAAGTATTACTGTGTGAAAAGAGTAATATTCAGCTTTATTTTTTGAAAAACTTTGTATTTAGTTGCTGAATTGTACTCTTTTAACCCTTCAAAAGTTTTGTTATTTTCCAGAGAAATCCGAGAAGCTTCTGGAGCTATCAAATTTTTTCATTTCTCCGGAGCTGTTCCAGAGAAGTTGGCATGTCTGTCAATCTACTGAAAGTTTTTCAGAAGAATCCACTAGTAATATCATGACTGATGGTTTTGGAACCTATGAAAACACTTTCATCAAAATTTTTCACTCAAAATTAATGTGTTTGCTTAAAGAAAAAAAATAATAGATTAAAAAATTATTTTTAGCAATCCCCTACTTTTTTCCAAAAAGGTTAAAATTCATAAATTCAATCCCTTATAATAAATATATATGTCATACTATATTTTTAGGAATATCAATAAAATTCAATGTTATACTCACTTTAATTTGCATCATATTATAAAAGCAATTGGTATAATTAAACTATAAAAGTTAACTACATACCTTTAATATGGGATAACAAATTTTCTATTTTGGTAAATTTTCGACAGTGAAAACACATGACTGGACACAGATCATCTATTAGAGGCGTATGTCTATACAAATGTACATCTAAAATAAATAAATATTGTTAATTATTTTATTTGAAACAAGAATTATAAGCAAGGTTCATGAAAATAAATTCCTCCTCCTCACTACAAAAAAGTTGCTTCCTAAAGCTTTGTGAAAAATATCAATAAATGCTTAGAGTTGATAACTAAATAATGGTCAATTGCACAAAAAAAAGATGGCAGGTAGAATTTGGTTTAGAGTAATAGTCGGATTGTTGCCACATGTAGCTCATTAAAGATAATCCTGGACAGCTACAAATATCCATGTCAGCAGAGAGATTTAAAGATGTAGACTCAGATAGTGAAAGACCCTGATCTGTTTGGCCATTATAAAGTCATAAAATGAAGGAAGGCTATTATTTATAAAAATACTTGAATTAACCTATCTATATTTTAAAAACAGTTTCTCTAATCTCAGATATATCAGGATATCAATTAAAGAAATTTATAATAAAGTAAAATTTAAAATACAGTTAATTTTTACAAATGTTTTAAAAATACTTCAAATGAGACAAAAAGAGGATTTTTTTCCAATTTCCAATTTTATTTTAAGAAAATTTAACAAATCCAAATGTTTACCAAAACATATTTGTATATGTTATATAAATTTTTCCAAAATCTAACTCCTTGGGAGAGTATAATAAATGGAATATTTAGGAGATAGTGACTGAATTTCTTTAAAGTCAGTGAAACACAATTTTAAAGTCCAGAAGTTAACATTGAAAAACTGAAATGCATACACACATCCAAAAAAGAAAGGGGACTAGATTAAAAATGTTTGTAAAGAATTATATGATTATATACTTTTAATTGACATAATCATTTAATGCAAAGATGGTCAAACTGCAGCTTGAGGCAGAATTCACAAACTTTATAATAGGAGCAACTACCCCATTGATTATAGTAAGTATATTATTCAAATATTTTATTGATTATTATACTTATTGTCTAGCTATAAATGTTTAATGTTAATTTATGAATAATAATTAGAAGTATGAATTGAATTTAAATGTTCACCTTAAAAAATTTATAAATGCACATACATACAATGTGTGCAAAATAATTTAAATTATACTCTTGGGATGATGTCTAATTTGTTGAATAGAATATTGATAACAATCATACAAAATAGAGTGTATAAGTTAATTTTTTCATTTCTCTGCATTAATTTTCTTTTGCTTTTTTCCTGATTTTTTTCACTTTTATCTTGAATATTTTTCTTGCAAAATCTTAAAATTCAAAAAGCCTCATTTGCATATCTGTGAATAGGTAGCAAAACCAAAAATAGCATCTTCAAGATATATTTCATAGCAGACATAACAGCTGGAAGAGGAGCAAAAAATTGATGACATTAATATTTAACCTGTTCGCAACCAATGTCTCATGGACAGGACATAGCAATTCTACTCTTATCAGCCCAGCATCACCTCCACACGAAGAGCTGCAGTTTATATTGAGACACCAGAATCACGTATGCATAATTGGGGATTGGAACATTTTATTTGAATTTTTAAGTGCTAGATGTAATTACTAGATGGCGTTAAAACAGCAATGGTTTTCACAATGGTCAACTTATGTATATCATTTACGTATATGATAAAATACATCGTTGATGTATAGCATTTACGTGCTGGTCCTCAAATGGTTAACAGCAGAATGAAGATTGGATGGCAATAAGGGAATGTTAAATATGACCACTAAATCAATTTTACAAAGCAATTTTGTAATTTTATCTTTTTCTTTCTAATAAAGCTTATATTACATGTACATCATAAACACACATATAAATTTAAATATATATATATATATATATATATATATATATAAATATGTGTATATATATATAAAATAGTATTACCATCAATACTTAATTTCTTAGAAGAATATTCATTACTCATAGGATCTATTCTCTCAAAAATTTTCTCATGTGTTTCTAAAAGAAAAAAAAAAGCACAACTGATAAATGAATCTATTAATAGGTGGAATTTTTTTGTACACATTTTATCAATTCTGATAAGAATTGTTATTTAATGAAAAAAAAAACAAATGAATAAAATTATTTAACTGAACTATAATATTTTTAAAACTATTTATCAGAGGGAAAGAGTCAAGAATCATGGAATAAGTAAAAATTTTAGAAATAAGAAACCTTAATGCAAATTTACGTGCACGTATATAGACAAAAGAACATCTTAATAGTAGTTAGTCAAGACAAAATGTAGCTGTCTTTAGACAATAATTGTTAATTAAAGCTTTCATGTTTGTTATTCAGATAGTCTATGAACTTTCAATTCTTTAAATCAAGCTATGTATAGTTTAGTAAATTCATTTCGGTAAGGATGTGAGCTAAAAATTGCATTGATATACAGCTGAACAACCTTCAACTTTTGGCAGTTTTATGTCCAGTCTGACTTAACATGATCTTTCTAATTTAGCATTGGATAAGTCTATTCAAGATAGTGGATTAGACGAAAGGGGCATTCTATAGATCTGTTTAATTACTGTCCTATGCAGATGACATGGATATTTTTGGAAGGTCAGAGAAGGCTGTGAGAGAAGTCTATCAAACCCTTGAAACTTCTGCCACAAATTTGGGCCTTAACATCAATGAAAATACTAAATTAAACGATTTCTGCCCAATTTCAACTATGAATTACGGAGTGCCTCTGTGTATTAACAGTCGCACTTTTGAAAAAGTTAAATTTAAACTCCAGTACCAAACTGCAGTACTCTACCATTCAGCCAAGCTAGACATGGAGAGCAGGGATCGCAATATTTTGCTAGGCATATTCATGGTCAGTTGAACTGTTTTATTTTCTAACTTTAATATACTAATATAATAGCCTTTTAATTATATTAAATTTAATATAACCTTAATTATATTAAATTTAATATAACAATGCATTTTTTTTCAACAAATGAGCTATGTCTCAAACTACATGTCTGAAAAAAGTAGCCAAATATGGGCATATATAGGCATCTAATGCATAAAGTAAAAATATAATTAGTTATATTTACTTTGTTAGCATTTTAATTTTTAGTGTTTTTAATTGGAAAATATTTAACCCATTCCAAATGATATTTCACATATTAAGTATTTTGATAACTTTCAAGGTTACAGATTTTGTTTTTCTTCATTTCAGCTGATATTTGGAAGTAAATAAAATAATTATATTTCAATCTACTTTAGTAAAGTTTAAAAGAATCATGTGTAAAACATGCTTATAATTTGTTTTCAAATTGCATAAAAATATAAGTAATATAAGAAAAAAAAAAGAATTTAGTACTAGATATTCGTATCAATTGGGATAAGAAGCTATGGATGTATGATAAAATCACTATTTGTATTGTCCCCATAAGTTTAATTTTTAAAACCATAGATTTTTTAGAATAATATGAAATATTTCCATTTAGACCTAAATTTACTTTGAACACTGTTTCCCTGAACTATCTTGAATATGAATGGCACTACCATGACTATTAATGTAGGTTACAATTTATAATTTCTCTTTTGTAAAACCCTTTAACCAGCTCATTAACTCATGCTATTCCTATTGATTATAATTAAATACTGTCATCAAAAGTATCCATACAATATAAACAAGCAATGAACAACTTGAAACACCATACATTCAGCAAACTGTAAACAGTCAACAAACTGGAAGTCAGTAAATACAAATAGTCAATAAATATGTTTAGGATTTTAAGTCATTAACGCATGTTTTCATCAGAAGCACCACCTTTCATTTTCTTTAGTTTTTTATCGTTTGCAAAAATTTTATTTTAGGTGTGTGGCAACCTGATTTTTTTTTTTTTTTTTTTTTAAAGATTTTTAGAATCTGTTTTTGATGCTAGATTATTGGTTATTAAAAGATTAAAGTTTTATATTTGTTGTCATTCATCTGTAGAACTTGTAGTTCATTTGATTGATTTGTTCAGGGATGTTGGACTCCTTCAAGCATTTTGTAGCAGTTTTCGGAGCAGCAAAACTGTATCAGGAGATTTGTATCAGGAGAAAGCATTTTTGTAGCAGCCAAAATGTTGATTTGGAGCAGGAGAAAAATTTTTGTAGCAGAAAAAATGTTGATTTGATATAATGTTTTTGTAGCCATATAGATATAATGTTTTGCTTAAAGTGTTGTTACACATTATTACAAGCAATATCAGTTATTTACTTTTTATTCCCAAAATCACGTGAAATAGCACTAAAAAAAGGACTGGACAGGAGAAGAAAGCCATCTTTTTTCCTTCAATGTAATGTAAAAGATATAAGTGGGTTTTTTTTGGTCAAGATCAGAAAGAATGTGGTAAAGATAATTTTATCTTTCAATGTGTTGGGTGAGTTCTGAACACGGATTAGTTCACAGAGGAAGATGCAGATGAACATCACTACTGCATGACAAAAGATAGTACTTACAGGTGAAGATACAAATGCCCTTTAAAGATTAAGATGTGTAAATGAACAGCAAACAATAGAGTAAGTTTTATGCATTGCTGTTGCAGCTGTAAAAGTTATTTTGATATGAGTCTCGTCTCTCCATTTATTGTGAAACAATTAATGAACCTAAAAACCACCATTCCAAGTAAAAAACTGCGACTGAAATGTATTTTTAATTTATTTAAAAAGTCAGAATTTATTATTTTTCAAACTTTTTCAGAAAATTTCCTAAATAAAAAAAAAACTTCACAATTTTCCTTATAATTCCCTGTGATTTCCAAAATTACCAGTTGGCTTCTATATTGATAAACTCTGCACTCTGTATTGATAGAAAATACAAACTAAATATTTTTATATTTCAAGTAAAAATTCCTTGGTTCAAGCACTAAAAGTATAAGCAGAATGTACATGGTAAATATAGCAAAATTATGAGTGCCCAAATAAAATTTGGTTTCAAAGATATAATACTCAATTACTTCTATCTAGAGAAGAAAATCAAAATTTAATGAATAAAAGGATTGATTAATATACAAATAGGAAAAAATGCAAATTCTTTTTTCATACACATAGTACAGGTATCCATATTCTAAATGGTTGAGCTAGTTTTAAAAATAATTCAGGTGACATTTTTTGCAGGCACTCAGTACTTTCTCAATTTTACTCTCTCATAAAATATGTCAAGCATTGGAACTGGAATGTATTGATCACGGCAACAAGATCAACATACATAGTACAGCAGTTACATAGTTAGATGAAAAAAGGGATGCTGACAGTTAATTATACAATAAATACACAATAAGTTTAATTTACCAAAGGTTATTGACACATTGAAATCCCGATTGTTGGGGTTTATATTACTAACAAAGACCTATTTATGGCAGTTTAAAATTAAAAAAAAAAAAAAAAATCCTTCTAGCTTATAAGCTTGAAATATCATGATATTTATTTTTTTACATTTAATATTTTACATCCAATATGATTACAATTCGATCTGAAGTAATAGGGGGAATTCACACAGCAGGCCACAACTCAACTCATACTTAATTCAGCTCTTCTTTCATAAAAAATGGCAAAACATGAGTTATTTAAACACTTCGTCTGCGGGCAACATATTTTAATGTTTTTTGCAGTCTGTCACTGGAGCGTGGGTCACTTAAAAAAACATATTTAGTAGATTTGGAGTGGATACCCACTAACCACCACAAATCTACTCAATAGGTCTAATTATATGTATGTGTGACATTATAGGCATGTTGTTTGCATTGCTATGCAACGCTTTGCATTTTCCTCCCCCCAAGTTACAATTGTCGAGTGACTCGGTCTTTGGTTGCGTTATTTCTTCTCCCATCGAATTCCTATCTCCAGAACGTACAAACCATGTTTTGTCCATTTGAAGCTTGGTTTTTTATTGTCAAATACAAAATGGATAAAATGAGCCGTCGAGACAAAGTGTGTTGAAGAAATAATCACTGACAGATAATCAGACTTTCATTTTAAAATTCGTTTATTTTTGTGATTTTGTAAAATATATATATTTTTTTGTTAAATAATCATATAGTATATATTAAAGTGTAAAATAAAAAAAGTTTCATTCACAAAAACAAAGTAGTTTTTGATTGACTGCGATTTTTCTGAATCACTCAACTTTTTCCCGATTCACAAAAAAAAATACCCGCTGTGCACATAAGTGGGCAGTGAAGTAGACCAGCATGCCAAGTGTTAATATGGCTGTAAATGATCATACTTACAGTTTGGGAGCTAATGTAAACTTGTCAAAGTTTATCAAAAGTTTAGATTCTGAATCTACACTTTTGGAATGTTTCAAAACTTATGTAAAACCTGGTAAATTTTATTATTTAATAGATCCATATTTAACTATAAATGATGATTGGATATCTGATGTTAAACTAAAGGCAAAACATCAAATACACAGACGTTTTCAATTATCTAATAAATTCATCAAACAATCAATTCAGCTTGAAAAATTTACAAATCCTTAGAAACATACAAATATGTTAAATTTAGACTTTTTTCTTTTTTATTTTTCTAAAGAGTATATAATAATGTGCAAAATAGAAAGGAAAAAAATCTATTTTTTTTTTAATGTAAACTTTCTTTCTAAAACCATTTTATAAGGATTAATAATATGTATTGTAATTTGAACGTATAGCTTTTAACTAATCTTAAATATGTTTATTGTGTACTTAATTTGTGCATTGAATTTCACAAATTTTATTTTTAAGAATTAAATTTATTATGCTTAAAGTGACTCTGTAAACAGATCTGGTAAAAAATTCTCTATAGAAGAAGAGAATATCAACAAAAACAAAATCAGAAATAAGTTCATGAACAATATATTAACAAAATGTTATATTGTTTCAAAAATCTAACTATTCAACTTAAAAGTAAATAAATTAATTTTCTACTCACAGTAATTAATAATTGACTAATATTAGTATTACAGATTAAAGTAATAACACCTAACTAATTTTAATAATTTATTTTAGAATAAAAATGCAAAGGAATAGGAATGAAATATGCCTTTTGCTCGACGATGATCAAGCAGACAATATTGACGTCCCACATAATGTAGCATGCAATCACTCCATACAGGGTATCTGCCAAAATAAAATTTTTCAAATCCATGACTTTCCCTGATTTAGCAGATCATTTTCCATGACTTTAAAAAGCTTTAGTTAAAAGTATATATAAATAAAACTTCTGATGTACATACAAATAAAATATATGCTTTTCGAGAAATTACAGGAATTTTATCATAAAAAAACTATAAACTTACTTTATAAGTGTTAATAAACTCACATAAAAATAAATTGTTGTATCTACATACCTAAGTTTAATCATATTGCTATTTTAAAATCAAAATGTTTCCAATTTGAATTCAGCGTACTTTGGCATTATCCAGGTGACCATGAATAATAGACAAATATAACCCTATAATGTTTATATAAAATATCCCTAGAGATAAACTTATATTTTGTGCAAAAATCTTAATTTCTATCAAAAAATAATTATTATTATATTAATAAAATTTTGATCTACAATTTAAGAAAAAACCAGAATAATATACATTTACCCACCCATTAAGCTTTCTTGCTTTGAGTTTCCTTGGTGAACAAATTTTACATGGCAATAGGGTCAATTGGATAATACATAAGTACCAAACTCAGTAACTTCAGCCAAATGGCAAGTAAAAATAGAATTAAACAATTCAATGCATTTTTTTAATCGGTAGTTTAGCGGATCCATGACTTTCCATGACTTTTACTCATTTTGCTTGAAAAATTAAGACTTTCTATGACAAAATTAATCCATTGTCTAAATCCATGATTTTCCAGGTGCGCGGAAACCGTGTCTATACATTTTGCTGAAGCCAGTCAAGTGCTGTTATCAATGAGTTACCATCAACACTAAATCACTAAGTAGGCAATTTTACCCTTTCAAGAGTAGTTTAAGAATTTCTTTGAATTATTATTTTAGTTATCTCCCACATAAGGTGAAACATCACTGAGCTACATAGAGTTAAGAAATGTATTTAGAAATCACTTACTTGGATCAACAGCATACTGATCCAAATCTGTCACCCCTTGGTCTTTTAACAACAGCTCATCAATGCAAAAATTCCCAGTCGATCTGCCAAGAAATGTGGCATATGCTGCGTCAGGCATAATATCAGGTTTATGAGAGTTTTTGGTGTTATCTTTGCCACCAAGCATTTCCATAGCTGCAGTTGCAATAGCTAACAAGAACAAAAACAACCTTCAATAAGATAACTAAATGAGAAATAACTCTATGAATTAGAAAACAAAATGGATTACAAAAGTGAGTTAAATGACAGTATGCCTCAAAAATCAAAGTTTAAGAATTCCCTGTACTATTTTCCAAGACTTACGCATTGTTTTCAAAAATTATAATTTTGTTCACAAAAATGAATGATAATTTGGGATTTGCCCCAAACAGAGGAAGATATGGTCAGACAGTGTGTTGTGGCCAATAGTCTGTTTTCTGGTAACTGTGCAGTTGCCAAAATGTTTATTGGTGAAATTTGTGCTGGTTTTATGGAAAAATACCTTTGTATTTTTTTTAACACCGATTCTGAATTTAGTAATTAGTTCATATATTCCAAAGTAACTACAAATAATTGATAAAAGAGATATGCAATTATGTCAATGTCGGCAACAAAAAAGTAAAAAAAAAAAACTGTTTTCAAACTACCAAATATGAGGTATGAGAAAGACGTGACAAAAGAAAATTATTACTATAAATAGGTAATTAATAAAAAATCATTTAAATATTAAAACTTGTATAAACACCATGTTTTGTTTTTAACTTCATACTACATACATGATCTACATATATTTAATCTAAAATGCATGTTGCCATTTAAAAATAAAAATTTCAAACTTTAAAAATTATTTTTACAGAGAATAATTGTTCAGTTTCAGT
Source organism: Pardosa pseudoannulata (assembly GCA_032207245.1). Taxonomy (NCBI): domain Eukaryota; kingdom Metazoa; phylum Arthropoda; class Arachnida; order Araneae; family Lycosidae; genus Pardosa; species Pardosa pseudoannulata. The sequence goes on along the minus strand of CM063503.1, from coordinate 51,746,809 downwards.
AATAGTTAAACTTCATGTCAAATCAATCACATGAGGCACACAGTAGTTAAATTTTCTATAATAAATAGGCCTGTAATAGAAATAATACAATTTAAATTCACCCCATTATAAAATATAGACTTCATAAACACCCTTTTCAAGGATTTCTGACTCTGACAAAAAAAAAAAATTTGCAATTTGTGAAAGCTTTGAGATAGAAAACACAAAAATTTTTGCAGCAGAGACATCCATACTCGGCGATGACAAGAAATGGAATGAAAAGTCTTGTCATTTCTATGTGATCCAAATGGCCACGAAAGGGCCAATGAAATTGCTGGGATTTGTCCAATCAAATTTCTGATGATTGCAATGTTAGGTTGGTTGGTTTGGAGCACTACAGTCTACTTTTTTGCAACACAAGCTTTAATGAGACCAGGAACTACTGCTTAATCATATCTATCCTACATGCAGGGATGTTGCACCCCTTCAAGCATTTTGGAGCAGCAAAACTTTAAATTTGTAGCAGGAAAAAGCATTTTCGTAGCAGTCAATATCTTGATTTGGAGCAGGATATAGTGTTTTTGTAGCAGTTAAAGTAAAGATTTAAAAAATAAACTTATGTTTTTGAAGAGTCTACCAAATAATTTAGAATGATTGGTTAATAGCATTCGGAACAGCCAAATATTCAATAATTTCTGATATGGTTTAATGGTTTTGTATATGCAATAAACATATATTTGTTTGTAATTGATTAGTATAATCATATAAAAGATTATAAAAAAGTATTAGCAGTAAAAACCAAAGCTGGAGAATTACTAGTAAGCTTCATTATTACAGCTTCAGTATGAATTTATTTATTAACAAGAAAGCATTCTTTACAGCATGATGCTTAAAGAGTTGTGGCACATGATTACAAGCAATATCAGTAGGATATTTACTTTTCATTCACAAAATCACATGAAATAGCACTAAAAAAAGGACCAGACAGGAGAGGAAAGCCCTCTTTTTCCCTTCAATGTAATGTAAAAGATATATCAAGTGTTTTTTTGGTCAAGATCAAAAAGAATGTGCTTAGTGGTAAAGATAATTTTATCTTTCAATGTGTTGGCTAAGTTCTGAACATGGATTAGTTCACAGAGGAGAATAATTCACAAGGTGGGAAGAACATCACAACTACATGACAAAAGACAGTACTTACAGATGAAGATACAAATGATCTTTAAAGATTAAAAGGTGTAAATAGAGGATAAAATGAACAGCAGAAAATAGATGAAATTTTGTGCATTGCTGCTCCAGCTTTTAAAAGTTATTTTGATGAGTTTCATCTCTCCATTTATTGCAAAACAATTAACGAGCCTAAAAACCACAATTCGAAGTAAAAAAATTTTTTTAATTTTACTTGAAAAATAAAATGATAAAATATTTTACATGAACACCTTCAGCAAGAAGATGATACATAAGACTTCTCCCCCTAACGTTCTTCAAAGAATAGTTTACCCAGGGTGGTCACAAAAAATACACTCCAGTATTCCCTCATTTATAAATTAGTAAAATAACTCCATTTAAACTTCTTTATTCAAAATGAACTAAATATATATAATTAAAAACTGAAAAATAATGAGACAAAATAAAGCTTTCAATGCTGATATGAATAATTTTAGGCATCCAATTACAACTGTTACATTAAATAATTAACTATTCAACTATTTAAGGTATCCGTATACATTCGGAGAACTTTTTCCTTTAAACGTAGAAACTAGTTCATGTTTTTACATTTTTAGATTTATTTTCTATATTCATAGAGAATTGCACTTAAAAAATTTATTCCTGGAGAAGTTTTTATAAAAATTCTAATAAAGAAAGAAAATTTAGTAAAAATATCTGCTTTTTTTTCAAAAGGTATAATTTTTTAATAAATTAAATTATTTCAATATTTTTTGATGCAACACATTTCTTATACACTGGACTAGTGAATCCCCTAAAATCTTTGCTGAATTTACATTTGGCAAAAAATTTTGGTCCTTCAAAATCAAACATGTTGAATTTTTAACCAATTTTCATCACCTTAATATCTAACTATGAGTGTAACATCATTAAAAATTATCCAAATTTAAAGCTAAGGTCATTCACTAGTAAATACTATCAAAAGCATTCATAATAATTTTCAACAAAATATTTTAAGAACTTTTTCAGAAATCACATTTCAAGTTTCTACATTGTATTAAAAATACCATTCTGAGAAAAACGCATTTGAAGTTTATGAAAGCAACATGTTTAACTATTAAAAAATTAAAATACATGTTTAAAATTCCCCACAATTTCTTGCTTCAAAACTTTCTAATTGCGAAGTTGCTAATCATTAAAAATACTAGAGAAATGTTTAAACTAATCTTCATGAAAATTTAAAAAGTTTTGTCCAAAAAATGCTCATTAAAGGCTTTAAATTCTCAACTTCCGGTTCCGAAATCGCTACTTCCGTTTTGTTTTGACAGCTGTCACTGATGTTTAGACACTATACCTTTTCTTTAAAACGCCGTAGAGACAAAACAAAAACAGATTTAGAAGCCTAAAAGTTGAAATTTTACAATAGAGAAGTAAAAAAAAATTATGATTTTTGGCAAAAAAAAAAAAAAGTTTTCAACGTAGACGGATACCTTAAAGTTATTAAAAATTATTCATCTTATTTTTCTGTAACTTTACTTATTTTAATTTCGCTGTCTATTTTTTTTTTTAATTAGTCAACATCCTTTTATATCCTATACTAGATTTGTATATCCTTACAGTACGGATTATCCCCTTGAGGACCAGCACGTAAATGCCATACGAAGTCGGAGTTTTACACAAAAATGACCATGTTGACGATAGTAACATCTGCGTAGTAGCAATAATTTGGAACCACTGCGCAGTTGGCGTTACTGGCGAAAAATTATTCTAGCCTAATTCGCCATTTCTCTCCCAGATTCCATGTGCTTTCGTATTACGTAAGCAAATTTGATTTTTTTTTATTGTTATTGTTAGACAATTTATTATTCTATAGTATTATTCTAAGCATTTGTATTATTTTAATTATAAGATGTATCCGAGAAAGTGCGATCAATGTTTAAAAGTTTATCAAAGTAAAAGCTCTTTCTGTAAGCACAAGAAAAATTGTACGAGTTTGAATTGTAATAGCAAAAAAATTGAGTATCCCAGAATTTGTGATGTTTGCAATAAATCTTATGCTTCAGCTCCTTTATTTAGTAGACATAAAAAGAATTGCAATATAAATAATAAAGATGATTCAAAACTGAATAATGTGGTTCAGGTCTTAGGCAAATCATATAATTGTATTCGTTGTGGAGCAAATTATTTGTGTGAACGTAGTTTTCAATTGCATTTAGCATCGTGCAGTTATGGCACACATTCCACGTATTTTCAATGTGTTTTTGATTGTAGTAAGTCATTCACTCGTTTAACCTTGTTGGGTAAACATTTACTTGCTGATCATGGAGTAAATTGTGTTAAGGAGATTGTCTTTGATTCTGTGTCATCATTTGATCAATGGCTGGAAACTGAAGGTGTGACGACTTTTACATCGTTCAAAAAATTCAAAGGTAGTGTTAAAAGAAATAATCGAATTCATCATTATTATAGTTGTCAGTTTTATAAAAGCCCAAGTTATTTAAAAGATCAAGTAATCGTAGAAATTGGAAAGGTACTATTCCAATTCATATAAACTGCCCAGTTAGGATTTATGCATGTGAAGCTGATGAGAAAGTAAAAGTATTTTACTTTTCACACCACAATCATGAGCTCAGCTATGAAAATTGTAGATTTCAAACTTTAAGAAAAAGTGTAAGAGATGCTATTAAATATAATTTAGAGTTGGGGGTCCCTGTACAAAAAATTAAAGAAAAACTGCGAGATGGAGCTGGGGAAAGGGAGAATAGGGGAATAAACTTTCTATTAAAAGAAGCATTTCTCTCTTGCAAAGCTATAAGTTCCTATAAGAGGCATATTCAAAACTCATCGTTTCATTCTGATGATGCTTACTCTGTGGCGTTGTTTGTTGAAAAGCTTAAGACTGAATCGTATAACCCAGTTCTAATCTATAAACCTTCTGGAGGTAGAACGTTATATGGTCCCTCAGATCTAGATTTTATGCAGAATTCAGATTCAACATTTGCATTAGGTATACAAACTGCAGAACAAAACAAAATGATGGTAGAAGGGTGTGCTAAAATCCTATGCATTGATTCTACACATAATACTAATCAATATGGTTTCTATTTAACCCTCCGAGTGGAACACATCGAGGAAAAAAGTCTTCAAAAAATAAAAGCAAAAGCTAAAGATTTACTGTGTCAGTGGCCAAAGCGTTCTATAATTTTTTCCTTCACCCTTAGTTGACCAGTACGGGAAACCCACCATCGTTATTGTCCCTTTACTTCCGGTTATAAATAGGTATATAAATAGATATTCTAGATTGTTAATTTTTAATACACATAAAGCTCGTCAAGTCTCGAAGATCACCCGATAAGAAATAATGGATTCTAAAAGTACAAATAAAAATATTCTTTGAGAGATTTATTTATATTTTTTATGAAAGTCGTCCAAGATATTTAAGTGGTGCAATTAGAGATACGTCAGTTACCGCAAGCACACGAAATACTTCGAAATAGATATTTACAAAGCTATGAAAAGCTATCGGCATCTTTGTGCCTCAGGGGGTAGAGGTGCATCCCTCAATAAATGTTTGTCAATGAGGGGTGCAGTTCCTAAACAATTGACTTGACCCTCCTATCACAGAACTCCATGGAGGAAAGCACTAGCAGAAATGTACACTACATCCATTTTCGGAGCGTTTTTGGAGGTCGAAAATTGTACGTTTTGAAGACATCATCGGTTTGGTGGAATTGTACGTGCAAACCGCTTAGAGGGTTAATTAATCTAATTGTTCCAGATAAATTTGGGTGTGGTTACCCTGTCGCCCATTTTATTCCTAGTAATGTTGATATTGTTACTGTAACATGCTTATTTAAAAGTCTTAAATTGAGGTTACCAAATTTAAACATTAATTGTGTTATGACAGATGATGATAAGGTTTTATACCCTGCATTGTCTAAAGTTTTTGGTCAGACTAAACATTTCTGAAAGCTCTAAAGAAAATGAATCTTTTACACCAACACTCAGCTTGACTGAGAATGTGTTGTGCCCTAATATAACTGTTAATAGGTATAGCCTTAATATTTTACAATTAAAATCCTTAGACCCATACATTTCAAATGATGAAGAAAATTATATAAAGTCATTTTCTCCTGATTTTAAAAAAGGTTGGTTATATGATAATATAGTTAATGCCTTTATTAGTAAAATTTTAAACAGTAGTAAAGATATATTGTTGGTAGATTCGGTAGTTTCTCAATTAATTAATGGAAGTATATCTAATTTTTTACCTTTACAACACCCACTTAACTTAACCAAATGTATCAATTCACATTGGATTTTAATAGTTGTAGATATTGCTAAAAATTTTTTAATGTGTTAGATCCACTAAGTGAAACTGTCAACAATAGTTACTGTAACATCATTTTAAAATGGAGTACTACTCTTAATACATATCTTAAAGGTAAATTTCGATGGAAAATTATGTCACCCCAGCATGTACTTCAAGAGGATTCAATAAGTTGTAGTGTCTTTATTTGTTATTATGCATATCAAATATTTAATTGTAATAGTATAAATGTGCCATTTGATGTAAAAAATTTTAGAAGATTCATTTATAATACTTTAAAATATAACTGTTGACCTTTTAAAATTATTTCTATTTAATAGAAAGTTCATATTAGAAATTTCAGTCTATAAGTTTAAATATTTCATGAGAGGGTACATATATAGTAGCATATAAATAAATCAGCATTTTATATTTGAACTTTCTGAGGACCTAGTGCATAGATTTCTTTGGTATTAAGTAAGTTTTTTTTTTTTTTTTTTTTTTTTTTTCAGATATATGAAGAGAAGTTACGTGCATATGTATACAAAAATAAACGTGAAAAAAATGAAAAACAAATTTAGACAAAACAAAAAAAAGGCCAGTTGGAATTATTCTTTAAAGTAGAAGTTAAATAGAATTTTCTGCTTCAAGAGTAAGACTTGCTAGCTAAAACTTATCACAATTTTTCCTTCATTTTATATATTAAAAATGGCATGATTTAAATAAAAATGTACGTTTCTTTGGATTACTTTTTTATTGTTGTTATTGTTTTATTACTTTATATATTGTATTTAATTTTAATACTTAGTATTAATTATAAGTCATACTTAACCTAATTAACCTCTTTCAAGATGAGTCTCACGAGTCACTTTTTAATATTTCATGATTTTTGTTATAGAATAAATTTTGTTTTGTTATTGAAAGAAGAGGTCACTTCTTTCAACAATGTTTATTGTTAACATTTTATCTTTCTAAAAAATAATCTTGCCAATATATCTTTAACCCTCCAATAAACTAACATGTATATATAAATATATAACGAAACGAAATGTTTTCTTGTATTTTATATTATTACAAATTTAGGAGAATTAAGATATATTGTTTCTATTAAATATAAATAAAAATACGTGACACACTGCATATTGTAAGATAAAATAAAGGATTAACTTCAATCCCTGTCTAATGCACGATATAGTTGTCGACCTGTGGACATGTTTACGGTTGCTATTACATAACACACGCACGGTAGTCCTGAGATGTTAACCACAGAAGTATTCTTACTCAAGCCTTAAAAAAAGATAAATCTGCGCCAATGGCAAACTCGTGTGTCTGTATGGTTGCCATGGTTTACCTACACTTTTCAAGAAAGGTCAGAAATGTAGAAGACTCAACGCGTCGACCGTTGTGAAAACGGTTGCCGTTTACATTATCTAGTAGTTAAATCTAGCATTTAAAAATTAAAATAAAACGTTCAGACCTTCTATTACGCATACGCGACGCTGGTCACTCAATATCAACCGTACATATCGCGGCGTCGCATGAGACGTTGGTTCCGAACGGGCTAAGACTGGGCGATGTAACGATATATCATGAAATATCGATAAAACGTACTCCATCGCGACACTGATTTCCAAACTTTGAGTTCCGATCAACATAGGAACGAACACCTATACAGCTAAAAGCGATCGCCGATCTCTAATGTGAAATCGTCTTTCCGATATCAAGACAGTATTAAGAGTATACGAGGTATAGTGTTCCTAAAAATCCCATTTCGACATATAATCTTTCCGATTTTATAACTTCTAGTCACATAGCGCATGCACAATAAAACATCCTTTTGCATAAACGCCAAACGATGGTCGAATGGATAAAGCATTGCTCCTCGGTACCGGGATTTGGGGTTTTGAATCCCGCTATTGGTATGCTTATTTGTAGTCATTCGAACCGACTTTAAGCGGAAGGTCACGGTCTCATTAGCTCTGGTATAGCGAAACAGTAGACCGTAGCACTCTAACAACCGATATTTGAACATCATCTGTTCGAATTCGCGACATTGTGAGAGGGACATGCGGTATATCGTGATCGGCAATTTATGTACATAGCGAAATCGTTATTTCGATCTTAACTGAAGAATCCTGATAAACATTGGCCAGACGACGGCCGATTGGTTAGGGTGCTGGCCTTCGGTACCGGAGTTCGTGGGTTCGAATCCCACAGTGGCATGGATGTTCATAGCCGTTCGGAATCTGCTTAAAGCTGTAGATCCCGGTCTCATTAGCCCTCGTGTTGCAAAAAGTAGACCGTAGCACTCCAAACCAAACCTGATAAACATTGGAAATAAGGAGAGAGAGACGGAAAGGAGGAAAACCTCGACGATTCACAAATACGGAACTTCAAGTTCAACTGGATGGGGTCTGCGTCAAGATATTCTTGTAATACGTTTGTATGCAACTATAATGGAAAAGTTATATTAAGATCTGCTTCCGACCAGTGCAGGAGATTCATGTTGTGACATGTTTGTGCAGGCTCGTTTCAACCAATTTTTTCCCGATGGTAAAGCGCGGAAAATTGTAAATTGGTTTTACAAAAAATAAATAAATCTAAATATTCTATATTGGTTAATTTCCATATTTTTCCGATTTGATTACCATTTTATCCTGTAACGTAAGGTTAGCAGCCTATTAGCTGCTAACCTTACGTTACAGAAGCAATTGGCAATCGGGAAGAGTAGTGGTCCCCCAGAAGATAAAAATCTGATATAAAAGGATGTCTCACCAATACGCGAATTTCTTTCCGATTTTGAAAAATTTACAAATAGAAAGTAAATTTTTGAAAAAGCATGATTTTAAAAAAGAATCGGAAATTCCCACAAACGCACTAAAATTTGTAAAAAAAAAAAAAAAAAAAAAAAAAAAAAAATCAGCAGTAGAAATCAAGAAGCAGGACTTCACCAAAAAACGAAAAATTTCTATCGCTCTACATGCTATAAACGTATTTCTTTTCGTTGGGCGCAATTTTAAGTTTTATTTAGATTTTTTTTTGTCAATCTAGAGTCTGTAGTACGAGAGAGAAGTAGCATGTCTGAAGGATGAAATTCTTCTTGTTTCATGTACTTCTATCAGACAAAGTAGGAAAAATAAATATGACATTAACTCCAGTTTAGGATTCAGTGACTTTAGCGGGAATAATTCGTCTTAAGTAGAACTAACGTAATTACTAAACGTGCGAAAACTTCAAAAAATTGAAAATGGCGCAGTTTCGGCGCAATTTTTGCTAAAATACCGTTTCTGGAGCAGCTGGGAGCAGATATCGTAAATTGGCGCAGTTTGGCGCAGCCACAACATCTCTGTAAAAATATCTCATGGTATGAGGTTACTGCAGACTTCTCAGACCATCTACAGATGACAGTTTTACCACAAATTCCATAGCTTGATGATATTTATCTAATATCTTGTGATGTTGTACATGTTAAATATTTTGAGAAGCATGCCCTTTCAAAAATACTATATAAAATATTTGCAGTGGTTACACCTTTATACACTGCGCTGCAATTTCTACTATTTCGGGGAGCACATGTAGCTTAAAATGCTACAAATGCAAGATACAATTCATGTCCAATGAATTTTTGCTGATATGATTCATATGTATAAAATTAAGGATGTAAAGAATAACAAAATGTACACTGTATAAATCAGAACTATTTTTAAATTTAGCATCCCATACAGTAAAAAGTATATTTTAGGAGCACAAAATGCCATATTGATTACACTTGAATTTTGACTTTTATTTCCTGTAAGGATTTAGAAGCAATCAGCTTTAATACAAATTTAAAATGCTAACTGTTTTGCACACTATTGTAACTCTTAATATAAGGATTACTAAATTTTAATAATCATCAGAAATATGCTAATTAAATCAACTTTTCACTTAGCATGACACTTTCCTTAATCCTAGAGTACCTCTAAACACTTAAGATATACCACACAAGAAATTTTTTGAAAAATATTCATTACTCTATCCAATTTGCTGGTATAATATTGAAGATTCTATTGTAGACACATGAAATTCTCAGCTAGTGATTGCATCTGTATGATTTACAATGCATAAAGTAATGGGGTAAAATAATAAATTTAAAATTAATCAAGGAAAATGTCTTATTAATCTAAATATGTATTACTTATCCTGTAAAAGCAATCATTACGTGGCGAAACGTTTAATAATCAAAATAAACTTAAAAGCTGAAAGTAACTTGAATGTACAATAAATAATTTTTCGAAAGGAAAGAGTATATTACTTGCCTTTCATTGCCCTAAAATAAGTTTTTAAAAAGTTCCTTTGCAGATGTAATAGTAAAAACGTTCTACAAAACTAAGACAGCATTTCAGGGTTAAAGAAAGAAAGAACATTTACTATAAAGTACAAATAACTGCTTCATAAAACCAAGATAATTATAAGTATGTATTTACTCATATAATTACATTATTTCTCATTTGCTTTTGAAAGTTACAGTAGCAATGCATCAACAAGATGACTTTAGTACCTGAAGAAAACAGTTTTCATGGCAAGTTATTAGGTGAAAACTTTAATTTTTTCATATTTATAACTTACTGAACACAAGCTTAGAGAAATATACTGAGATGTATTACGAAATGGTCCTGAAAAGAAACCTTTTTTTATTATTTTAATTAAACATGCCGCCACGGAAATACAGGACAAAGCTTACTTCAAAACAAATGATTCTCGATTTTTGGATGTCGAATGGTTTACAATCGAGATAAAATTTGACTTGAAAGAGTGCTCCTGATTGGCTGGTTGAGGACATACAAGCTTCAATTCCATTGGCTGTTCAGGGCCGCGACAATCTTTTAGGCTATTTAAGGTCTAGTTGCTCTTTAGGATAAAAAGGGGGAGTGAAACGCTTACCAGATTCAACATACTCGTACGCTAAGGATTTCTAATTTTTTAAACTTTTTGAACTAAATTCATCATTTGATGAATCCATTAAATAGTTTAAAACATCTGGATATGTGATGTTTGGCCAAAGTCTAACATCAGAAATTCAGTCATCATTTGCAATTAAATATAGATCCATGATATAATAAAATTCACCAGGTTTGACTTGGATCATAAGTTTTTGAAATATACATGAAGATTAGATTCAAAATCTAAACTTACGGCTTACTTTGATAACTTTTTAGCTACTAAGGGCCGATCCCACCAAAGTCGTTTAATGCTATCCGCGATTAATCTCGGTTTAAACGGAGAGTCGTGTTTCCCCATTGGTTGGCCCCAGGGTTAATCGTGGCTAATCGTAATTAGCCGTTAAACGACTTTGGTGGGATCGGCCCTAAACTGTAAGCACGATCATTATTGTAATAATGCAAACATAACTTAACTGTTTCTTTAACTTATCTTCTTTTAACTGTATCATGTAACTACTAATTTCAGTGTGTGTGTAAATAAACATGTGCTCGCATGTGTACCTGCACAAGAGATCTTTTTGTTAAGATTGCTTCCTAAGATATTGAGTTAACCTAAAATTAGCAGGTTATGGGCCTAGCAGCTTTGAGACTGTGAACTTTGCTTTAATTCAGTATCGGCTCAGATCAACTCTCTCGAGTACGCGTGAGTGATAGTTCAGTGGAATCTATCTGTGATTGTTATTTTTTTTTAAAGAACATTCAATATGGACTTTAAGACGCAGATTGAAAAATTAGAAGGTTCGAAAAACTGGACGAAATGGAAGCGGCAGGTAGAATTACTACTTGTGCATCATGATGTGCTTGATTTGATTACCGGCGATCGTGTTAGGCCTAACGACCCGGGAATCGCTGCTACTCCGGAGCAGCGGGAGAGCTTTGAAACCAAGGTCAAAGCTTTCAAGAAAAGTGATGCGCTGGCTCAACTAATTTTAGTTGGAAGCATGGACAATGCCAATGTTGAATTAACTTCAACATGTAACTCTGCCAAAAGCACGTGGGATAAATTAATTTCAATTTATGAGCTGAGTTCCGGACAGCGTGTCGATCGACTGATGGAACAATTTTTCACTTTCCAGAAAGATCCCTCTGAAGATGTGGTCACACACGTTGCACGATTGCAACGAAATTTCAGCGAACTGAATGATGAACTGAAACGGTTAGTGAAAACTGAACTTCCGGAACTATTACTCATGAGTAGAGTAATGTCAACCCTACCTAGTGAATATTTTGAATTCAAAAGCGTGTGGGAAAGTGTTCCTGTGCAGGAAAGGTCAATTAATAAATTGACTGAACGTCTTCGTCTTATCGAAATGAGACTGCCTGCAAGACAAAGTGATCATTGTGCTTTAGTCGTTAAAACCCATGAGAATAAAAAGGTTGGTAAACCTAGGCAAGAAAAAGTAGAGAAAAAATGTTTTAAGTGTCACAAGCCTGGGCACCTTGCAAAGAATTGTTATAAGAGAAACAATTACAATAAACAACCAGAAGGAGATGCATTTATGTGTTTTGAGGATATGAAAGATAAAGATGTGTGGCTTGCAGATTCTGGTGCTTCTGCCCACATGACACCTCACAAAGAATACTTTTTATCCTATGAGCCTTTTTCTTCACCGAAGGAGGTTAAGATTGAAAATGATGGGACCATATTTGCCTTTGGTCAAGGAACAATCAACGTTCAGATGCTAGTGTCTGGTAGATGGGAAAACAACCATCTAAGTGAAGTATGGTTTGTTCCTGAAGTAAGTCGAAATTTATTCTCCATCGGTAGGGCTGTTGATAAAGGCTATGATTTTAAAGTTGATAAGAATGGTTGTTACTTATCCAAAGACAAGCGTGTTCGCATAGCTGGGAAAAGGACATCTCGAGGACTGTATGCATTAAAGATGAAGGTTTTAATTCCTGAAAAATCTGCAGATGTTTTGATGGCAGTAGCAGATACTATGCAGCTGTGGCATGAAAGGTTGTGTCACCAAAATAAGCACCATGTTAAAAATATTATGAAACAGCATAATATTGATGTCTCAGCAACCACTGATTTTTGTGAAGGTTGCATGCTTGGTAAGCAACATAGGGATACTTTTGGGGTGAGAAAAAACCGACCAACAGTTGCTGGAGGGCAGATAAATGCTGATGTTTGTGGCCCCATGCAAGAAATATCTCTAGGAGGTGCAAGGTACTATGTATGCTTCAAGGATGACTTTACAAAGTTTCGCAGAGTGTTTTTTGTGAATAAGAAATCAGAGGTTGTGAATTGCTTGAAAACATTTATCAGTGAATCTGAATCAGCTGGACATAGAATTAAAGAACTATTAAGTGATGGAGGAACAGAATTCAATAATTCTGAAGTAAAAGCCTTCCTTGAATCTAAAGGAATAATGAACCGAATTTCTATGCCATACACTCCTCAGCAAAATGGTGCTGCTGAGAGAGAAAATCGCACATTAGTAGAATGTGCTCGATCTCTCATTCACACTAAAGAGCTTCCAATCAAGCTATGGGCTGAAGCAATTAACACTTCTGTATATGTATTAAACAGAACTGCCAAGACATCAGTACCAGGTAAGAGTCCATATGAACTATGGTTCAATAAAGAAAAACCATGTATCGATCACTTACGAATTTTTGGAACTGAGTGTTATATCCATGTGCCAAAGCAGCAGAGAAGAAAATGGGATCCGAAAAGTAAGAAAGGTCGTCTGGTTGGGTATTGTGGTGACAAGGATGGGTACAGAATATGGACAAACAATGATAAAGTTGTTTTAAGTCGAGATGTTGTCTTTAAAGATGAACAAGTACTAGGAACTGTGTATTCGAATGTGACTGACACAAAATCTGAGAATAATCTAGAGCTTACTTTGCCTACAGAAGATGAATCTTCAAACTCAGATGTTCTAACAGAAAATCTAGGAGAGTGTATGGACACAGTAAATAGTGTATCCAATGCAAACAGTGATTTGTCACTAAGTCGCTCTAGAAGAGAAATTAAAAAGCCTTTGTACCTACAATATTATATTTTAATGGCAGAATTTTCAAATCCTGATTCTTATGCTTCTGCTATGGCTTCAAATGATGCTGATAAATGGAAGCAAGCAATGGATGAAGAGATGAATTCCTTAAAGAAGAATGATTCTTGGGATCTGGTTGAATTGCCTCAAAATAAGAAAGTCATTGCAAATCGTTGGGTCTTGCGAATAAAGACAAAAGGAGATGGCTCCATTGATAGATACAAGGTCAGACTAGTAGCAAAAGGTTACTCTCAGAAACAGGGCATTGATTACGATGAAACTTTTAGTCATGTGGCTAGATTTGACACTGTTAGAATGCTTATCAGTATTGCAGCCAGTGAAAAACTTCAATTCTTGCAGTTTGATGTGAAAACTGCATTCTTATATGGAGAGTTGCAAGAGGAAGTTTACATGAAACAACCGGAGGGCTATGACGATAAATACAGCCGAGTGTGCAGGCTTAAGAAAAGCCTGTATGGACTAAAACAAGCTCCTCGTTGTTGGAACAAAAGGTTTGTTGACTTCATCCATAATCAAGGCTTGAAATCTTCTCATTCAGACCCATGTTTATTTATGCGGGTAAATCCTACAAGTAAGCTGCTTGTAGTTATTTATGTGGATGATGGTCTTGTTGCTGGAAACATAAAAGAGGAAATGTCAGAGTTTATAAACAAACTTGGCAGTGAATTTCAAGTGACGGTGGGCTCACCAGACTGTTTTCTTGGAATGAGCTTGAAACAAATGGGAAATGGATCTATTTTTGTAGAGCAAACAGCATATACAAAAAGAATTCTTCCTCGTTTCCATATGGATGAGTGTAATCCTGTGGCTGTTCCTATTGAAAAACATAATTCAAGTGAAACTGATGTTGAGATTGGTGAAAATGTTCCATATCGAGAAGCAGTGGGCAGCCTTATGTATCTAGCTACTGCAACTCGACCTGATATTGCTTACTCTGTAAGTGTAGTGTCTGAAACACTTGATTGTCCAAAAGTTTCCAACTGGAATTGTGTAAAGAGAATTTTTAAGTATCTGAAGGGGACGTTAGACTATGGGCTGTTTTATCCCAGTGATCATTCAGCGAGACAACTGGAAATTTACACTGATGCTGACTATGCAGGTGACAGCAAAACAAGACGCTCAAGAACTGGCATGGTCAGTAAATTTGCCAATGGTACTATATCTTGGACAAGTCAAAAACAAAAAAGTGTTGTTCTCTCTACTACTGAAGCTGAATATGTAGCAGCATGTGTAGGTTCAAAAGAATGTATTTGGCTCAGTAGACTACTAAGTGAAATTGGTGCATCAAATGATCTGCCTGTGTTGTACGTGGATAATGCAAGTGCTCTGAAACTTGTGAAAAATCCAGAATATCACAAGAGATCTAAGCATATTGATGTAAAGTTTCACTTCATTAGGGAAAAATTCCAAGAGGGTAAGTTCAGTATTGAACATGTGGACAGTCAGAATCAAATTGCTGACATCCTGACTAAACCTTTGGGACGATTACAATTCCAGAGACTGTGTCAACAATTGGGACTAAGAAATGGAAAAGTTTTGTTTGAGAGGGACTGTAATAATGCAAACATAACTTAACTGTTTCTTTAACTTATCTTCTTCTAACTGTATCATGTAACTACTAATTTCTGTGTGTGTGTGTTAATAAACATGTGCTCGCATGTGTACCTGCACAAGAGATCTTTTTGTTAAGATTGCTTCCTAAGATATTGAGTTAACCTAAAATTAGCAATTATTAGGAAGCTAAAGTAACTAATGTTTTGCCCGACAGTACGAAACAAGAACTGCTTTCAGAAAATCCCCTATTATATTAAGATATTTAAATCCTTTGAGTAACAAAAAAAATGAACAGGTTACTAATAACTTAAATGTATTGCCAACCTAAGGGGTGATAAGAATTTGTTTTATCTGTATGAAATATATATATATATATATATATATATATATATATATATATATATATATATATATATATATATATATATATATATATATATATATATATATATATATATATATATATATATATATATATATATATATATACATTTGAACAGCACACATTCTACCATTAGATTTTGACTAAAAATCGATTCAAATAATATTAATTTTACAACCGAACTAGAAGAAATTAACTTTAAACGATGCTCCTGATTGGTCGGTTATGACATTCAAGAGTAGTCATTGGTTGTTTAGGGGTGCTGATCAATCATTTGCGCTCTCTAAGGTCTACTGATGTTTGGCAACATTTTGACGGCATCGTCTGCTCTTATCAACACTAACCATAATGCAATTTTTTATTTGGAAATATAAGTGTGCTCACTTGGGTTTTGGCACATTTTTGATTTCTTTGGTTTTGGAATACGGCTGATTACAACTGAATTTTGCTAATAGCTAAAAGCTTTTTCATTACGTGAGTCATTATATGGATCATTTGTTAGAATTAAATTTCGATATTGGTAATATACGACTGCAATGACTTGCAGTTAGTTAGTGTACATATTTATATAAAAGCAGTTAGCTAAGAATTATTATTAGTACTGTAGTAATTTTTTATGCCTTTTCTGTATAAAGAGTATTAGAGGAGTCTGTGAATTTCAGTCTTTTTCAGAGAAATAATTATTAACGATTAACTTTAAAAGCTTACAGTAGTATATCAAAATATGCTTGTGTTATTGTTACGTTACTGAAATAAACACTGTGTTGATGTTAATTCTTATTTTAAATTGAAATTTATCAGCTTCTTCAATTCGTTAACCCAAACCGAAATGTAAAATT
This sequence comes from Pardosa pseudoannulata, assembly GCA_032207245.1. Lineage (NCBI taxonomy): Eukaryota > Metazoa > Arthropoda > Arachnida > Araneae > Lycosidae > Pardosa > Pardosa pseudoannulata. The sequence continues at coordinate 51,730,574 of CM063503.1, read as the reverse complement.
GTAAATGTATATCTAGTTGACGAAATGATTTTTTTGGCTACAACTTTTAAATGCCCATTAAATATCAATATTCTTTCTCATCCATAAATGACTATTGTATAATTAAGCACTATGATGTTTGTTATTTGCTTATATCGTAGGCAGTGACCTAGTAAGAATTTTAATTTTAAAAGGGTTCAAAGTCTTAATTCAAAGTATAATGATCTTTTTATCTAATAAAAAATTTTCATTACACACATACAGCATACAATAGTCTTATATGCTATACATATATACATCATAAAAGGGTTGAATGATATTGTATGTTATTTCATTGTTATCTTGAAAAATACATTTGCAATCACATTGTCTTTTAATTTAGGCTCTAGTTTAAACTAGGTTTAAATTTGCTTGGTAAATACTGAAGCATATTTAATTTATACTACAGTCAAATTTAAACTAAAGCTATTTTATGAATAACTAGGAAAAACGAATATATTGAGAAAGGCATATCCTTTTATTTTTCTTTCGCAAAATTACATACTTTGTATGACAACAAAATTAAAAATTAGTATGGCCTAATCAGTAATTTATAAACTACAGATTATAGTGGTAAATTAATTCTTTAGGCTATTATGGTCCGCTTGTTCAAACCTTCAGCATTTATAGTTATTTGTCAACCTCTTGTGGCTAGTTCTATTGTGAAAAAATGTTTTATTCTTTACAGGGTTGAAAATGATATTTTAACGTTTGCAGTAGAAACTAGTAATGTATATGAATTTAAAATATTTAATAAAAAATCTTATAATTCATTTATTGAAAATATTTCAGGGAGGGTCCAGATCCCTCCTATAAATACATCCTTGATCATGGGCAAAATATAAGAATAGTTATCTTCCACAATACTAAATAAACAATTTTTGTATAACTTGTTATAAACTTGTTTTATGATTATGGGTCAGTAGCAGTCAAAGTTTAATGTTATCTTAGTATTGTAACATATTTTCTTTGTTCTGTGTAGAAATTTTAATTTAAACATAGCTTTAAGTAATATTATAATCTAAACCTTCATGTTCATTACTTGATTATACAATAAATGTTGTCTACATAGATTTGAATCTACAATATATTTTATTAAAACTGTATTAAAATCTAAATACCACTCTTTTAAGTTGACATTATTCTAAAGTACACTGGTAAATGATTTTCACCAGCAATAGGAATCTGATACTAGTGATATCTATATGGTGCCCTTTTTACAAGATTTTTTCCTGGTGCAGTTAATCTGATGTTTCTTGAAATTTATTTTTATTTATTCAACAGTTTGTGTTATGCAAACTTTTTTTAAAAGCTACTAATAAAGTTATTGATATAACCCTTTATTCTTTTATTTAGGTAAGATGGATGTTGAAAATACCAAAAAGATTATTGAAAAATCTAGTACAATTGTCTTAGATATTGAAGGAACTACAACAGCTATTAGTTATGTCAAGGTAAGACTACTGGAATGAGTTTTCCTCGTACTCTCTTTTTATTTTATCTTTCTTTAATATTACATTGTACTGACCAATTGTTTTGTATTATATGTTCTAAACAGGGGCATAATTTAGGTGTTTCAATTAAGGGAGCAAAAGTTAAATCAAAATTATAAAATATGAGTAAAACTGCAAAAAGCTGAAGGGGTAAAAGCAGCAAATTTTCCCATCCTCCAACATTTATGAGGTGGGGCATTTGACCCCCCTTGTCCCTTTAAAAAAATTATGCCCGTAGTTCTAGACATAATTTTTAGTCATTATTTTTAATTGAAGACTATGTCGAGTCATGTTATATTTTTTATTACTATATTTTTTTAAACTTTTTTTTTTATATAAACTTTGCTTTTATATATTGGTATATAATATCTAAAAAGTATATAATCAATGTTTGTAAATTATTTATATAAGAATGTATGTACATAACTATATACTGATATATATGATGGTTTTGAAGTGTAAAGTTTTAATCACTAACTACTTAGAAATATAGACATGTTATAGAATTTTGGATATAATGTTTTATTTTTTGTATCCTGCTTGCAAATACTGTTAAACAGTTTTTCCTCTTATGTTTCTAGGTTTTAAATATATACATTATAATTTTTGATCTTGAAAATGTATGCTATATTATTTAGGATAATACTTTAGTTTAATTTTTACATTTCATTCTTTAACCTTTCAATGAAACTTATTTTGGTTTGTTGTACTTTTTCAAAAGTTTATTAATGTTTAAATTTTATACTTAAACAAGGATGAACTTTTCCCATATGCTGCCCGTTATATGGAAGAATATATAAAAACAAATTGGGATGAGGACAAAATGGAAGAAATTGTTAACATTCTAATAAATGACCAGGTACAATTTATGAATTTATAATATTATATCTACTAAATATTTGAAATGTTCTATTAGTTGTCAGTATATAAAGTGAATAAATTTTTAATAAAATAATATATAATAATTTTTGTTTAGTGTTTTTTCATGAGTGATACTGTTGTTGAAGTGTAAGAAATGTCTGTGTAAAATACAGCTTTTGTACCATATATTACATCTAAATAACATCTGAAATGCAAAGAAAACCCCAAATTTAAGTTTAATGGTAACATATTTCTCAGAACAGTGCAGGTAATATTTTTAAACTAAAGAGTGTTTTCATAAATATTGTATAAACCCTTAAAAGGGAAAAAAGCCATAACCATATGGTGAACATACCATAATATTAAAAAAAATTGATTCAATTTGTGTTCTTTCATTATATTAAAAATGTAAGTAAATCATATTTTAATAATTTTTATAGATGTGTTTTTATAGAGTACATTACAATACTTATTCAAATAAATTGTTCTAATTTTATTACAAATCCTTTTCAAATTATGTATATATTTAAACTTATTTTTATGAAAATTATTTATCTTTACCTATTATCTTCTTCTCTACTGGGGTTTGCAGGTTTGAGTTCCACTGAAGGCAGGGACATTCAAACTGTTTGGAATCTGTTTCAAGTAGGCCCTGATCTCATTTGCCCTCATGGGGAAATATAGTAGATCGTAATGTTCCAAACCAATCAGTCATTTTATCTACCAAGAACAAGATGCTTAGATCTCTTTAAGAAATGGAATGTATATTACTGATTATAACTGATAGACACTATTATTGATGAAACTGTAGACAAACTGAAAAATTAAAAGTGATTTTGGTCTTTAAAGAGATTAAAGCCAATAATATTATTTTCTTTTAAAAGTCATGTTTTTTGCTTATTCTTTAAAAGAGGAGACTGAAAAACAAACAAACAATAAATAATTTGTTGCAAATCCATGGGGTGGCTTCCCCGTATTTTTTTTTATTTTTGGCTGTTTCCCTCTACAGGACTTAATTATGACATAGACAGGCAAGGCAATAGGTGTCCCAAAATCAAATTATATCTTTTTATTTTTATAGTTAAAATAAATTGTTTTAAACAATAAAAATACTTTGTTACATAATAAAATTTGTCCTTTTAATATTTAGTTTTCCTTTTATAAAATGAAAAAATTCTTGAAACATAATGAAAATATTTTTATTTATACGATTTGTAAAATTTTATATTTTAGAAGGGTCTTATCTCCTCTATGGTTATGGCCTATTACCCTAATACACTGTAACACTTCTATCATTCCTAACCTAAACAAATGCCCATTGTTTGTGTACTAGATTATAATAGAGTAACAAAACTTCTAATGGTGTTTTTCTACCATTAGGTAGGGGCGAGGAGACCTGAAAGCTAGCCACTACTTAGTGGGAAAAAAAGCATTGAAATTGTTATGTAAAGATTTACACATGCCAATTAAATTGTATACTGTTTTAAATGATTATTCAAGTGAATTTGTTCTTATTGTTTAATGGTTTTTATTTTATCCTTTTTACCATTAAAATGGATAAAAACTACCAAGATTACTTTCAGGAAGTTTGCAGGATTCCAGATTTTGAATTATTTCTAGTCCGCAGTTTTTTGTAATATACCTAGTTTTTTTCCCGTTGTTGAAATTATAATTTGGGCTTAGAATCATGTAAGAATTATATGGATTAACTTTTAATTTTTTGAGAAGTAAAAGGTGATATTTGACAAAATAAACAAAATATTTGGCCCCTTACAAGTTTTCCCTCATATATCAATATATTCAAAAAGTTATGATGATTAAAAAATGATTATTTTTACCCTTTTTAACCTTTTAATCAAAATATTTAAATGTATTATTTTAACTTTTGTTTTTCTTCCATAGATTACCTGTATAGTTCTTGTAAATACCCTGATAAATCAATTTTAAGTTTGAATCCTATAAAAGTATTTTAGGCAAGATAATCCTGTACTTGTTGCAATAATGCTTCATTGAAAACTTTTACTTCAAAAGAAGTGTCTTTTGTTATCTGATATTACTCTATATGTTTGACATATCAAGTCATCATTTTCCTCTCTTCTATAGTACAAAACACGTGTATAAATTGGGACCATTGGATCTTGATCAGTTTTCCAATGAGCTGCCATAACTACATTTTGATGCATGATTTGATAATTTTGAGAAAAATCAGTTTGAAGCAATATTTGATTTGTTTTCAAGTTATCTTTTTGCATTCTTAACTCTTTGGCTTGATGGGTGATATTGTAGATATGCTGAGATGTGCTAAAAATTTGCTGCTTCCCTACGAATAATTTTATCAAATAACAGTGAGCAAGCTTAGTGATTGGAGCAGAATTCATCCTTTAAGTCTTGCATGTTTTTACATTTACAGAAGTAGTTTGATTGTGACTGTAGACCAGTCACAATCGTTAACACATTCCCAATTATTCTCAATTTTTAACATTTTGTTATTAGGTCATACTTATGTTATGTAATTATTTTATTTATCTGGGATAAATATTTAAATCTTATTATTTAATGATTAATACAGAATAAGCTGGAAGGTCTTGAAGGCTTCGTACCTTTGCCTTATGAATCTTCTCCTGAATCAGAAGTTGAAGACTTTAAAAATAAAGTTGTTTCTCACCTGCAATGGCAGCAGTCAAAAGATTTCAAAACCACAGGACTAAAAAAGTTACAGGGATATATTTGGCAGCAAGGTTATTATGAAGGTACCATTAAAGGCCAGTATGTATTCTTCCTTATTTTCTTTATTTTTAGAGTATTAGATGTATAAAAAAATATAACTTAGCTATCATTATAATCTCAGAAAGTATCTATTATAGCTTTGTAATTAATATTTTAACAATGGGGTTGAGGTCCTATAAAATTGTATTTAATTTTTTTCCAAAATATGCTCATATTAATCAAGAAATAATCTGCATACAAGAATAAAAATACTAATCAACATAAGAAATCTTCAATTATTTTTCTGCATATTGCCTATCACTACCTCAAATATATATGAGTAACCTGCACATAATGTACACTTTTAACTTAAAATAAGATAAAAAGTTATGGGTCTGTGCTATATACTTGATATAAAAATAATAGATTCAAAATAAGGAAAGAATAGTATAAAAGATTAGATTTCTACATTATCTAAATGCTGTTTATTTAAAAGAAATGACATAACCTTATGTACATAATAATTTTCACTTTTGTGCAACATCAAAAGTTCTTCATATTCTTCTTTCATTATATCATCAAACATAACACTAAATTCTGTTTCATATTCATCATCACTCTGATTGATAAATAATCATCTTTTCCATCTAGATTGTTAGATTTACTACATTTTTAAAATGACTTTTGCATTATGTCAAATTTAATATCATTCTGTTCTTTTAATAACTACTTATACATTGTTTTTATACTGGCAGGATACATTTGACCTCCATATGTAAACTTTTTTCCATTCCCTAAATTCTGTGTATTTCATTGCCATTTTAAATTTTTTTTAATAGTTCATTATACTCTTAACGGCTAAGCTAATTTCATTAATCTGCTGAAATAACTTCTATGTCTATGCTGTAATCTTTCAACAAATCTTTTGAATGAGTGACTTTAAAAGATAAAGGTTCAAATAAGGTACACATGTTCCAAACTTCACTGATTACTTATTTTTATGATCAGCAGCTACAACTTATAGTGAAGACATCCATGTTATGCTTGCATTTGTGCTTAAAGTTATTTGAAAAACTTCACTTTTCCACCCATGATTCCAAAGAAAATAAACAGGAAGGAACTGAGAAGAAACAAATTGTATGCTTTAACTCTGAAGAAAATTTAAAACGTGTGGAGATGGTGTCCCAAAATAAATTAATGGCATTTTCTTTCAGTTCAATTAGAAAAATTGATTTATATACTCCATTATGAAATGAAAGCCCAACGATGGCTGAATGTTTAGGGTGCTGGCCTTTGGTACTGGAGTTCATGGGTTCGTATCCCACTGTGGCATGAATATTTGTAGCCGTTTGGAATTGGCTTTAAACTGTAGGCCTTGGTCTCATTAGCCCTCATGTTGCAAAAAAGTATACTGTAGCACTGCAAACCAAACCTTTACCATCATGAAATGAATTAACCTTGCAAGCTAAGGCACCATTGTAATTTTTTTTTTATTATCCTAGGTTAATGATAAATTTTACTTGCAAATTTCATCCCAAACTTCAAGATTTTATACTGATGTGTTGACTTAAATTTTATGCAACACTAAGGGTTTTTTGTTTCAATTGCAGAGGAGGGTTTTGCCTAATCTGCCTGGGCCTGGCCCTTTAGATCAGAACTACTGTTAGATGGCATGGAAAGATAACAGACATTAAACATGGTATGGAGAAGAAAAATTTTAACTATAAATACAACATTTAAACCTCCACTAAGCTACATACAATAGAAATAGGATCCATGAGTTCAGTGAGGGAAATTATATTATTAAAAATATAAATTTGATTGTAATTTATAGTGCAATAAACAAATTAAGAGTTAAATATTAAAGCAGTAAAGGTTTTTTAGTCGCAAATTAAAACTACATCAGAGAGCTCAAGTAAACTACAGAGCTTACATTCAGCATTTTTTCCTGTAGGAAGGATCCTGGGTGCACAACTAGGAAATTGACTAGTAGGCTTGAAGTTTTCACATAGATTAGGGATAACAAGTTCATTTTGTCCAAGAGAGGAGAGGGGGGGGGGAAGCAATGCTTCCAGAGTAGGAGTGATTTTTAGAACAATGGAATTTCTGATTAGAGTCAATAAAAGTTTAGTTAAAATCACCTCAGAGTATGGCCAATGACCTTTTAGAGTTAGCAGGGTGCATAGTCTCTAAAAGGATAAGTCTCCAAGAGGATCAATATTAAATATTATAAAATTTTGTGGTTGAGCTTTTGTTAAAATTTATAAGAGTAGGGAGTTTACTATACCTGTGGATCTCTTTATTTCTATAATACCAAGGTGAATTAGTGATTTGCCTAATCCTAATGTTTTAAGTGGCTGATTAAGAGTTTATATGGTACTTAGCTATGTATGACATGCAGACTCACATAAGTTAAAACAAGACAAAGATAAAATTTCTAAATGAGCAATTTATTATTAAAGTTTAATTATATTTTGAATATTTAAGGGGGAAGAGGGCATGTTTAGCTGTTTGAAATTAAATTTTAATATTGTGTTTGTGTTGTTTCTAAGTGAGATTTTTATCTGACATGACACATATTTTACCATATTAGACTAAGGAATACATATGTTACCAATGTTAATTTTTTTTTTATGATGTCATATGTTCTGTTGAGTTTGCTAGTGAGCATAACATCTTCTCATTTATCAGCGTTAAATTTGATTTTCCATTTGTAAAGTCACTTAATAATTAATTTGACAGGATTATTTATGGCTTTAATGGCATATTTAAAGTTTTTATTAGTGACAAAAATGGCAAAATCAAACATATAGATTTTGATTTTAGTACTGGCCTGCTGCACCATACCATTGATATATATATATTGAAGAGAATTGGTCCTAAAATGAAACCTTGTGGGACTCCACTACACATTTGTTTAATGTTAGAGAGGGAGCTATTAATTTTAATTAAATCACATTATTAAATATTAACAAACTGCAGTAAAAATATTGTAGTGGTTTTCAGTTTACTAAGTCATTGAAATACTATTCATCTCAATATAATAAATATTATTTCAATATAGTAAAATTTAAACACTGAATAAAACTAATACAAAGTTATTTGTTCCATTAGTATATCTTAATTACAACTTAGTGTCTGTATATTACTCTGAAAGCAAAAATTATGCACCTTGACAACTTTATCTTAACAGTTTTGTGTAAAATTAAAATGTAATTTTCTTTAATATGTAGTAAAAATTACAACAATGGAAGTTAACTAAATGTATTGGATAGAATTTTATTCCTAATGTTGGAGATTAACTAAAAATATTATGTTTCAAAATTTGTTTAAAGTTTTTTAGCATAATTAGTTTACTTCAATGCTTAATGTTAGGGAGCCTAGAAGCTAAAGTTTAATTCTACCCTGTTATTTATTTAGAACTCCCAAATGATACTTAATGCAAAATTTTACGAATATTTAACTTATATTTTTGCTAATAACTAAAGATGTATTGAAAAGGGAAATAACTGATTCAGATTTTTTTTTTATATATAAATAGTAAAATAAGTTCTTGTACAGTTGATTTACTACTAAATTGGTAAGAAAGCACATAATACATAACGATGTATATAATAATATACCCTTGTATGTTTATCCCTGTACAATAATTGCTGTTTGATATGTAATTGTGCTTAATAGTATAATTTATTTACTTATCATTCATGTTTCCTTTATAATTTGTCAAAATTTTTTGCAGTTATTAAAACAATAAAATAAACTGTTCTATAAGGTATTTAATGTTTTTTTTTTTTTTTTTTTTTAAATTTGAAATCATATTTTGTCAGACATATAATATAATTAAGTTTAAATTTGTTTAGCTTTGAGTGACTTTTTAGTCCATTTTATCTCAATTCCCTTATTGTGTTCAACATGAAGAATAATGGTATTTTTTGGGATGTGTTACACCTAAATAAATAAAACTTATTAAGGATTTAAATTTTTTTATGTTTTTACTTTGTCCGAAGTAAAGAAAGTATTTTAATCAAGAAAAATTTTGGCATTTATATTGCAATGGAAATACTCATTTTGACTGCCTGAATCTATTTTGACAAATTTTGTCTGTATATCTATAGGCACTTATAAGGAATCCTCAACTTTGAAACTTTAAGTATCTATGTTGATCATTCCTGAGGGAATTTTGACTAGATTCAACATGATGTCTCTCTCTCTCTATGTATCTATCTATCTATCTATCTATCTATCTATATATATATATGTAAGACTTTTTTTTTATAACACTCCTCCACAAGGAGAAAGTTCACCAGCTAGCATTCATAAAGTACAAAGATGCAGTTGGGCCTCATATTTAAGAGAACTCAGAAGTCTAATTTAAACTTTTATTTCAGAGCGATAACAACGTACATCCTTTCTACTTAACCACAGACAACCAAAAGCCACAGAGTTCACTCTGCTCTGACACAAGTACACCCAAGAGCGCTGACAACAAGAATTTTCCCACAACAAAAACAACTTAATAAGCGAATTAAATGCAATATCAGAAAAACGCGAAAACATGTTCTGCCAACACCTGGGAAACTGCTGTATAGACAGGAAGTTTACAGTTTTATGGCATAAAGGAATGTTAAGTGGAAAATACTCCGTTGAATACACCATGTTGAGACTGGTAAAGCTATTTAAATGAATTAAAATGGGAGAGAGGAGGTTTTTGAAGAAATATTAGAGTTAATTAATTTTGATATATTACATATATATATATATATATATACACACACACACACATAAATCTATCTCATCTAACTAAAAGATAAAAAAAAGCTGAATTAGATGTAGAATGTTAAAATTTTGTATTTAGGATTGTTATAACATACAGTTGTGCCCTTTTTTATATTACAATCTAAACTCTGTAAAATGAAAATTTTTAATATAATATATATTACCACTACTGGGCATAACTCTAAAACAATTAATGATAAGTTAAAATTTTATATTTAGAGCTGTTGTGGCATTTTATTGTCTACCATTATTTTTGATTGTGACCCATATACTATGTAATGAAAAATCTTAATATAATGGATAGCAATGCTACTGGCCTCTGTTAAATAGCAGTAATTGAGTTCTCCTTATTGTTGAATTAGTGTTGTATACATTTTTGATGTTATTAAAAATAATACTTTAGTAATTGTATTTCTGTCCACTCTTTGTTAAAGGATTTGAGGATTATATCTCATACTCAAATAAAGTAAGTTTAAATGTAGTACAGTAATAAATGTGTATAATACAAGGAATTCATGGTATGTCTGCATCCAATTTTATTTTTATATTGGTAGTATAGCCTGTCCAATAAAGCAGATAAAGTTTGCATCTCTACATGCTATATTTTTTAGTTCTCTTTTAAATAGGATAAAGTGAGTTAATATACAGTTCACTTCATTAAATCAAACAAGTGAAATTAATGCAAAATTTGACATACCTAATATCTACATTCTTTAAAATATATGTAGATATAATTTCTTCTAATTATTTGTAGTGACTACTTTTATAGCTGCCAGGACAAACCTAGAACCTTTTCTGCTTAAAAGAAATATTCAGGTACTGAGCTAATTTTGTTTTTAGTAGAGACTACTTATGAAAAATATTTACCCTTAGTATTCTTTCTCGGTTATACTAGTTGATCAAAATATCATAAAATAGATTCTTTTACAATGATTTTTCATCATAAAGAAGCTGCAAAATTCAAATTTTTTCTTCATATTATTGAGTATTTGTATAATTTCTTTCATATGAGTGTTTTGGAAGAATGTAGTAAATTATAATTATTACTTATCCTTTTCTAGTATATATGAAGATGTCCCAAAAGTCTTGAAATACTGGAAAAAGTTAGGAAAAAGAATTTATATTTACTCTTCAGGTAGCATTGCTGCCCAGAAGCTTTTATTTTTCAATAGTGTTGCTGGTAATTTAGATCAAGTGAGTAAACTTTCCCTAGTTATTTTTAAAGTATCAGCACTTAATATTTGGGAGACAATATAAAATGAATATTGTAGAAATATTTGTTGAGCATTTATTTAGATTAAACAATGTAAAACTTTTTAACCTAGTATTTGTGTTATTTAATATTTATTACTTAAAATGTATATGATAATGCCATGGCTTAGTTATTGTAATATGTGGAGGGTTTTAAAAATCATATTGTAGTTTATTTAAAAAATTTAAGATTTTTCAAAAATATTATGAAGATCTCACTTTTTGATTTAATTTTAGTCCCTTAGAGTAATTTTTTTTTTCTCTTCCTTTTACCAGATTAAATGCCAAATGATAGCTGAATGGTAGAGCTCTACTCTTCAGTACCAGAGTTTGTAGCTTCAAATCCTGCTGCTGGCATAGATGTTCATGACCATTCACAGTTGGCTTTAATTCAATAGGTCCTGGTCTTAGCTCTCATGAGTAAAACTGTAGACCATAGCACTTCAAACCAAAATAAATCTACCAGATCTAACTTGTTGATTTTATGTAGAGATTATAGCATACTCATAAAATATTTAGATAATGCTTACTGATAAGAAGCGAAATAATGTTTCTCATACTTAAAACATTATAAAGCTGAAAAAATTTATGCTTTTTGGCTAGATCCGTCACTAATTTGGTTCAACTAATATTGCATGAAGAGTCAAATGGACACTGATCAGAAAATTGACACTTTAGTGCAAAAATAACTCTTTTCCTACTAAAAACTATTTTATTAGTAGATATAAGGCTAATATTCATTTTAAATAAAAATTATTAATATATTAATTAAAAAAAGTTAGAATTTATGTATGGAGATTTTACCTTTGTGATAACATTGGTACTATATTATTTCCCAAAACAAAATATTACTTAACAATCAAAGTCATGAAAAATACTAATGCAATTTTATATTAAAGAAACAATTTGTTTTTAATCTTTCTTAGAAAAAGAGAAAAAAAATTGTAGGATAAACTTATTTGTTTTACCAGTTAGTTATTCTTGAGTTGAATATTTTTTTCTTTTACTGATTTGGAGTACTCATTTAAAGTAATATAAGGTATTTATATCTTGGTTTGGCTTAGTCAACATTTTTGCTGCAAGAGGGCAAATAAGAACAAGATCTACACCTTTAAATTTATTCTGAATCAATATAAACACCCATGCCAGCTGTAGGATTCACATCCATAAACTCCAGTACTAATTCATCAATCATTTAGCAAATGAAAGAAATATCAACTGTTTGGTTTTCACATAAACTACCTTAGATAAACTGCATATTACTCTTTTGAATATGACACTGCCAACCTTCTTTTTTTATTAATGATTGGTATTTTACAACCAACATTCTTCAATATATTATTTAATTCACTTCTTCCCAGTGATTAGGGGAAGAGATATTTTCACTTTACATTTTACCTTATTGTAACTCATTTTGAAATGGGTATCCTTGGAACAGAATAGCTCATTCTGTGTTTTTAGGTGTAAGCAGTATAAACACACAACTATTAATTAATCAGATTGCAATAGTCTGTTTTTGTATTATATCCGACAAAATTAAAAATTTCATATAATTTTTATAGTAATTATTAAAAAATAGATAGTACATTAAATGTTTATAAACATTATTTTTATTTAAATAAATAAAAAGTTCTCTTAGCTAACGTAATCAGTTAAAATCAATTTGTCTTTGGTAGTAACTTTATCTATTACTATTGAACATTGTTCACATATATGTAATGACATTTTGAGCTAAAACTAACCAACTTAATTATAATTATGTTTTAAAATAAATTTATGGGGATTCTGTCCCTAAAATTGTAACCTTTGGTAAAGCTCTTTTGTTCCCTCCTTCTTATTTTAGAAAATTGGTCACTTCACAGATACTAAAATTAACTCTTGCTTAGCTCAACAATTCTTTTACAACTCAGTTTACTTAGTTTTGCTTTGTCCTGTTTAGCATGTGACTAACTATTAATGCACTGAATGGCTGGATCACATCACTATATAATGGCATGTATGTGTTTTTTTTGCCCAAGAAAATCCAAAGATGAGATGTTTAAATAAACTCAACATTTTTATTTCTAAATTTCTGTGTAGTCTCTTTTGTCCCCATGATTGCACCAGATTCAATATAAATACTCATTTTCCTAGTGTGGTGGGTTTAAAATGCCCATTACGTTTATATTAACTTTGATTTGAACCATAGTAGAAAATAATATTCCACTATGTTTTTTGTGAGCTAGCTGTACTAATATGCCAAAAATATTTCCATTATTTTGTTTCTGTCAATAATAAAATAAGCAGATATAAAATAATAGCAAATAGGTCTTCAGCTATATTTCAAAATTAAATATTTAAAAAAAACATATTTATAATTGTTATTTATGTTCAGTATCAAATTTCTTGGAAAATTTAAAGAAAATCATTAATAATAATATAAAACACAGTCCTCACTTCATTTATTAATTAGATATGATTAAAATTTTAACAGGTTTAAGTCTATATTTGACCAAAATTTAGATTTTAGATTAATGAGAATCACAAAAAATTAATGCTCTTGTAAAAAACTGATTAATTTTCTTTTAAATTCCAAAATACTAATATGATTGTAAAATCATACTTTCATTACTTCTAAAGAATTTGTTATATGCAATAGTAAGGAAATGTTATAAGTATAACTAATAAGAATATAAGCAATAATTTGGGTTATTGTAGCTTACAATTAAAGCAACATGAAATTAACAGCAAAGATTGGGACTGTGCCAACACAAGCCTCTAAATATATTGAAATTTATCATTTATTGATTGTTATGAGTTATTTATAATAACTAGTTAGAGTGATAAATTCTATGAAAATTATTGCTTTAACTACTTTATTTCATTTATTTTTAATATTTACCAGTCAATTTAACAGTTTACTAAATATATTTGTAATATTACTAATTAATAAATTTATATTCACATTTTTTGAAAAGATAAAAGCTTTATACACATATGCACATATATATCAGACATGCCAACTACTCCGGAAACTTCTCAGATTTCTCTGGAAAATAACAAAACTTTTGAACAGCTAAAAGATTACAATTCAGCAATTAAATACAAAGCTTTGCAAAAAAATAATGCTAAATATTACTTTTTTCGCACAGTAATGTAGCATGTTAAAAGTTTTTAGTACTGTGTGGAAAAGCCAAACTGATTTTAGGTCAAATTTGAGTAGACAAACTCTAGAATACCGGATGATAGAAAAATGGAAATATTTTAATCAGGATCAATGCTGCTATAAGAAACACGGTTCTGAAAAATAAATTGTAAAGCTAAAAAAGCTACTCATAAATTTTTAAATGCATAAATTTTAATTTACCTTGTACAACTTACTACTGTGTAAATATTTTAAATTTAATTTTGAAACCAGTAAGATATGTACTTATGTATAATCTGTAATTAGCATGCTAAAATTTTAAACCACGTTGTTGCTCCAGACACAAGACCCTGAATGTTGGCATGTGTGATATATATGTACACACCAAACACAGTGAAAATTATATATAACAATACTGTGTGTAATAATAAATCTGTTTGTTATGGTATTTTCTTTGATCACATGGAATTAAGTTTTACAACATATTCCTTATTTACTCAAAGCAAAATCAGATGTTATTAATCATGTTATAAATATTCACATTTTGAATTATTATTAAAATAAAGTTAAATTATATGTCTAACACAATTTAGGATATTATATGTACTTCACATTTCAGCCATAAATATTGAATGTACAAATGATTAAACTATCTATAATGATAACCTATTTATTACAAATTTTTGTAGGTTCCTACAGTATTATTATAAATAGTTTTCACTGTGTGTATATATATATATATATATATATATATATATATATATTACAGTTCTACTGAAGTTGGGCATATTTTCAGATTATTTGTCACTTTCTGTTACTTATTTTCAAAATTGTTTATATTATTTTATGCATTTTAAAAGTGCAGTCATATATAATTTTTATTTTCTAAATTAGTATATAGAGGGCAACTTTGATACTACCATTGGATCAAAAATAGAAAGTGAAAGCTATGTAAAGCTATCTCAAGAAATTAAAGAAGTACCTGAAAATATTGTTTTCTTCACTGACAGACCAAAAGGTAAATATGACGTGTCTTAACTTTGTGACAACAAAATGTCATAAATTTTTAATGTTCTTAAATTTTGTGAAATATGTATATGTAAAATAACTGGATCTTGTTTACTGTAGAATAAATGGGAGTGTCTAGGGCACAATAACTGAATAGCTGATATTTGTTAACTATGTTTATTTATGTCCACAAGCACAAATTAGGTCAGCACAGTCCAAGTTGAAAATTATAAAGAAATACAATATCTTTTATGCTCAGGCCCTTGCAAACTGCATCAGACTTCTCTGTTCCCACATGCAGAGCCCTCCTCCACTCTTCTCCCTTGATCTTTGATGTCAAACATACTCACAAACATTCTTGCTGATCAATTCAGCCTATGATGGACTTTCATCCCTATATGCTCAGTCACCTGACTGGCAGGTTTCTCACTGCTTCTAGATAAATCTGTAAAAGAAAACAAAACAAAGAGAGAGACAGAGTATTTATGAAACACTTAAGTGATCAGGTTAATTTATTCATGGTGTTAACAGATCAGCCAAAGTGTTGGTTAGGTTTTGCCCTACATGCTCTTCAAGTTTTCTAATTTCATATTTGTCTGCTAGGCTTTATTTCAATCACTTCATGAGGTCCTAGGAACTTTGGTCTTAGCTTTAATCCAGTTCTGAATTGAGTGTATTGAATTGCTACTAGGTCTTCTGTATAGACATGGGCTTCTTTTCTTATCAAATCCTTTTTGGTATTCTTGTATTTTCAGCATATTTTTCCCGTGCATCTTCATGGATTTCTTTCAGGTTATCCATCATAAAGTTGATTCTCTCTTCTAAGATTTTTAAAATTCTGGATTCTTCTTTGCTTCTCATTTTGGTTTCTGTTGGTAATTTGAAGCATATTTTTTGGTGTTACATAGTATTATTAAGTTGATTGTTATTTGGAATACATCTACAAGCTTGTACTATTTGGTGGGATCATCTAATAATAGTTTGGGCAGAACTGGGATCAATGTCACATGCAGTTATTCTACTTGTCTGTTTCCTCTTGTCTGTTCCAGGGAATACTGGTAGTAGCTTTGATGTGTTGTATTCTCATACTCACAATAGTCTTCAAATTCTTTAGAATGAAATACTTCACCATAATCAGAAATAATACAGTGAATATTTCCAAATATTGTTTGCTGCTGTTTTAACTTTGCTTAGCTTTTTGAGCAGCCTTTACCAGATACAACACATAAACTTTGTATAAGCATCAATCATGCTAAGGATATGATTGTAATTTTGTTTGTGGTCAGAAGAAGACCAATAAAATTAACATAAGTGGAGGAAGAAATCAAATCTAACATTCCTTCTGCTTTTCCTTCTTTCTTATTTATCAAGATGCATTTAATGCAATTATATATCTCATTTTCAACGCATTTCTTAATATGAGAAAAATAAAATCTTCAGTTTTGGTGTCAGCAAAATGTCCTAACTGATGAGCATTTCTAACAACTTCATTCTGCATCATTTGAGATACCACTAAGACTTCAGAATCATTTATAATTTTATCCAGCCCATTATTTATTCATGATATAATTTGATGTCTTACCCTCTTCCAACAACTTTTTGATGACTTCTATGTACTTTTCATGTTTTTGGGATTTTATTATTGTATGGGTTAAACCTTCATATGTAATATTCATAATTGGGTATCTACTAAGTATAAGTATGTTAACATGTTTCATTTGTTTACCAGGCCCATATTTGATTTCATAATTGCATTGCTTAAGATAAGGGATCATCTTACAATTTTAGGTGTTATTTCTTTCTTATGGCAAAAGATGCATGTTTGGGCAAAATATGAACAATCAATATAAATTTTGAACTTAGTGTTTAACAAGTAGTTAATTGAATTTAAGAGCCCCGCAATAGAAAGTACTTCTAAATCATAACTACATAGGTTTTTTTTCTTGTAATGAAGTTTTCCGACTAATATAATGAATTGTATGGAAATTTTCATCTCTCTTTTGTAGCAAAATTACTCCAAATCCTAGCTTAGAAGCATCTATATGGAGTTTTATGCTTCTTCCTGCTTAAACAGATGCAAAAGGGGATCATTACTTGAAAGTTCTTTAAGTTTCTAAAATGCTTGTTTTATTTAACATTTAAAACATTTAGTATTTGAATTTAGTATTATGAAATTTTACTAGAGTTCATGATCTTACATTATAAATATATTTAGATGTGTTTTTTTCTTTTTACAGAAGTTGTTGCAGCCAAAGAAAGTGGCATGTCTGTTATCAGGATGGTTAGAGAAGATGATAATCCATACTTGAAAGAAGAAAGTGAATTCCTTGGTGCAGAAGATGCTGTTATAGAATCTTTTCTACCACTTATTGATACCCAGAACCAGTAGTTATGCATAATTTTGACATGATACAGGATAAACAGTTGCTTACATTTCCATATTTTACTTTTGTAAATGCTTGAATGGTTCTTTTCTTGTATGATTTTTTAAAAATTAAACTGATTTGTTGTAAATTTATGTATAAAAATTATTTTTATTTCTAGCAATACGTCTTTTAAAAAGAAAGTCATTTTTAAATTTCTTTTTCATTAAATAAATATTTTTCTAAGACTTTTCCACTTTATAAATTGCAGACAGTTGATGAATGGGTAGGATGCTGACTTTTGATACTAGAGGTAATACTGTTTTGTAGAATGACATACCTACCAAGTTTCATGCATTATGCAAATAAATTATGCATCTTGACCATTCTTAATGCCTATATTCTTTAACTGTCTTTTTTATTTATGCAATTTCTACTGTTTCCTGTGTTTTATATAGTCCCTGCAACTTACTGGTAATTTTCCTAAATGTTTTGTCTACTATTTTAGACAAGACTCTTAGTAGAGCAAAAAGAACTACTATTACTTCCATTCTTTTTTCAATATTAGAAGAGCACACCAGTTATTTAATTAGCTACTAAGTTATTTAATTAGCTACTATTGGTTGTAAATATATTTTATCACTCAAAATGTTGAAAAATGATGTAATAAAAATTTAATCAGTCTCATTCTTCCATTTTAAGCTTTTTGTGTACTCTTTAATCATAACATTTTTTTTATTTATATGAAATTTAAAATCTTTAAGTCCTCAAGTCATTTAATTTAATCAAAATGTATTTGTGTTTCTTTCACAACACTCAGAATGCTTCTCAGAGCCTTCTTTTTGAAAACTGCAATTATGTATTTTCTATTAGTCTGAGACCAAGTTTCCAAACCATACTTTAAGAAAGGCCTAATAATGAGTTTTATAAACAAGTAACTCTTTTTTTTTTCTGGAGAGAAAACAAGATCTCAAAAAACATTAAAGTGCAAAGAATGCTTTGTTAGCCAATGTAATGCAATTCTGGGTTTCAGAAATATCTTTTTAAAATCAACAAACTATCTAAAGCAATTAAAGCAGGTTACAGTTTCAGATGCATGAGTTCCACTTTCCAGGTATCTGAGTTCTTGAGACTTCCACTTGATGGTGTTTTCTGTACAGGCATAACTTGGTTTTAGAGTCATTTACTGTCAATCCTGTTTGACTTGCAGTCATCTCCAAATACAAAATTGCCTCTCTCAAAGCTGGGACACTCTTAGTCACAATATTGAAATAAACCTATTGTAGTCATAAAAAATAGACCTCAAAACTTTTATGAATATAGACATATTAGATCAGAGTTAAAAAAAAAATTGAATCATGTTCATGCTGTAATGTGCTGATAATCTTAATATATAATGGGCCCTAGTTTAGTTATCCACTTTACTTATACACACACACAAAAGTGACCGTAGTATGTAACTGTAGTAACTTTGGAAGGTGTATATTGTTCTTTACTCAAAATCCTGTGATTTTCATTCCAGAATTTTCCCCCCCATTTACTGCTAATTTAACCTATGCAGAAAACATATTCCACTTATCTTTATAATGGCGACATGCAATCACTTCTGAGTAAAAAAGGTGCTCTGCAGATAAAAAATTCCAATGAGAGAGTTTGAAGGCAAATGCCTGTTTTTCAAGTTGAAAGCAAAGTTCAAAGTAGAAAGAAGAGTGCGACTTATACTGGCAGACACAAGGAAAAAGTAACACTCTTGAAATGCTGGAAATATAGGAAAAGAAGTGAACAAGGAAAATGGCAAATGCTAAATAGAAGATTTCATACTAATGACACAATATCAAGTGACTTAATTATTAAACAAAAATCCTCTCTGCACACAGGTTAAGAATTCACTGGTTCAGAGGCAGTCAAAAGAAGAAACCATATTCGGTTACAGCCAGACCCGTTTAATAAAAAATGTGACATTTGAAAGGGCGGCTGACACCCCAAGGCACTGGTAATCTCTTAGAGAAACAACAAACCAACCTTGACCCGACTTAAAATTAGATACCAAGGAAAAAATGCGTATTAACTGAAATACTGTTTCACTTGTGATTAGTTGTAGTTCAGTCATCAAAGTCGTCGATCTCATAACTGAGGGGTGTCAGTTCAAGTCTCAAGGAGTCTAAAGATCCACCGTGTTTATTAATGGCGGCTAGGGCACAGATAATAGGTTCGTGGTTGCAATTCTCTCCAAGTTCCCAATTGTGTTTGGTACCTATTTCTAAATTACGAAGATCCAGCAGGGGTAATGTTGCTCGCGTCCGTAGTATTCCTTACGCTACACATGCTCCCAGATGGTGTTAAATGAGTAACAGTCTTGTCGTGTTTGTCATAAATATATATATATATATATATATCTGTTTTGCCAGCTGCATTAAAAAAAACTTTTTCAGTAGCATACAACACCCTATGATATTTAATATTACTGTCCAACCACAAATGAGAGCGGGTTGCAAAGGAGTTGCTTGAAGTGCTTATATTTTTTTCTTACTCGGAGTTGTCCGTAATAACTCAGTCTTTCTAAATTCATCAATTTGTATTTAGCAAAACTAATTCAAGTGTCATGGATTAAAATAAATCAAGGTGTAACGTATACTTCTGAATAAATGAAAGGTCGGGTAATCCGAATGAATGTTTTGATAAAGTATTTCTTCCAGGTGGCAGACTGGGTCCAAAATTTGATACAGATTTACAATTTGGTTGTAAAATCCACATGTTAGATTTCGTTTATCAAGCATTTTTGAGTTTGTTTACATACGCACAGATAGGCAAACACAGACACGACATAACTCCAAAAATAATATAGGGTCTAAATCGTGGATATTCCTGAAAATTTTGACACTGAATGGCGCTTTCTCACACGATATCACAATGGTAAGGCAATTCCCGTTTATTTTCATGTGTATGATAGCAAATATCAGGGCCATAACTAGGATGTGGCAAAGGTAGAATTTGTCACGGGCTCATCAGTCATAGGAGCACCGTATAGTGAGGAAAATGGGGTCCGAAAGAAGACGATTCGCCCCAAGTAGAAATAAGGAAAAGTTTAAAAATATTTTTTTTTTATTATAGAAACTGATTTTATTTTTAAAATCCAATGTGTTTAAAAATTACTGTTTTATGAATTTTCTTATTTTTTAAAATTCTTCTAGAGTCTAAACTTGTTATAGATTCTTATAAAATATTTACCAAACACTCCTAATATGCTTTCATATAAATTTGAGTATTCATTTTAAATTTATTAAAGTTATTAAAACTAAATTTAAATTTAGAAAATCATAATTTTTTTATGAAAATTCAACGTACAAATAAAATATTCCCCTCAAACAAACTATTCAGTTTGTCAGCAAAATAATATCCCTAGAGTGTTCGAAAATATTTTTAAGTATTAATAAAATAAATATAAAGTAAAAAATTAATATACTAGGAACATTTTAAGAATTAACAAAATATTTTGATTTCATACTAAATATGTGATATAGAAAAAACATGTCTATATTTTCTCACTATATTGCGAGGTAGGGGGGGGGGGCAGATCAGCTTTTCAACTAATACCCTTATATTTCAAATAAAAGCTAAATTTCCCACGAGTTTAGATCTAATATGATGTGTCACAGGGCCGGCCCGCTACACATCATGTTACATTATTATTGCATTTTTATTTACATTTTATGGTTGTAAGCACCCTTAAAGTGTAGCGCTAAGCTTAAATTTTTTTAATAAGAAAAATCAGAATCATAAAGTAACTATGTAACCAGAAAAACAACAGTTTGCAATTAAATTAAGACACTAATACTAATATAGATCTACGGAATACTATTTTACTGAAAAACAAAATTTACTCTTTTAACGAGCTAACGTTTTATTTCAAACAGTTTTGCAGCTCCTAAATTCTGCCGCCGTAGACAGATGCTTACCTTGACTACAGCTTAGACTCGTGTTTTGGTTGTACTATTATCCCATTCACTCTCAATGTGTGCCTCGAATATGGAACCAAATATAAAGACTGGCATTATCCTAAAATTGTACGAAAGGTGACCGTACGTCTTCGAATTTAGGAGACAGTAACAAATTTTAATTATTTTTCATTTTGTATCCGAAAATAGTTTTGACTACTTGGGAACCCGAAAGTTCTCAAAATTTAAAGATTTACCCAAGTAAAACTATTTAAATCAAGTTATTATCTAGTAATTATATCATTAGTAAATCGATATATTGAATATCCAATATCTTCGTGAAGGCTTGAAGATTATAGAAGCCAGGATGCAGTTTAATTTTGCTTACACTATTTGAGCAAGAATTTATGGACAATGAGTCACTCGTGGAAAATTGACGATATGGAGATTATATTGCTGTTATTTTGTCTATATTTACTGGCAAAATATATATTTTAAATAAAAACTTTTTTTATTTTTAAGGAACTTTATATTTAAGTAGCATTTGTTCATACATTTTGGTAAAAAATATAATAAATCAGCATTTTTTTTATGATAATAAAATGAATCTTGAGCATGTAATAATTGGAAACATGATAAAGAAGTTTTCCTTTTATAATTAAAGATTAATTGAATACATCAAATTTCATTAAATATTCCTAGTTTCACAATATTGAAATAAAAAGCTATTCAATTCCAATCTAAAGTAAATTAAATTAAATGTGGATGTACATATTACTCTGTTATGTCCCCAAATTAATAACCAACAATATTGTGTACTGTCCCCGCGTTTTCCTTGGATTCGGGGATACCACGCTGTTTGTCCCCAATTATTGTTTAGAAATATGATCGCCTTAACTGTACCTGATTAAGGGCCGATCCCACCAAAGTCGTTTAACGGCTAACTACGATTAGGCACGATTAACCCTGGCGCCAGCCAATGAGGGAACGCAATTCTCCTTTTAAACCGAGATTAACCGCAGATAGCGTTAAACGACTTTGGTGGGATCGGCCCTTAAATATATGTAAAGAGTACAAATATGTATAACTAATTTGCATAACTTGTTATGAAGAGGAGTTTGAGTTGCTTTCCATGCTGCAAATGACTTAACGTCTAGTGATTTGTATATGAGGCAAGATATAGCCTCTAAACCATAGTACAGTGAAAAATAAAAGCAAAGCCGACGTAAATAAAGACTTTATCACACGTCAACCTGTATCCGTTGGAAAAAGAACGCATTCAGTTTAAAATTCCTTTTTCAGATGAAGACTGCATGGATATCTTGTATGATAGTAACAAATTTTCAATTGATTAAATTAATAACCCGTTAACTTGAACCAAAATAAATTAGGTGAAATTTTTTCACTATCACACAAGAAATCTGTGTACTTTGCATCGGGAAAAGGAATCCTAAGCAGAATTCGTTTCTTTGTCAACATGTACAGGTTCATGCGTGATAAGGCCTTAAGAACGAAAAATTAAATAAAGGTTAGAAGGAAAGTGTCGTTTGATATTCTTAATAGAACGATTTCTCGCAACATCACGAACTACATTTTAATGCCCTTCCCATTCATTTTCGTGTTTACGATAGCCAATAGGCAACCAATATACTGCCCTTTCGTTTGAAACTAAAGCCAGAATGGTCATAAGTTGATATGTGTCCTGCTGCTTGAAATCGCCCTATGGGGTTATTATTTTATATTATCATTATTTTCTGCCTTTTTCAGCATTTTACACATTAGACATTAAAGGTATTTATTTACATTATTAATATGACACCAGCATGCTATTAGGGTTTATTATAGGTTTAGTATGGAATTTTATAGGCCTTTTTTCAATTTCCGAAATATTTTATTTTACCACTTGGATAAAATATAACCGCCGAGATTCAAACACGCGACCATGACTTTAACTAAAAAAAACTATAGAAAGTCCGAATTTTCACAGATCAGATATCGAGTACTTATATCTGTGTACATGTTGATTAGATTATCTAGTTTTACTCAGGTAAAAGCAACTTTTAAAGTGTTATAATTTTAGTCGTATTCTTTTATTTCAGTATAGTTTTTTTTATATTTAGAATCAGTATGCAATCAAGGTTGAAGTAATAGATTATTTTTAGTAGTTATGCGATTATATAGTCGAAAAGTCGCATTATAGGAACATTACATTTAAAGAAAACTCTGTGAAGTTATATATTCAGAGCTCGAAAAAGTTAATTTCTGGTTTGTTTCCTTTTAACATTTTCACTCTGTATTCAGGAAATAGCCTGAAAATTATACTGTAAAATTTGTAAGAGCTGTCAAACGTTAGATATTAAGCATGCGCTTTTACATTTGTTACATAGACTTTGTAAATAATTGGCTTCAGCTTCATTTTTACAGCATCAGTCGTCATCTGAATTTTCGAAAACTTTTAACAAAGTATCAAAATCGCTCCATAGAGCATTAAACACATGACATATTTAGACTGTTTCAGTGAATCGCATCACAATAAATTGGAACTTTATCTGTTAACTAATTAAGTTTTTAACTTTGGCACTTTAAATTTACGGTAACATTTGCCAGACGATGACTGAATTGGTAAGGCATTCTACTTCGATCCTGTAGTCTGGGAGCAGGGCCTGACTAAGATACTTTTGTGCCCAGGACACAATCCAATTTTTGAGCTCTCTATCCCCATTGCAAATTTACAGTGAGAAGTTATTATCATAATTACAGTCATATAAAAATTATAACATTGAATTAGCTAACATATTTAAGAAATTAGCATTAAAGTAATATTCAAAATCAAGAACACCAAATTTTCATTTTACGTAATCATTGTTATCTCTGTTTAGCCATGCTGAAAATTAAGGACTTTTAAAGACCTAGAGTGATCCACTTTTTTTTCATTTTTACCTTGTCACACTCACAAGCTCTGTGATGCAGAAAATAATAGAATTAAGAATAATTTAAATTGATGAGATTTAATGGTTTATAGTGGTACGTTGCTAATAATCTGTCTTATAAATATGCAATAACCCCTAGGATAAAAAGAGCACCAGGTTTTTTGAGCGAATTATTAGGTAAATAACAGTAAAATTAAAGTAAATAGGAAACAATATAGTTCATGTTAAACAAAATTACCTCGTACAATAATTTATTAAAACTTAACGATTGTAGCGTAAGTTTGCAATTTTTCCCCACTTAATGTGTTTCAAGCACTCGACTAAATTTTCGTGCTTCCTAAATTTTCGTGCCCAGGGCGTATGCCCCAAGTGCCCGATAATCAGGCCCTGTCTGGGAGTACAAATTCCCCTATTGGCATTGTCATTCGGAATCTGCTTGCTTTAAGCAGTAGGTCCTTCTCTCATTAGCTCTTGTTAAAAAAAAATTCAATCTTAGCTCTCCAATACAAACTAAAATACTTTTTTGCTATTTATTATTCTAGTTTAAAATTTTGGAGTAACTACAATTAATCAAAGCAAAACTTGTACACTCAATTTCCATTCGAGATTTCACAATTGAAAATTTTGACATTTATTTTACTTAAACACACCTATTTTTGACAAAGAATTTTGAGCAATACTTAAACAATTTCATTTATTTAGATTGATGGTGAAAAGAATAGGGTCAAAGTAAGACTCTTGTTATAAAAACTTAATAGCTTTAGAAAATTAAAATATTTTCAGCTTAGTTCTCCATTTGGTCTCATCTATGTGTCATAACTTTCTTGATGTGTTTTTCACTTTGAAAATATCGAACAGAAAAACATTGTGTATGAGTTTCACTTTGAATGACTACATACTTTTTTTCTAATCTCTTCAACTATCAATGGCTGAAACCTGAGGTATCTAATTTTGTCGCAGGCTTTACAGCTATTGCCAATCGGCTTTAACTCGTTGCCTCCAGTTTAACATTCGTGTCATTCCAGTCAAATCCAGCCTATACTATCGTTCATTTTAACTTTTTTTAAGAAACTTTTTCGGTTATTTATCAGCTACACTGGTTTCATAAAGTTATTGGTAATAAAAATAGCCTAAGACAAACGTTCAAAGATATCATCTTTTTGGGAAAGTCTTTGTCCTCTATCTTTAAAATTGGCCCCACTGCACAATAACTTTAGAAATACATGACAATAATGAGGCTTCTAGAAAGGGCTGGAGGGGTAAGATGCAGTCATGGACTGAATCTTAAGACAGTGTAATTAGGGTGGTACCATATAGTGAAAATCAAATAATCAACGGGATATTTCTATGCATTATTGAGGTAATATCAAACAAGGCACAAAGCGTTCTGAAATTCGGGTTTGGTTGATCCCGGTGGGAATCTCAAACACGAGACAGGAATCCTGCTGCAGAGCTGTTTCTACCACCCTTAGCGTTGTGTAACTAGCTATTTCACCCAAAAAAGTCCACTTTAAATATTAGGGTCGTTATTAACAATAACAAGATGTTAGGAGGGGGACGCAGACACACAAACAAAATAAGTGTTAGCGAGTCATCTTCGCTATTAGAAAGTCATTTTTTGTGGACAAGACAAGTTGTTCATAATCATTATCAATACTTTGCACTATAAGATTTATAAACTAAATTGGAAGTGTCGTAATGTTTGCGACAATGGAGTACAAAAATGCTGCTTAATGTAAAGACTGTCACAATTTTATAAATTTTAAAGTCGCTTTATATAAAACACTCTTATGAAATAACTTTTTTTTTTAATGTAGCATTCTTTTTCTGTTAGATTCCCACTTTCTACTATGGCTGTATTTGAATCCTCAAGTCCTATAGAAAAACATGTCTTGGAATGTTCCGACACACTGGCTTCAGGTATTCGTCTAGAAGTGGAACAGTCTTATAAGCTTGCTACACTCATAATAGAACGGTTCTACCAGCTAAAAAATGACGTAGAATATTTTACACCCATCTTTGAACTGCAGGGCGAAATCTGTTTTACTAAAAGGAGAAACAATCATACAATTAAAATAACTGCTGATGACTTAGGAACTGTGACAGCATCTGTTTTTTATGAAAAAGTAAAGACGTCTAGCCCATTTTACGCTGATGAAGTCTCATGTGGGGAATATGTAATTGTTATACCTTCGAGTGTAGTAGAGAATGATCAAAATATATTGCTTAAAAATGGAAGATTAATCATTCATATTAAGTGTAAAGGATCTGACAGCACTTTGAAGCGTTCACATGACTGCAGTGGGAGGAGAGAAAGGAATTCTGAGCAAAGAGTATCTAGGGACTTGGATCTCGTTCACTCTTATCCCAGTCCTGAAGATATCCTTTTCCATGTTGAAAATAAAATAATCAGCGTACCTAAAGGGCTTCTAAAATGTCGGTCTGATTATTTCAAGGAATACCCAGACTCTGGTAACAACATTCATTTGAAAACGTACTACGAAACTGTGTCATGTGCTGTGAAGTATTTGTATACTGGAAAACTTCCGGACTTGGACGAATTAAGCGAGCAGCAGATTTGTCGTCTTTTAGAAATATCTGGAACGTTGAAAATCAGTAGTTTAAGGTCAAAATGTTTTGCCCTTATAAACAATTTAATTATTCAAGGAGATATTGAAAGTACTGTTTCAGCTAGAGACATTTTCTCATCGTAAATATTTTCATATATATTAACGAATCGTAAGTAATTGTATAACTGTTAAAAATCATGCTTGTAGCCGAAAAAAAGTTTAGAAAGGGGCCAAGAGTCTTATTTCTAATGTTTTGAATAAAGGCTACAAATTTGTTTTTAAATTTTTCTGTTTTGTTTAATTTTCACTGTGCTGTGGTTGATACAAAGCAGTTTATCTGCAATAAGTATGAATAGATTTGTATGTCTCTTTTCACAGGTAGATTACAGCATCTTTCGACTAAAAGACAGCAATTGCACTTAAATTTTAGCCCATTTACTTACAGTAATCATATTTTCAAGATTCATTCGTTGATGGAAATGTAGCTGATTTTCAATGTTTTTATCTCCTTAATTACGCAACATAAGATTTAAAAATTCATTACATTGTTAATGAATAAAATTGCCTTGGAGTAATGTAAAATTCTAAAAACATTTAAATATATTAAAGTTTTCGGTATTTTTTTCTACTAATGAAGCAGGTGATATAGACTATCCTAATACCTTAACATGGATGTGAGCCTGTTACTCACTTAGCACCACCCGAGGAGCATGTGTAGCTTAAGGTATGCTACGGCCGCTAGTAACATTACCCCCGCTGGTTCCTCGTAATTTAGAAGCAGGGACTAAGCGGAATACCCCCAGGATTGGACTGTCACCACCTGAGGTATCTTTTGAGAGCTTGGAGGACTTTGTGACCACGGGCATATTTTACTTGCCCAGTCACTTTTAGCGAACACGGCGGATCTTAGGCCGACTACAGCCCCGAACCCGCAACCTTTCAGTTACGAGATCGCTTCCTTTGTCGACTGAGCTACCATGGCTCGTTTTTGGTATTCTATCAGCATTTGAAACTCTCCTTTTTTTCTTTCTAACTGCCCTATACCTTTGAAGATTATATTTCGTAGCTTATAAAGTATTAGTTGAAATTAATAAAACTTAAAACGGTCTGTTCTGACTCAAAATAACTCAAAAGAAAGGGAAAAAATTATTTTTGTTGCGATTCCTTTTCTCTTGACTTTTTATGAATACTTAAGATAACTGCTTCATGATGTCTAAAAAGTACCCTATAAACTCATTTATGAGGCATTTACAATGAGGCCGATTTGACAGATTAATAATAGCTCAAAAATATTTCATCTTATAACTATTTATGCATAAACTTCAATGCCATTTCATATTTAATAGAATTTACTGGGCGGCCAAATACTATCTTACACAGGTGGCTAATAGACTAATACTGACTCTATATGCATATAATATACAATCTGTTGCGCAGATCAGCCAGATTTTTCAATATACTCTGTGTAGAAGACTTTTAATCGACTATATCATTTTGAACAAAAGTAACGGTAAAAACCTCATTACAAGATTGTTATACATTTTCGTCCCTCATTTTCTTAGTGAACCTAAGAGTGACAGTCATTTATATATATATATATATATATACACTCGCAGCTAGAGAATCGGACCCTGTTTAATGAACCCCTATTTAACAAATTTCGCAATTTAACAAATTTTTAATGAAAATTATCAAAAATGGATCGAAACCCCCTATTTAACAAGTAATAAACCCCAAATTTACGAAATATTTAAATTAGAGTTTTTCCTTTTCTTTTACTTTTTTACTTTATTTTAACTTCAGAAGAAATGGCTTCTGGGATAGATTTTAACGATTATTACATGTGATGACGGACTGTATCTATGCAACTGAAGTTGGTGAAATTGTTCAGTAATCAGAACCAGTGAAAATAGATTCTGACACTGAAATCTCTAATCAAACACCGTGAAACTCTTACTTTTTCTAGCGCTTTAAAAGGGTTTGGAAACTGAAACTGCACATCATGCAGCATGATGTAAATGGCGCAATATTTTCCTTCTCTTCATAAAATCGAAATAGAACTTTTTCGAGTCAAGAATCAAGATAATAGTCAAACATATCTTCATCAGTACTTTTAAAATTCAAATTAGTGTGTATAATTATTCGTGGTGCATATTTTAGCTGCTGTATAAAAAGCATACAGTTTCTCTTTATGGGTATTTTCGTTTAGTTGTTTATAAGGACTTTTCCATAAGGTAAGTACAGGATTTTATTTTTGGTTTTGGACCCCTATATTGGGAATAACCCGGATTTAAAGAAAAAAAAATTGGTTCCGATGAATTCGTTAAATCGGTGTTAGACTATTTATATATATGCATGTATGCTCGCATATGATGCGCTCCACCTGAAAATTCATTGCTCAATAGACATTTAAAGGCTTGAGTTGGTAAGACCTCGTATAGATTTTCAATGAGTCTTTCTGGTCTCAAACGTAAATGTACAGAAAAGCAACATTGACAGGTGTACTTTCTCAAGTGTTCATTTCAAAATAATATGTGCTCGATTATGGTCACGCTTGTAAGGATTTAAAAACGTTATCCTTGTACTGTAGCATAAATTTAAAGTCTAAATGGCATCAACCCCTTAACTTGCACGTTCGAGTTGACTCGAGATCACTAAACTAGCCAAACTGTGCACACTCGAGATAATTCGAGCGGCGTTGCACTTTATGTTGCTATAATTTTTCACACTCGAATGCAATCGAGAATTGACAATAACAATCGTTTTATTGATATTTATCATTTACATGGGATTGTAAGCTGTAACACTTACTTATTCAAGTATAAAAAATATATATAAATTTCGACCGTTTTCTGCAATGATATCAGAATTCAAAATTGCAATTAAATTTTGATTATTTTTGTATTTTTGTAATTTTTTTGGCAAGACAAGGTTCTAAATTATTTTTTTATAGTTAAAAAATTGATTTTTTTTGGTCGGCCTTTATAGAAAAATAAACTATCAAGGTGTTAACAACAGTAGTCTGTCTTCTGGGATTGACGCCGCCCGAAAGAAAGTCCGCTGTGTTTCCAAAGGCAAAAGTCTTAAATTTTGATAGTAGATTATACCGCAAATGCATGTTACTCTTTAAGGACGACAAGAGCAGATGATTTTAATACATTTAAGTCCTAAAGTTTTCAGCAGGTGAAAGTGTAAAGTGGACTGTCCCATTCTCCCCACCCCTCTCCCTTCTTCGCGAAAAATGAACGAGGTAGGATGTTGCCTTTTACTAGCAGAGTCTGTGTGTTCGAATCCAACATATTATATAGATTTCTACTATAACGTTCAGATGTAAATGCCAGAGTTATTAGCCTTGTTTAGTATAAAGAATTCTATAACATCAGTCTACCTACCAGCCACAATATAAATTTCGTATATAAGTTCACGCAGTAGTATAAACATACACTCATATCGAAAATATACAAAATTTAAGATCATTTTTATACGTTTTTGCAGAATTTATTAAATAAGTATTTTTTAAATTAAGAACTGCAAAATTAATAAAATGTGAGTATAAAGAATTAATAGCTCTACAACAAAGAAATTAAAAAAATAATTATAAAATTGAGAGTATTCTAAAAACAAAAAGAAAATCATAGTGTATAATTCATTTCCTCTGTCCCGTCCTAATTATGACTAATTCAGTTTATTGCTTTCTATTTTCACCACGTTATTAATAAAATTCATTGAAGAGAAAAAAATTTATGCATTGAATCAATAATAAAAACAAAATTGTTTAGCTAAAAATCTATAATTTTTAACCAAGCTTATGTATAAATAAAATACATTTTAACTAACCCCCCCCCCCCCGCGCGCGCACGCACACAAACAAACAAACAAACAAAGTAGTTTAGAATTATATTAGAGAATAAAAAAGTAAAAATTCATTGCTAATTAAAGCACCTCAAAATGTGGTCAATTTTTGCTATAGGCAGTAATCAAACTGTCAACTGGTCATAAAGGCTGGGTAGGTGAAAAGCAGACCCCTGCTAGACATGCCTATCACCCCTATTTTTCATCATTCCGGCCAAGCCCGTCTTTAAGTGCTTCGGCCGGTATGAGCCGGAGTCGTACCCAGGGAGTTAATGACTTGTATATCTATACATAACTCGAGAATCAACAAACTAATCAAAAGTGTATTAAGATTCAAAAAATACGTACACCTGTCTCGTATATAACAATGGTGGCCCAAAGTATTTGCTAGTTACGTGTAGCTCGTATTAAGAATTTAAATCTTTTTATTCTTATTTTAGAATCATAGACTATTAAATTGACAAAGTAACTAATATTTTGATACGCTTATTTTGTGTTGCGCTTTATGTCTAGATATTTTCTTATTTTTTTTATTATAAATAAAATTTGATTTTTTTAAACAAGATCGTGAAGTTGTATCAAGAAATATTGTGCCCTTTTTTCCGATCACTATAACAGAGTAACTGTGAACGGCTTTATTAAATTTTAGGCAAGTTTAAAGACATTAGTTTACCGATATAAAAAAGCATTTTTACTAGATCT
>CM063503.1:51651485-51691485 GCA_032207245.1 Pardosa pseudoannulata | reverse complement strand
AGAAAATTGCTTGACTCACTGCCACCATCTATTCTCTAAATATTAACTAAAATTACTCAATTAATTGGACAGTTATTTTATTATTTTATTTACATTTTTGACAATATTTTTAGCCAATTTTCTCCTTTTTATTTGAATTTATTTAATTTTTTACTTTTACTTTTGTCAGTTTTTGTCGTTTTAAGTTTATAAAATTAGTTTCTGCTAAGAAATGCGCTTGAGAAGTGCTAGTATTTCTAATATTTTATTGTAAGAAATTTATTAATTTTAATATTTATTATTATTTTTATAATTTAACATTTCATTTTATTTCTAATATTTTTTTACATTTTTAACAATTTTTAAAATTAATTTTTATTTTTAACTGTCAATTTTTTTTAATCTTTTTTTTATTATTTTAAAATCCATTTTTGGTATTATAACTTTATACCTCAAGCTGTCTATAATGGGCAGTAAACAGCCTGATTTTTGATAAAACATTGTTCTTAAAAATGTTAAATAATATAATAATAATTCACTTAATTAAGAGTAAAAGATAATTTTTCTTGAATATTCTTTGATAGAAAAATATAAGCTTCTAAAGTACTATATTGAAGTATATTTCAATGAATAATTTCCTCTTGCTTAACTCCGGCTATTTACTGTCTATTACAATAAACTGAGAAGAAACATTGTCTAAATAATGCAATGGAATTGCATATTTTAGTACACGATTACTTAAATAGATTTTTAGTTAATAGATAGCGCCAGTGAGCCAAGAAATTTTCTACCGGAAGTGTAAGCACCAAAAATGGCTGTCCCGATCCACTCGTCAAAATATCCTCTTAAACGTGAAGCATTATGAGATTAAAAATAAAACTAAACTACAGTGCAGCCCTCTGGTATCAGCTAGAGCAATTATAATCTTAGTTTCCTTCATTTTGATATCTCAGCATAATCAATTAAAATATACCAAATGTTGGATAATTGTTTTTGCAATCAAAAAATTTTGATAGCAATTTGCTTTTTGTGTGTAAATTTTACACAATTTTAATGGCGTTGAATGCTTGAAACCACCTGTGTAGTTCTTTACTATTAGAAGAACACAAAACTTATATTTGATTGGGAATATGTCTTTGTAAACACTACATACCTCATAAAAATTAGATACCTTTTTAAAAAATTTTTAATATTTAGAATCATCTTTTACTTAATTTTTTTATATGATTCTATACCCACTGTTTCATACCTTCTGATTCCGATGAGTGTCACGTGCGATTATGTGTGTGTATGATAGCTGTTGAAGGATTTTTTTATTATTACCGTAAGATGTTCAAACCAAATATCAATAAAATCTCTCTAATAATTCTGGAGATAATCGACCAAATCTGAAAATTCTCTTAATTTAAAACACCAGTGTAGTTCATTATAACCCTCCTTCCCCAACCAAAATCCAATACAAACCATAATTTTTTAAGTTTATAGTTGACGAATGTTTTTTTTTTTGACTTCCTTGTAGGGATCACAAACATTCTTAGAACTTGCAGATTCTTTCTCACCTTCAAGGAAGTTTCAGGAATATCATATCTTTCCCTTGAATTTTTAAAGTAAAACATTTATCCAAGAATGCTTGTCTTTATTTGAGATATATGAAGGCTCGAAATTGTTCTTCATTTTTAGAAGGATTGATCTAAATTCATATCCATTTTGATCCATTCATGTATATAAATCTATAAATAAAAGTAAAATGATTCCAAATGAACAATGCAAAAAACATTACTTGTAAAACAGGTTATAGGAATTAATTGAAATTGCTTAAAATACCCAGTCAACTTCACAAGGAAGTTTATGACTAGCAAAGTCAAGGGGCCCTGAGTTGGAAGCCCTGTATTTTATTCAGAAATTTTAAAATCGTTTTTGTACCGAAGGGTTAAATGTTAGTGATACACATACAGTGACGTTATATTAAACATACATTAAATCTACTTTATTCACACACAATTAATCATAATGTATATATTTTTAGTTTTGGTCCCAATCTATTACATACAATTTCAGAATAATGTATTTGGTATTTATTTATAAACAAGTTCATATTTTCATTATGAAACTAAATATTATATATTCCGCATTTTTTGACTACTTCAAATCAAGATTTAATTAATAGTTAAATTACTCCAGAAAAAAATAAAGAGACATAATATTAATCCCTTAATGCACAGTTTTTTTTTAAAAAAAGGCTAAAATAAATTATTTCAATGCAAAAAACACAATTTAGAACGTTGTCTTGCCAAGAAAATTACAAAAATACAAAAATAATCAAAATTTGAGTATATTGGATATTTGTACAATTGGTATGATTTCTTATTTTTAGAATATTATTATTATTGTCGAAAGAGTATATTTTTCAATTGGTAGGCAATCTACCAATTAACAGTATGATGTGTCATACCTTGATGCGGAGGGATCAAATATGAAACCCTTACGTTTCATATCTCAAGAATAAAGTATATAAAGTGACGCCTCGAGTCAAGGGTGTCTTTACAGTCAGAGCTTAGTAATAAAATAGTTAACAATGATATTTTATTTTACATTATATTTTAGTAAAATATATATTGAAAAATGAGTGAATAGAAATCTGAATATGAATACGCTGTCTGAAAGCGGCTCACAAGGAAGAGATAAGTAAGTGATAAATAGAATATATATATGTATATATATATATATATATATATATATATATATATATATATATATATATATATATATATATATATATATATATATATATATATTATACTTGAATAAGTAAGTGTTATAGCTTACAATCCCATGTAAATGATAAATATCAATAAAACAATTTTTTTTCTTTCACATTGTTATTTTCAATTCTCAATTGCATTCGAGTGTGAAAAATTATAGCAACATTAAGTACAACGCCGCTCGAATTATCTTGAGTGTGCACAGTTTATCCAGTTTAGCGCGCTTGAGTTAACTCGAGCGTGCACGTTAAGGGGTTAAAACTCAGTTATGTTGTTTAGGTAGTTAACATTAAATATACCAACACACAATACATACCTATTTCTTTTATTTCTTTTATTATATTTATTTATTTTATTCACTTAATACATACCTATTTCTTTTATTTCTATTTTAATTCATTACTCATAGCATTTTTTACATATACATTACTAGTCATTTGACTGGTTATGGTATGTTCAGTGTTAATCAATGATCTTATACTCTGAAGACTAAACAAAAACAACATAGAATTATATGTAACCATTTATACTTCCACTGATCAAACTCCTATTAACTGTTAATATTTTTCTTCTTACATATTTGTAAGTTCAAATAGTTATATTATATCTTTAAGCATAGTTATATTTAAAAATAATAAAACTATAAACAGCTATATACTCATAAGTTTTGATGTGATTTAGTTAATTAACTAAATCATATTAAACAAAGGTTATTTGTTCAAAAAATTTAGCGGAAACATAAGAGCAAAATTAAGTTAAAACTAGGATTTTGTAGTAATATACAAATATGAATATAGCAGAACTATGGCCTAATGGGTAGAACGCTGCTCTTCAGAACCATGGTTCGTGGGTGTGAATCCCACTGTTGGCATGGACGTTCGTATCCGTTCGGAATCGGTGTTAAACAGTAGGTTCCGATCTTATTAGCCAATGTGTACCAAAAAAGTGAACAGTAGCCCTCCAAGCCCACATATGTTATTTCTAGACTAACTCATTTCATCCCACTATAAACCAACATAAAATTTATGCTAGTATTTTTGTTATTGGAGTTGATGCATTAGAAAATATTCAAATGGAGAATTATTTGAGCTTTATTAAAACAACAGATATTCTAGTATAATTTTGTAATTGGTATGTAGCTACAACATTACATTATGTATATACACACACACACACACACACACACACACACATATATATATATATATATATATATATATATATATATATATATATATATATATATAATTCATAGAAATAAGGATAACTAAAAATAGAGTCTAAAATATAAAAAATGAACATGTATATATGAATAAATAAATAAATGTATATATCGTTATTCTGTGGTATAGCGAAATCCAAGCAAAGTTTTTAACTAAATATATTTGAACACGCTTTGTTACTTTCCTGACCAGTTATTAAACGTTTTCACACTGTTTGAATATTCTATCCTTAAATATATGATTACTTTCTTTATAAAAATCTTCAGTTAAGTTAAGAAGCAACTTTTTAATCTCATATTTTGACTTCTGTGAAGCAAATTTCGACTGATTTCAATCCTAGATGAGTTTAAAATTGAATCCAACAACACTGCCAATATTTGGATCATTTGGGGTGAATATTTTCATGCATTTTAAAACTGACACATTGTTTTCTCTAAAAGACTAGTGTACAGATTTGTACGTCCATTAATTAATTGTAGAGTACAGAACATGGGTTTTTCATGAATGATGGCCGAATGGTAGAGCTCTGCTCTTCGGAACCGGAGTTAGCGGGTTCGAATCTCGCTGCGCGCATGGATGTTTGTAGCCGTTCGCA
This sequence comes from Pardosa pseudoannulata, assembly GCA_032207245.1. Classification (NCBI taxonomy): domain Eukaryota; kingdom Metazoa; phylum Arthropoda; class Arachnida; order Araneae; family Lycosidae; genus Pardosa; species Pardosa pseudoannulata. The sequence continues at coordinate 51,686,926 of CM063503.1, read as the reverse complement.
ATCGGCTTTAAACTGTCGATCCCGATCTCATTAGCCCTCGTGTGCAAAACAGTAGACCGTAGCGTTCCAAATCTACCAGTATACAAAACCACTGTTAGCCGTTTCCACTCTTTTTGTGTAAATATGAATGTTATCTATGTAATTCCCACATAAATCCTATATAATTCTGCATCCTCCATAATTTCTTTCAATGGCATATCTTTAATTTAATGCTTTAAGAGCTTTAAATTTATCAAAGTGAGCCCGGGTATTCCCCTTTGCTCCCAATTTATTATACAGTAGAACCTCGATTATCCGAAGTAATTGAGACCGAACCTATTTCAGATAATCGAGAATTCATCAATAGTCATCTAGTTTAATATGAAGTATTGTCATTGGTGCAATAACATTCGATTGTTCTAGGTTTTGGCAGTATGACCTTCTAAATTTGGAAATGGGGGTGTAGTTTTATTTAGAACAGTGATGTTTGAAAGTGGGGAAGTGTATACTCATACCGAGAATTGTGCTTGAGAAAAGGAATTCTAAGAAAGGGAATTCTAAAATATTTATCTGCACTCGTAGTTAGGAAAAGACGGCTTGCACCCAAAAAGAATGTGAGAAAAAGGAAAACTTTAAAAATCCATGTTTGTAAAGAGAAAATTTTGGATCATAGTAGAAAGTGAAAAAAAAAGTGAAGCAGAAACCGACTTTGGCTAACGGAGAGTTTCGGTTAATCGAGGTTCGGATAATCGAGGCTCTACTGTAATTTGGGGATTAAAATACTCATACATCCTAGTGTTAATTAAATAAATACTTTTAATATTATATTCTTTTCTAGTTTCTAAGGCTGTAGAATAAGTATTATGTTTTGGGGACGGATCAGCAAAGAATATTATGTTATTTTAGAAAAATACTTAAATAAAACTACTATATTTATGTATACTGCTGTGTTTGTATGTATTGAGTATTATAAGATAATTGATTTTACTGTATAAATGGTTAAACTATGATTAAATAATAGTAAATGAATTTAGTCATGGAATAAATATATGCAATGAAACCTGGTTAAGACGTTTTAAACGAGACCAAGAGGTTTAAACGTCTTTATCATATAACTTCTTAAACGAAATAAACTAAAAATGCATTACAGAACATACTTTAGCCTAGAAGCAATTAATTTTTTCACCTCTAAATGGAATCCCATTGATATATATATATATATATAAATATATATATATATATATATATATATATATATAGATAGATAGATATATATATATATATATATATATATATATATATATATATATATATATATATATATATATATATATATATATATATATATATATATATATATATATATATATATATATATATATATATAAATATATATATATATATATATATATATATATATAGATAGATAGATAGATAGATAGAGATAGATAGATAGATAGATAGAGAGAGAGAGAGAGCTGTTTTAGAATTAAAAATAAAATTAATATTATAATTTAACCTAGAATATATATTTACAAAATATTTTAAATATTAACCTTGACTTAAAATAATTAAAATGATTTTAACATTAAGAAAAACGTTAGGTAGAGATATACGCTAAAAGACTTTAAATATGTTATCTCATTTTATATCTAAACATTTTTTTCATTGTTATATCTAAATATTTTTTTCATTACACCCTAATATTTTTTTCATTGTTAAGAATTTCTGTTGGAATTTTTTTATAACAGATTTAATGAAATAATCTATAATTTTTAACCTCGTCTGGAATGATTCGGGAAAAGGACAAAATTCAATTCGCTTTTAAAACGTTTCATATTCTCTGCCTTGCAAGTCAAAACATTCTAATTTCTAACGAATATTGTTGTAATAAATGTTGAAATGATGGTTATTGTTTTTCTTTATTATCATTAAATTCTGCTTCATATATATCTTTTTTTTTTCTTTAACCTCTGTTCGGTAGAAAATTAATTCAAGCTGGCGATTAAATGAAAAGGGGAGTTGGAATAAATAAAACTTCTTAATCGGGAAAATGTTTAAGAGCATAACTTTTTAAGTGGAGAAACTTACTATTATGGATAAAAATCGGACCACAAAAATATAACGCCTTAAGAGGGAAAACTTCTTAAACGGGGACTTCTTAAGAGAGTTCCAATGTATATATATATATATATATATATATATATATATATATGCGTGTGTATGTATATATGTGTATATGCTTAACAAGATTTAGTACAAGAAATAGAGAACTGTCTCTGATATTTGACATCCAACTCCCCACTAGAAATAAAGTATCTTTCCTTTCAAACAGATGCTTTACCTAAATTATATCTGCTTTTTGCTTGAAGGCTTACGGCCAATATTTTACTATATGACATTGAACTAGTCTAGGATATACTGCTCAAATTCATTCAAAAAGTTAGAAACATCCATGCGAACAGTAAGATTCAAAATCACGTTTTCTGGTTAAAAAACCTTACCTGTCCGACCATCATCCATCTGATCTAACAGTTTATACTTATCTTGTTCATGCAAGTAATAAACGTTAAAACTTTTGAAACAATCTTAAAAAAAGACTTCCAGAGAAAGACTTGTTTTTCTATATATACCAGATAATAGCATTCAATATCGGTTATTGTTTTCGATATTGTTTCCAAAATTTTTGAAAATCCATTATCTTGCCTTCGTTATGAAATGATTACTTAGCTTTACTGTTAAAATTTTACGATCCGTAACAAGTTAATACTGGATTTCTTTTGGTGTGAGTTTTTCCAACTGTCCAGATTTGTTTGTTTCTTCATATTTACAACTCTGTTAACATTTTAAAGTCATTCTTTGTTGGCTCCTATTTCCATCATGGCTTCTTTAATTATTACATTCCTGTGGATGGCACTTTGCTTGCGATTTATATTAAAGTTATTTCCAATATTTTTATTATTGAAGCCCTTAACTTAAAAAATATGTAACCTTTAAATACGTTTTAGGTTCTAATTGATTTTTTAAAATTTGTTCTAAATATGGTAAGCAACTTGACTTACCATAGCTAGTACTCAAGAAGTTTAAATCGTCTACCTTGGCTTAGCCAACATTGTTTCAAATATCAGGTCTTAACCAGAATTTAGATACGGACAATAGCAATGAATGTTTGCATGTACCTGGATTCTAACTGACCAACTGCTATGTAATATTAACCACGTAATGCTATATGTTTGGTTCATGAGTTCCTTATGGCCAACTATGTATTGCTACCTTGTCTTCACCATGAAATTATTTTCTTGGTACTCTAATGAAATTATACGATCCCTTATATGTTAACGTTAAATGCCTGTTGAACGTCTATCTTTACAAATGTTCAGATTAGTTTTTATTCAATTCCTACTAGTATTTCAATTCCTACTTATTTCCTACTATTCACACTCTCCCTATATATATATATATATATATATATATATATATATTATATATATATATATATATATCTTGTTCAAATTTTCAATCGTTAATAAAATGCTTTTTATTCATCCACTCAAGTTCAAATACATTTTTTAAACTTGTAGTGGATGACACTTGATGTCAATGCAGTTTTCAAAGATTAATTCAGTAATTAAATTAAATTAATTAATAACTTTGGCAATAATGGTGTTCGTAGAATAGAGTCAATATCAATGCAATTCTCCGCCAAACGCAGCTACGGTACTGCTGAATGAAGAATGCTACTATTTATACTATCATGGGCATCAACAGTACATAAGATGCAAGGTAGCATTGTCGATTATTCAGTAATATATGAGCCGTTCAGTGCACACATTGACTAACTCCATTTTTTGGATATTGATAAACTGGAACGTCAATGCACAAAATATGCCACACAGTTCTCATTCAAACCAATATTCCCCAATTTTAGTTATCAGCTTGGATTAATGATAAATATTTTGGGTCGGTGGGTCGGTGAATAGGCTACTTTTGGCACCTTTTACGAGCTTTTATAATACATTTGTAATTTTTAAAAAATAGAGTTAGTCAATGTGTGCACTAAGTGGCTCATATCTAGGAGGAAAATTCTGCGCAGCAGGTCAAGATTATGTCATTTTTAGTTGTGTGAAACCATTAGATGGACTATTAATTGAAGAACTGGACTGCTCGAAGCTCACTGGAAAGGTTCCTTTCAATAATGAAGCATTGCAAGAGATGGATAGAAGGAGAAATTATACACCACCATTAGCTTCATAAATTAAAAATGAAAAAAAAAAATAGAAAGTGAATAAATAGTAACAAACAAAAATAACAGTCTAACATTATATATAAAATGGAAAATGGTAAATAGCAATTTTTCTTTGTTGACCTAAGTAGGAATTGACTTTAAAAAATTTTTTATATACTACACTGTATATAAATATTTTATATACTTGTTTACAATCGCCTTTACATCTGTTGAACATGTTAAGATCCCTTGTTTCACTTATTTCCTCCAGGAAAATTTTAATTTCTTTAGAAGTTACTTTTCAGTGAATCGTTCTTTGCTTTTGATTTATATTTTGGTTATTTCAATTATTTTTGATTATTGAAGATCTTAACTTAAAAAATTGTAACCTTTAATTACTTTTAAAAATTTTATTTCTTTTTATTTTTCTAAATATGGTAAGACGCTGAAACTGTCTACCTTGTCCTAGACAACAGTGTTTCAAATTACAGGACTAGTTAGAATTTGGACACAGATGAAAACAATTTAAATTTGTGTGTGTAAATTCTAATAGACCAACTATGTAATGCTATATGTTTGGTACATCAATTGGTATGACCAACTGTGCATTGCTATGTATGAATACTTAACAAGGCTTGATTCAAGGAATCGACACTTGACAAATATATTTGGCTTCCTTTTCTTCAGCAAGAATAGAGCACTTCTGAAACTAATGATTTTCTGAAATGATCTCTCTTGACTTGGATTATTATGGCTAACTGTTTTCTACACGATCATAAAGTTATCATTACATAATGGTTTGATGCTTGGCTTGATTTTAAAATATTATAAAACCTTAATACAAGATAAAATAACCTCAGAGCTTCAAGAAGCTGGAACTAGCTACCTAGTCTTATTTAACATTGTTCCAACCCTCGCATTTAGTTCAGAAGTCAGATATAGATGCTAACAACTGAAATTTTAGATAGTAAATAGTCACAAAATAAAAAATGCCTTTAACTATTCTAATTTCGTTAATAATTATTTATTTATAGTACGGATAGTTATTTATCGAAATTTGTAAACAGAATCACGACATGTCAACGACTTACAAAATATTTATGTATCCTAACAGCAACTTGCATATTGATTTGCAAAGTTTATTTACCCTTTGTTCTCCAGTTATAATCACAGCCAGTTCGGTTTCTGGCAATCTACTCTTTTTCATTCCGAGGCTGCAAAGCGAATACTATTTGAAAATATCTTCCTCGAATGAGAACCATAAACTGTCTACGTTACGACCGTTCTCTAGCATCATGTAGATACTAATAACTAAAATTTGAGGTATTGAATAATCACGTAATAATGAATGCAGTTAACTATTCCAATTCCGTTAATAATTACTTCATCTACGAGAATGAATAGTTATTTATCTAAAGTTGTCACTAGAATCCGAAATGTCGACGCCTAACAAAATATTTACGCATCCCAACAACAGCTTGCATGTTGATTTGCAAAGTTTATTTACCCTTTGTTCTCCAGTTATTAACACGACCAGTTCGGTTTCTGGCAATCCACTCTTTTTCATTCCGAGACGGCAAAGCGAATGCTATTTGAAAATATCTTTCGTGAATGAGAACCATAAAACTGTCTTAAAACTGTCTTCTATATTACGACCGTTCTCTAGTATCATGTAGATACTAATAACTAAAGTTTAAGGTATTGAATAATCACGCAATAATGAATGCAGTTAAATATTTCAATTCCGTTAATAATTATTTCATCTACTAGAATGAATAGTTATTTATCTAAAGTTGTCACTAGAATCCGAAATGTCGACGCCTAACAAAATATTTACGCATCCCAACAACAGCTTGCATGTTGATTTGCAAAGTTTATTTACCCTTTGTTCTCCAGTTATTAACACGACCAGTTCGGTTTCTGGCAATCCACTCTTTTTCATTCCGAGACGGCAAAGCGAATGCTATTTGAAAATATCTTTCCTGAATGAGAACCGTAAAACTGTCTCCTACGTTACGACCCCTCTCTAGCATCGGCGAAGCCTGAGGCTTTCTCCCCCAGCCGCTCTGTTGGTATCCTCATATAATTACATTCCTGCCGTTCCTGGAGCGATACAAAACGTTAAAAGCGGGCTGAAAGAGAACCAGCCGCGCGGGCGAAAGGGCTGGCCCAGAGACCGCCTAATAAAGGAACGGGGCTCCGGCGAACGCAATCACACGGAAAGCTACCCGTCTCGAAGCTGTATCAAAGGTTAATAACAGGCATACAACGGATTAGGTTCACGTAACATAGCGTCATCTCAATTAAAGCCTTGTTCGCTACGCTCTCCTGGACACATCAAATTAAAACGCCGGCTTTCTTCATTTTTTATCGCAACGGGGACATTTAGTGCGTCTAGATTTTTAGTTCCGTTTTTATTATTTTTTGGGGGTGTGTCTTTCGTTTTGAGTGAGGTATTAGTAGCCCGGGAAACAGAAGGCTATTACGGAAGAAAAGCTCCGGATAAAAATGTTCTTAATAACGTAAGCGCTTCAAATAGTTTTTTTTTATATATTTTTTTTCGCATCATTTATAGAGTTTCCTGACTATCTATGTAAGAAATTTTGTGGGATTCTTGCGCACAATAATTACCTCCAATGATTTCGGATCTCAATAAATTTGCTTTAATTCTTTTTCAGAAAATATGTTTTAAATATTTTCTTAGAAAAGGCGTTCATAAATGAATATATTATAACGATTATATAAGGAGAATGTAATTAAAAGTACTTTTCTCAAAATTTAATTTGGATGTTTACATTTTTTTTTGTGACATAAAAATTAATTCAATTTTAGATTTTTTATGTTTAAATTATACGAATAAGCCTGGCAGTTAAAATTTCATTAATTAAATGTAGCTAGTACTGTGAGAAAGATATTAAAGATTATTGCATAGAAATAATTGTGCATTATTTTATAACTTTTTAAGTGTTTGCTAATGAATAAATTTCACGCTTAAGCGTGCAAAATATGACATCATATTATTCAAGTTTGAGTAACATCATTCTTTAAATTATAATAATTTGTTTCTTTTGCTCTATGGTTTCACATTTTATTTTATTTTAAATTAATGTGCAAGTGCTTTAAATAGTATGATCACAAAACTAGGTTAGTAAATAGACTCAAATATGTGAATAGCTATTGGACAATAATTAGTTTTTGTACTTGAGTATTTCATTGAAATTTAGGTGTTTATTTTACATTTATATTCAGATTAACGATATTTGAACCATAAGGGGTTATTTGAAAGGATATTATGTTTAAAGCTTTCGACATGCGTTATGCTGAATGGTTAAGAAGCGCTATTGCCAGTGACTTTTAAAACTCGAGTTCTAATCAGACCTTCTGCTTAAAATCTATTCCTAGCTTCTACAAATACCTATGCCACAGATTCTGCTTCCAACGTAAACTATAATTGTAACTATTCGAGCATCAGCCAGCTAACCTAAGTCATATTAAGTGGGATAAGAATAATATTTTTATTGATTATTTTTGATAATTGTTTAGAATATACAGTGGTCTGTCAACAACGGATTAATCACAAGTAAACATATTCTTTTTACCATAATTTGTTATTGTTTTTTTTTACTCCCATGGTTTGGACAAAACTGACTGTCGTTAACCTTAGTAAAATTCTCACTCCAACTAAATCGAATCAAACCAAATCGAGAATGGAACTCCAACCCACACATTCTAGATTCAAATAAAAATGATAGAAACTTATCTGTTCTAATATTTTACAACTAACTTTTAATCATGCTAAGTGTTTCAAGAAAATTTTGTTACTTATCGGTGTCTTAACAAAATGCGGTAAAAGTTGTCAGTCAAGAACTGTTAATCTAACAGTAATCTAAGTTCATAGAAACACCTAGCTTGATGAAACTAATTCGAATTTATAGAGAATAATATCCGCAAGTATTATTGCTTCATGTAGTACAAGGTTAGAACAAGCTTCTAATTGTATTGACATTGGCTTCTAATTGTAAACACATTATGCAATATGATGAACAAAGTAAATAATACTGTTTAGACACAAATATTAGTTAATTATGCTTCTAATGAAATTTTTATTTGTGATATCTATGCTGTGCCATTACAGTGCATTATTTTTTTTCCCAAGACAGAATATTTCATAGTTTTCTGAGTTTTAAAAGATATATGTAGGATTTATTGCAAATTATTTGTGTACAATTTGTAAAGTATATTTTGTTTTCTGTATTCGGCACGTTATTTGAAAATATTTGTTTTAGAATAAAAATCACAAAATGTTTTGTAAATATACGTTGGAAGTTTGAGTTTTCTTAATAATATCTATTTATTAACTAGATCACATTAAAACTGCATGGAATGGTGCTGTTTTGCCAGGTTAAGTGAATTTTAAACATGACAAGTATTTGTAATTTTAATTTGGGTATTTTCTCGTTTAAATAATTGTATAAATAAATATATAAAGAAGGAATCTATGCTTCAAATTAATTAACAGCGAAATGTGAAAAAAAGTCATAAAGATTAAGACTATTGTCGAGCTATATCACTTATATGAAAAAGTTTCTTTCAAAACAATTTCTACTTAGCTTTAACATATGAGGTACGGCTACCTTAAGAAGTATGTTGAGGGGTATACGATACGATAACATTATATTGTGGTGTTTTTGCTTTGTGTTTAATGATTTTAAACCCTAATTTACTATTTGAACAACAATCATAACTTTTCTTCAAATAAAAACAGAAACAGTAGGATGAGATAAGTCTTCACTTTTCTTTGGTTTCGTAATATTACAGTAAAACTGTATAGGTGTTAAAGTGTTAAAAATAGGTATTTAAGTTATAGAATATAGGAAAGCGTTACAATAAAAAGCAATAAGACCATAATAGTATAAGCTACTATTAAACGCAATTTTCCTTGCTTACAACTGCTACCATCATTTTAAAGCTTGAACACCTAAATTTTAATATCAATATAGTACATATTCGAATATATTTTATTTTGACCAAACAATATGGAATAATAAGCCAATCAGTAAATTAGGTTTTGATATATTATTGTTAGGATTTATATTTTAATTTGTATGCATATTATTACCAAGTTTTATGATACTCTTTTGGAGAATAATTTCAGTTAACAATTAAAGGGATATAATTAACTGTTTAATATTAGTTTATGGATATTTTATTAACTACTTTCTAAAACTTTTCCTTACAAATTCATCCGATATATAAAATGGCATCGATATAAAAATCGGAGTGAAAGACTTGCAACATGTTTTTTTATTCCGTTTTTAAATAAGTTTATGGATATTTTATTAACTTATTTCTAAAATTGTTTATATATACCTACTTCAAATGACTAAAACAGCAGCGACATAAAAATTGGAGTGGAAGACTTGCAGCAAAGTATTTTTTATTACCGAATGCCGATCAAGAATAGTTTAGATTATAATTTGCATGCATATTACAAAACAATTTTTATAGTATTCTTTTGAAAATAATTTGAGTAGGCAATTTCAACGGTTATAAGTGATCTTTTAATATTAATTTCTGAATATTTTATTAACTTCTTTTCAAAGCTTATAGTTAAAACTGCTTAAGTGCATATAAAGCAAAGAAGTAAAAATTGAAGTGAACGATTTGCAAGAACGTTTTTACTTATTAAACTTTTAAATTATTTTTTAGGTATTTTATCAGATACTTTCTACAGCTGATTAAATAAATATGCTTTGAAGACTTGTCTTGGTTTGGAGTGCTACGGTCTACTTTTTGCAACGCGAGGGCTAATGAGACCGGGACCTACATTTTAAAGCCGATTCCGAACGGCTACAAACATCCATGCCACTGTGGGATTCGAACCCACGAACTCCGGTACCGAAGGCCAACACCATATGCTTTGAAGAAGCATATGTGTTTAAACAATGTTAGTATAACACAACAGTGAAGTAGAAAATCAGAGTGATGCACTTGCAGTAAGGATGTATTTTTATTAAATATATATGATTAAATACATATGCTTTAAAGAAGTATTTGAGTTTAAACAGATTTAGCATAAAACAACAGCGAAATAAAATTAAGAGTGATACACTTGCAGTAAGGATGTATTTTTATTATATTTTTAAAATTAGTTTCTAGATATTTTACTAATTTTTAAAGCTTATCTTTGAAATTGTTTAAAATTGCATCAAATGTGCAAACACTACTAAAAATTAGAAATCCGAGTGGAAAAGTTTTAGCAATGATTTTTTGTTATTGTTTTTAAATTATTATTTGAATATTTAAACTTTTTTCTAAATCTTATAACTAAAATTTTTTAAATACACATGTTTTAAATGCATAAAGCAGAGACGAAATAAAAATTGAATAACTAGCAACAAGGATATTTTTATTATATTTTAAAATTAGTTTTTGGACAGTTTATAAAACTTACTTTCTAAAGCTTAATGCTGAAATTGCTTAAATACATATACTTGAAACTTACGTATTTGAGCAGTTTCAGCATAAAACAGCAGCGACCTAATAAAAATCAGAGCTATACACTTGCAATGATATTTTATTACAGTTTTAAATTAGTTTTTGGACATTTTGTCAACTCATTAATGCTATAATTATACTCATTAATGCATATTTTAAATCTAAATTATTATAGATTGCACAGAGTAACACAAATATGAAATTTAAACAACTTTCAATTTTACAGTCTATTGTAGCTATCATATATCATTTTAAACATAAATGCCATTCATAAAATTAAAAAAAAATTATGATAAGATTTATTTGGTATACACATAAACTCAATACCGTAAAGCAAAGCTTTAAAATAGATAATGCTATTTGCCATGATTTCAGTCGATGTACCTGCCGAAAAGTAAATTTATGTTCGAAGCTTGAAAAATTCCCAAAATGTTGCTCCAAATGGCAAAATTATAAATCATAGCAGATACTAAAAAATTTGATGGATTGTTTATAGGATTGCCATCTATCTTCGCTAGAAAGGAAAACTAGTTCCGAGAAATTATAAATATTCTGCAAACAATTTTTTTTTAATCTGTCCTTGAAAAGAGACTTAGGTATGAATGAATTGGTTACCATCTGAAACTTATCGCTAAAATTGTTTAAAAAATGTACAAACGCAGTAGCGACGCAAAAATTGGAGCTAAAGACTTGCATCAAGGCCACTTTTTTGTATACTAAATGTAGACCAAGAAAAAAATAGTGATCTTATTATTATTATATCGGCACGCTGTCTACGCATTTAAACAAATTATGCGAATTTATTCTATTTTTTACCAACTAAGGAAAATATAGTGCTAGTGTTTGTTAGACCGTAATAATATCTTAGCAGTCCGTCTACGCATTTATTTGAATAGGAAATTTTGCTACTACTTTTTATTAGCGATTTAATACTGAATATTGGCAATGGAAACGATAGTTCTAGTATTTGTTAGACTGTAATAATATTCCAGTAGTATGTCTACACATTTTAACAAATTATGAGGAATTTATTCCAGTTTTAAACTGGTTTATCAGTATTTTATTAATTACTGAAGCCTATTGTTGAAATTGTTTAAAATTACTTCTAATAAACAAAATCAGCTGCGAACTAATAATCTGAGTGAAAGACTTATGAGTATGCTTTTTATAAAAAAAAAAGGCTCAATGGCTTGGTTTTGAGAGTTACTGTTTATTTGTTAGACAATTTAATAATGAATGTCAATCAGGGAAACGATAGCTCTAGTGTTTTTTGGACTATTTTAAAATTATAGCAGGCTGTATACCCATTTAAACGAATTAGGAGAATTTATTATGGGAAGGTTTATAAAATAATTTCTGAACATATTATTAGTCACCCTCTGAAAACTATTGCTAAAATTTCAAATTTATCAGAATGCACAAACACAAAAACGAAGTAAAAATAGGAGTGAAAGACTTACAAATCTGCTTTAAAAAAAAAATATATATTTGGTTTATATATATATTTATATGAATGTCGTCCAAGGAAACGATATATTTTTAGACTGTAATACAATATATATACCCATTATATAATTTTTTTCCCGTTTTTATATAGTTTATACATTATTAGCTACCCTCTGAAAATTGTTTCTAAAATTGTTTAAATTTTCTACGAATGCACAAACACAACAGCGAAGTAAAAATTGCAGCGGAAGACTTGTAACAAGTCTGTTTGCTTTTTTTGAAAAAAAAATATATATACTGGATGGTTTGATTTTGAACACTACGGTCTACTTCTTTGCTAGACGATTTAATATTGAATGTCAACCAATTAATGATAGTGTATGTTAGACCGTAATAAAATTTCAACAGGCTGTCTCTAAATTTAAACAATTTATGAGAATTTATTACGATTTCTAATTAGTTTTGAAATTAGTTTCTGGACATTCTTCTATTAAATATGTTCTGTTTACTCTCTTATATATGTATAACATCTTACTATTAACTATCTTCTGAAGCTTAATTTAATTTTTTTTTAATTTGCTTCAAATGCATAAACAAGAAAAGTAAAAACTGGAGCGAAAGATTTTCTGCAATTCTTTTCTTTTATTGTTGAAATGTCGATCAAGAAAACGATAGCGCTTGTGTTTGTTAGACCGCAATAATATTTCAGCAGTCCGTCTACGCATTTAAACGAATTAAGGAAATTTCTTACAGTTTTTAAATTAGTTTCTTGACATTTTATTACCTACCACCTAATATTTAAAAATATTTTCGAATGCACAAACACAGTAGAAAAGTAAAAGTTGCAACGAGAGACTTGCAATACTGTTTTTCAAAAAATACTGAATGGTTTGGTATAGAGTACTGCTGTCTACTGTTTTGCTTAACGATTTAATACTGAATGTCGGCCAAAAAACGATAGTTCTATTGTTTTTTTTAACTGCAATAAAATTTCAGCAGGCTGTATTCTCATTTAAACGGATTATGTGAATTTATTCTAGTTTTTAAACTAATTCTGGATACATTATTAGGAACCCTATGAAAATGATTGTTAAAATTGTTTAAAATTTCTACGAATGCACAAACACAGCAGCGAAGTAAAAATTGCAGCGGAAGACTTGCAACAAGTCTGATTTGTTTTGAAAAAAAATGTACTGAATGGTTTGGTTTGGAACTCTATGTTCTACTAATTTGCTAGACAATTTAATACTGAATGTCGGCCAAAAAACTATAGCTCTATTGGTTTTTAAGCTGTAATAAAATTAAATTTCAGCAAGCTGTATTCTCATTAACGGATTATGGGAATTTATTCCAGTTTTTAAAATAATTCTGGATATATTATTAAAGACCCTCTGAAAATTGCTGTTAAAATTGTTTAAAAAATATATGAATGCACAAACACAACAGCGAAGTAAAAATTGTAGCTGAAGACTTGCAGCAAGTCTGCTTTTTTTTTTTTTTTTTTTTTTTTTAATATACTGAGTGGTTTGGTTTGAAACGATTTGGTCTATTACTTTGCTAGACGATTTAATACTGAATGTCGGCCAAAAAACTATAGCTCTATTGTTTATAAGACTGTAATAAAATTTCAGCAAGCTGTATTCTCGTTTAAACGGATTATGTGAATTTATTCCAGTTTTTAAACTAATTCTGGATACATTATTAGGAACCCTCTGAAAAATGATTGCTAAAATTGTTTAAAATTTCTACGAATGTACAAACACAACAGCGAAGTAAAAATATCAGCGGAAGACTTGCAACAAGTCTACTTTTTTCGAAAAAAAAAATACGGAGACTTTGTTTGGTTTGGAAAGCTACGGTCTACTACTTTGATAAACGATTTAATACTGAATGTCAATCAATGAATGCTAGTGTATGTTAGACCGTAATAATATTTCAATAGGCTGTCTCCAAATTTAAACAATTTATGAGAATTTATTACGATTTTAATTAGTTTTAAAATTGGTTTCTGGACATTCTTCTAATTAATATCTTCTATTTACTATCTTATACATGTATAACGTCTTACCATTAACTATTTTCTGAAACTTGATTTTTTTTAATTTACTTCAAATGCATAAACAAGCGGCGAAATAAAAAATATAGCGAAAGATTTTCTGCAATGCTTTTCTTTTATTACTGAAATGTCGATCTAGAAAACGATAGCGCTAGTGTTTGTTAGACCGCAATAATATTCCAGCAGGCTCTCTCCACATTTAAACGAATTATGGGAAATAGAGGCCTTTCGGGTTCCCTGTAACCGGATCTGAGACGAGCGTTCGTTTCAATCATATGGGAACTAGAATTTCGCAGAGAAAATTAGAATCCATTTCTAGAAAATGATCTGAAGTGTATAAGAAGAATGAAACTTGTAAAGTGAGTGGCAGATTTGCAATAAATTGATTGCCATTCTACTCTCGGAGAAAATTTGAAATAAATTTTTTTTTCGGTAAAATATTAATCTGAATAGGAAGATCCGATCTGAATTCAAATCAATCATCTTGAAAATTGATTTCTCCGATTCATATTTTTAGAAGGATCAAGACTGGTATATATCCCTTAAATAAAATAAGTGTTTTTTTTTTCCGAGGGATTCAAAATAATCTACTTTGAGGAGAATTTGATTAAAATTCCAACAAAGTCTGCATTTTTTGCAAGGTTGTTTCTACCGCATATCGTTTGACAGCAGTTAATATTAATTTGTTAAAGCTAATTATCTAATCACTGTGTATAAAGTGCAATGTATGCATAACTTATTGTAATAGCCAATATAACTCTAGCTGGAAAGTATAATAATACTCAACTTGTTTTTATGCAAGTTAAAATCCATATAAATCTCTCAAATATTAATATTTTTGGCTCCAAAATTCTTTTGAGATATGATAAACCCGTGTACACAAAACTGAACTGTATGTTTAAGTCTTTTTAAAATAAATATATTAAGATTTTCTACTTTCATTTACAATGAAATTTACTGGGACTTCATAGGTTGAAGTGCAATGTATGCATGAATTATTGTAATAGCCAATATAACTCTAGCTGGAAAGTATAATAATATTCAACTTGTTTTTATGCAGTTTAAAATCCATATAAATCTCTCAAATATTAATATTTTTGGCTCCAAAATTCTTTTCAGATATGTTAAAGCCGTCTACAAAAAACTGAACTGGAAGTTTAAGTAATTTTGTAATAATATATTAAAAATTTCTACTGACACATACAGTGAAACTCACTGGGACTCCATAGGTTTTTTTGTACTCATTTACATACAAGAAAAATAAATTTGATACCCCGTGCTGATTTCTTGCCCAGTTTTATTCTATACATTATAAAAAACTTGTATAAAATTTAGCTTATGTATCTTAATTTTTTTCCAGTGTAACTGGCAATACAGACAGATATCTTCATTCCAAACACGTCTGCAATGCTGTTACAATTAACACCATTAGGAGAGCACGTGTAGCGAAAGGAATGTCATGGACTCCAGTCACATTGCACCCGCTAGGTCCTTGTAATTTAGAAGCAGGGACCAAGCAGAAGACTGGCTTCACCTGCCATCTTTAGAGGTATCGTTTGGAAACTTGGAGGATATTGCGACGCACCATTAATGAACTCGGCGGATCTTGGCAGCCTCGTACTCACCTCGTCATCTTCTAGCTATGAGATTGATAACGTTATTGGCTGAGCTACCTTGGTTCAGCTCTTGAATCCTAAATAATAATAATAATAATAATAACTGATGTTGACAGTACAGGACTTCTTTGTAAACCTGTCAAATCATACAGAACACCTTAAATCTGATTTTAATAGTGTTTGCTTTGTCATCAGAAATACCATTTTTGCATACTAGTAAAGGTTCAGTAAGTTTCATCTCTCAAGCCCACGCTGTTGCTTCATTAAAGCTTATGTACTGCCATCTGGCGGTGACCGGTAGTGTTAATAATCGTTATATTAAGATTTTTTTCTTTTTAAATATATTTTGTAATAAATAGAATTTTTTTATAATTAAAATACTTCCTTTACCCAGTACCAAGAAGTAATAAAACAGCAAAATTTCAAAATTATTCTCTAAAATTAGACTTTAATTTTCAGTTTTACATGATTGTTTGACTCAAAAAGCAAAAAAGCACTGCTTCAACTATATGTGAATATGTCAATATCTTTCAGTTGCATTGTTGTAGTCTGGTAGTTAATGTAGGTTATGTGGAGATTTTTCGTTATATAGAGTACGGATTGCAGTCAAAAATGGTTGAAAAGAATCAATGATAAAACTTAATGAAAGAAATTCAAGAAAAAGGAACATGGTGTGAAGCCCATTTAAAAGTTTTCAATTGTTACACAGGAGCTTCTGTAAACGAAATCTTTGACGTTAATGACTTTTGAAATAAATTTATATTTAGAAAAATTTGGAATTCCCTATATAGATATAAAATATTTCATATAAATTATAACTATTAGATCAATCAAAAAATGCACAAATATCTTCAAATATATTTTTAAGAAGCAGTAAGACAAAATTAGGAGTAAAATTTGAAAACTGAAAGGGGAAAAAATTTTAAAAATTCACAACAAAAACTTAATTCATAAAAATTATTCAATTCAAACAATTTTTGATTGGAATGATTTAGTTAAATAAGTACAGAAATTTGTGACTGTAAATTAAGTCTGTTTGAAGTAAATTATCATATTCACATGACCTCAGATTAAAGCAGGCGTTGATTTCTTTATAGTAGTTTTGTAAATTAAGTTTGTTTTAACGCAGTATAAATAAGCACATTTAAGCTGTTTTATTTTATGATATTCAAGGATAAAAATTCATAAGTGATTTGAAAAAAAAGTGAGAGAAATATAGACAGAAATAAGACAGCAGAACCACAAAAGAGTAAATATATGGTCATAATTATATCTCTATTATAGACTGTCACCCATTCATGCCTTCTATTTAAATACTAATTTTTCTAATAGACTGCTTAATGAATGTCTTATAACCAATCACAGAATAAACTAGTAGTTTCTTTATATAGCAGAATTATAAATAAAATTTGGGAATCCTAAGGGAAGGCAATTTACCACCGACAGTCGATGTGGTTTCTATACAACAAACGGAGCCTGATTACTTACTGAAGGGTCTACATATATTTCTTATGCCTTTCGGTATAAGTCCGTTTATAAGACTGATAGTCATTTGAGTGATCTGGGTCTTGAGTTATTCCTGATAGACGATCTTACCTTTGTAGTGTTTGCTCATTATCGAGTTTGACAACAATAACATGGACCGTGACGGAACTCTCGTACATCAGCAGCTGCTAAATTGCTGTTGTGGTTGCTGTGGTGACTTCTGGTCTTCAGTATGCATGCTGCTGTATGTCTTCGTGGTGGGTCAGCGTTTGAATTTACTTATAAGACTGCTGAAACTCATTTGTTTTGGAAGGGTCGTAGCTTAAAAGAACTTGCCTCTTTCTCGTGGTGTTTGGCAAGGTGATCTACTTTTCCCTATAATTTTTCAAAAACCTTGTTGAAGAAATTTTCAAAAGTATCAATATTTTGGTTTTAATTTCTTAGCCTATCTTTTAAACAATGTTGCTTATGTCGATGACTTCACAACATTTGCTTCACCCATTTTGGTTTGAATCATCAAATAAAAAATAGTTTTCCGATGAAGCTAGAGAGGCCGATCTGGAATTAAATCTTATTAAGACAAATGCATTAAACTCAAGACACTATCGTAAAACCGGCAAAAACCATGCCCACCACCGACGGTTTTTATGAGCTCGATGGTTGCTCAATCCGCGTAATTTCACATGCTAACTCTAAAAAATATATGAGTGTCGATATTGACCCCAAAGGAACTGTCTGAAAGGGCTTGTTGTTACTATTGAAGAAATATATCGGATCAATCTTTAAAGACCCTTCAAACCTCAGCAGAAATTGTGGTTTCTTAAACATTATCTCTCCCAAATTGACGTACCTACTCTGTTATTTGACTGTTATTTTGACTTATGCTTTCTTCTAATTCTTGATTGCATGTTTAGAAGGACCGTTCGTGCTTTCCTGTATTTTCTGCCGGGGATTTCCAATGCCATTTTTTATGCTCATGTTTCTGCTGGGGACATAGGGATCTTCGATTTTTGATTCCATGGTTATGTCTTACGTAAAAAATAAACTTGATCAATTTATTTTGAATACCAGCAACATATCTTCAGATATTGTCAAGCAGTGGGGGCACCATTTTTTCCTTAGCTGAGGTAACCGATTTCTATATAAACCTTCTATATAATTCTAATAACGGGAATAACCTATACTTATGTAAATGGGTCGGAGGGCAGAGAATACCTTTTTTTCCCCAACAGGTTATTTTCTTTATCCAGCTACGGTTTTATAATTTTTTATAAAACTTCGGACCAGTGCCACTTTTTATCTCATGAGATGTAAGAGAGGTTCTAGTTCTTATCAAACCAACCTATGCAAGTTCTTTTGTGGCCAGAATGAGCCCACGTACCATTATGTTCTGCTCTAAGACCTACGGTCTCAGAAAAAAAATCAGAATATCATCGCTGATTACATAGCAAAGTAACATCATCCCGATAGGAAGGTTCTTATCAAACCCAGAATCCAAACTTGAAAGGGTCTTGAAAACTCCGATTTGATTATTATAAGATGTAAGCTTGCATATCATCGATGATCAGGTGGTAAATGATGATAAAGAATATCTTGTAACCCCGAAATAAAGTTAATTATTATAAAAGTAATGTTGACATCAGAAGTTCCATCGCGCTGAGCACGATGTGTCTGAGGTCAAATTCTCATGTTTAACCTATCTCCTATAAATGCATTTTCTGTAACAAGTGTTTAGATTATCTTTTATCTGAAAAAAAAAGTCCGTTTTAAAAGGAATGTAAAGCTAATGTGTTGTAGAGTGATGTTAAGTAGTTACTTATGTTTGAAGTATTTTTATAGCATGACTTAGCTTCGGCACTCTGTATCCGACCTTCTTTGTAGTCGTCTCTTTAGTATTGCATTAAAAGTATTTTAACCCCATCTTATTATTTACATACTTTCCTCTTTATTTTTACCTTCTTGTATGAATTGATTTTAGAAAAGCATATATGCCATGTTTTATCCCTGTATGCATTGATCTTATATTCTAACTTTTATGATGTAGTGTTCCAAGCTGTTTGTGTAATTTTTTAATTTAAAAATTATGAATGACTTAATTAAGAAATTTTCAGATAACGCAACGATTTGAGACACATTGTCTTCAATTCCAGCCAAAACTGAATGGGTCATTTATGAACTCTGTTTCATTGGTTATGAGAGACAAAGTGTGGTTTGAAATATGTCGTTTCGAAATACAAACTTTGATTTAATATGTACTTTCACAAGACATACACGATGTGAGTGTTATTAAAATTTCTCTATCGAGCCATTATATTTACTGTAATCATGTAATATGTCTAACACAAGCGGTCACAAAGTCTGTTTATCCTGACATTACAACTATCTGATACTTAAGTCACTTTCCCCACTTTAAAAGCTCAAAATCTCATTTTAAAGCGTGCCATTTCATCGCATAATGAGATAAGTTTCATTTACTCCGTAAGCGCCCAGTCTTTCTTCTTTCGAACGCATGCAGCCGGTAATCTGTTTCGACTTGATTTCGCGATGCCGATTATTCGAGGCGATGCATTTCACAAGCGTTTAATCTCTTTATTTCAAGAGATAGGGTCAAGTGTCACTTGCATGTAATTCGGCGAGGAGTTACAGCTTCCTAACCCAATCAGGAAGGAGCGTTATGAAAACATCTCTACAACAGCCCCCTTTAGACAAACAATCGTAGATTAATTCCGCATTCCAGTCTGATAATTTCGTTTCGAAACCCTACCCCCAGGAAGTAAATCCTTATTTTAAATTTTCCGATTTCGCAAGCCGGACTCGCTTCGTGCTTGCCAGTCAAGCTTAATTTACAGCTAATTAACGAAAGGCATCAATATTTTCCTTTGGATCGGATGCTAGTAATTACCAACTTGATCAAGTTCTATAAATACTGCACGATCGCCTGGAATAAGGCAGTGAAGCAAGCATCAAATCAGACGGCATTACGTTACTTTAATTGCCTTTTGTCTCTTGAATGAGCGAGGACGATTTCTAGTTTCTATGCCAACGCACAGAAACGCCATCTCTGTTCACTGGCCAATGAAGCAATAGCGGTAGGTTGATACGATTATTTGGCAGCCAATAGAAAACGCTGCGTTTTTTCTTGACTTTTTTTTTAGGAAGCTTTCATATTAATTTTTTCTCCTTTTGTAATTGAGCTCTAGCGAAAAGGCGATTTTCATTTTTTATGCCTGCCGGATTTTTTTCGCCTCGTTATTTGATATGTTTATCGTAATGGGTTTTTTTCCTTTCATTTCTGTTGAATTAAACCGAGTTTTAAATGACTTCATATTAAGTATTTTTAAACCGACAAAAATAATTAACAAATTCACTTTAAGTATAATGAGAGAGATTTTTTAATTTCAGTTCATTATCCTCTTTCTAATTACGAAGAAAGATCGCCAGTTCTAGCAAACTTTAAGGTGATTAAAGTAATTAATGTTTTATCCTCCACGCATCAGATTCTTTTCTAAGCCTAAGTGGATCCATAAACTCTTTATTTAGTTATTCATTTTTATTTTACTCAGCTTTTGTTTTTTCACTAAGCGCACTGATGAAATATAATTGAAAGACTAAAAAGCTTAGAACTTAAAGGCTTGACTGCAATAATTCCTTAAAATTGCACCTTTGGTCTACTTTTCTGTCGAGCTAAATAGGAGACGGTCAACTGTTAAATTACTCTCCGATTAAAGATTAAGAAGGAATTTTTAATTTTTTTTGTTTATAGTTTTGTTATGGGGAATACATGAAATATATTGTTGAATTTGAATTCTTAAAATAAGCAAAAAAGGGTTGTAAAAGCAACTCTTATTAAAATAAGCCCCTGTAGGATCTCGAAAGAAGGAATTAAAATTGTGAGTGAGGAATTTATATGGAAATAATCAAGAAAAATAGAGTGCACTAGACTTGTTTCAATTCAGTTCGAAGTGATTTATATAAAGAAGCAAATATTCGTTACACTTTTATAATTTTTATAATTTTTCCCAGGTGGATAATATACGGAATACTTTAGCTTCAAAAGTGAAGCTTTGTCCTGAACGATTAGAAAATTTAAAAGCTTAATCACAGTTTAACCTGTATGCGTTAAACCCCCCCTCTATTATCTCGCTATATATAAGCAGGAATTGAAGTAGCTATGTCTATTATAAATAGCTCTTTCTAACATGAGGTTTTTCTTCTTAATACAGGTCAACCTCTATACGTTGAAAAAACAACTGATTCAGTTTACGATTCCTTCTCCCAATGTAGAATAAGTGGAATTTTCATGTGATAGCGAAGTTTTCAACCTATATCTTTTAGTTCAGGTTGACGTGGGATATGGCCTTTAATCAGTTGAAAATGTTTCATTATAGCACGAGAAATCCGAACATTCTTCATCGGGAAAGGAATCGTAAACATAACATACTGTTTTTTCAATGCATACACGTTGATATGGGATAATACCTTTGGTTATTAGATGTTTTTATGTTATGAGTCTTAAGAAGAAGGAAAAACCCATAGCATATATACCAGCTATTTATAATTAAGCCATTTAGAGGTGATAGCTATATATATATATATATATATATATATATATATAATATATATATATATATATATATAACTAATAGCTATAGCTATATCTAAGCAATAACTATAATCTATAAGATAAGCTATATCTACATATAATCCATTTTTAAAATATCTATAAGAGATATAGTTATTTATAATAGCTATAGATGTAACTAGAAAAGCTGAGAGGTATTAATAGAGAAATCGATGTGGTTAACTCCATGGTTTCCTAGACATCTGAAAGAAAGAAATGGCAATAGCTTTTTTGATTATATAGGAATATTTTAGTGCAGTAAGGCCTAATCACAGAGTAAAACTTAAAATTTATTTGCAAAAAATTACTTTTTTCAATTATGCATTATAAATGGTTTTGCAATGGAGCATTGTTTTTCCAGAAATACTGATTGCCAGGTAAACAATAATTTCATAAATGTATAATTTTCACCTGGTTTTTTGCCAACTGATTTTTTATGAAAATAAATTTAAAAAAAATCATCTGGGAAACCGGGAAAACACTCGCATTTCGTAAGTTTTTAAGACTATTAAAAATGTATAAATTCTGAGTAAAATGGAAATTTTTGTCCTAATTCTTTATGTACATTTTATTGCGCTTAATATATGTTATTAATCATTAGAAAAATATTTTTATTTAGATTGAATATTATTTCTCTTTTTAAATATTACTAATTAAATAAATATTTTCAAAGAAAATACATAATTAAACATATATGGCATATTGCAAATGAAAATTAACATAGAAAAATATAGAGAAAATTTTAGAATATTTTATTCTATATAATGTAGATCCAATGCAAGATCCAATAAATCCAAAAGTCATAGTAGTGATCAAACTTGGATAGTTATGACCAAAGAATGTTTCTTTAAGCCGCGGTCGTTCAGTCAGCAAAGGCAACGATCACGTAACTGAGGGGTTGAGAGTTCGGAGCCCGAGCCGGCCTAAGATCCGCCATGTTCGTTAAAGGTGACTGTGGCACACAAAATTGGTTCTTGGTCACAATGTTCTCCAAGTCCTCAATGAATACCTCTGGGAGTGGCAGACCAAGTCTATGGGTCTTCTGCTTGGTCCCTGCTTCAAAATTATGAAGACCCACTTGAGCAAAGTCGTTCTTTCACCCTAGCAGTGCTCATTATTTGCCTTAATATGACTAGCGTATGGCTCAATCGGGCTTGATTTGTCCAAATGGCATCAGAAATAACAACATGAAGACCCACTTGAGCAAAGTCGTTCTTTCACCCTAGCAGTGCTCATTATTTGCCTTAATACGAGTAGCGTACGGTTCAATCGGGCTTGATTTGTCCAAATGGCAACAGAAATAACAACATATTTCTTTTCCGGAAACACGAAAATGAGTCATTTTACTTTCAAACGCATTAAGCTCTTGAAATCGTGTCTAAACTACAACCATGGACCAGTAATAAGAGGGTTTTCTCCTAGCGTTAGGGCCAAGTACAGACTTTCCAAATTGATGATTGCAATTATGCACATCTATAGTAATCACTGCGGTTAGTATTCCACGCTATCTGTTTCTGACAATGATTAAACGTGTACACCAAATTAGAATGCAAAATAGAAATCTAGAATTTAATAAAATTTCGTAATAATATCTATCTATCTATACATATGTGTGTGTATGTGTGGACTAGCAAGAATTCTTTATGTGTAAACTTCTTAAACCTAAATAGCAATTTATATTTTATTAGTTTCATAAAATGTCTGATTACATTAAGGATTTCAGTTCCTGTTATCCCAAGTCTAAAAACAATATTGCCATTTGGCGTATTAGAATAAACATACTATGATATAATAAACATGTCAAAACTCTAAGTCATGTGTTACAGAAAAACAACAGCCAAACAATGACCAAATTGTTAGGGGTGTTTGGTATCGGAGTTCTTGAGTTCGATCCCACTGTGGTATGGAATCTTTCGGAGTTGTCCCCAAGCAGCAGGTCGTGGTTTCATCAACCCTCTTGCTGCGAAAAAAAAAACAGACTGTAGCGTTCCAAACCAAAACCAAAACATTCGCATTTTGCTCGATATGTGGACTTCTGTGATGGTGCCTTTGTTGGAAGATGAATTGGTTGTAGAGGACCCACATTATTACCTCCAACATCCCCAGACCTTTCGCCTTCGCACCAACTCAGGACTCTTCTGGCTATGGGGTCATGCTAAGGGGAGGCATGACATTTGAACTTTCACAGACTCAATTTTTAATATTTAACATAATCAAAATATTTAGACATTTCTGTATATTTAATCAAGAGACGGCATTAAAAATCGTACTAATTGATGAGTTACAGTACTTTTTATATGGATGTTTGTATGCAAATTTGATACTCAACATTTTAAGATGGATTTTCTCTGCTTCATAATTTTAGAATTTATACACTCACTTACTTAAAAACTAAATATGATACATTTCTAAAGTTTTAACCACATATTCACCTGTTTATGCACTGCATACTAAAATCTATAAATATAAGTTTTTTTAAGTACAATTATTTTGCAAATGCAAAATGTCGACAGTTTGAATATTTTTATTAAATTTTCAATCTTTACCCTCATTTTTAAAATTTATATAAAACTTTCTGTATATATTTTAATTTTAATTTGAAGGTAAGTATTTTATTCACGCATTTTGACCACAGTTTATCATATAAAAGTATATTATTTAATTTTAAGAGAATCGAGTTTTTTTTTAATTTTATTTTTTGTAACATATTTAAATCTTTAATCTTAATGTTATTTTCATATGCCTAAATTTTATTTTTCTATGCATTATAAATTAAAGAATATAATATATATATATATATATATATAGTGAAAAAAGTTTTAAAAGTAATGTTACTAGAATTACTGTAGATAGAATCTAATCATATATAATGACCTTTTTAAGGAATTCAAACGTCTGTGCCACCTTAAAACCATATCACTTGTCACTTGCACTCATTGAAAAAGCAGTTTATGATCCTTTTTCAAGATAAAGAAATGTCAAATTTCTCGTGTAATAACGAAATATTTTCAACACTTTCAACATTGTAAATTAAAAAAAAATTTAATTGTTTCTCATCGACTGGTGAAATCAAACATTAATATTTATATAAGTACCTTGATTCTCTTTAAATAATTTTAAAAAATTAAGTGTAGGGATAAGTTGCTAAATATAACACTTTTTCCGCCAGTTTAAATAATAATATATAAAAATAAAACAGGTTAATTGTTTTATGAAATTATTTATTTTCAAAATCATTTATATTAGTGGTTTAACATAAAGTAAAATTTAATATCGATTTTGAAATAAATACAAATTTATTTCAGTTGTAATTTGGGTTATAATTACAATAAAATAAATACAAATTAATTTGGATTCATAAATTTATTTAAGAACTTTTATTACCCAAACCGAAAGCTAGATGCAAAGCGATTAGTTATTTCTCAACATGTATTTGAAAGCTTTTTTATATAACAGTTTTACTTATTATTAAGTTAAAAGATCAATAAATAAGGTCATTTACTTAAATATTACCTCTAATTTATGAATTTGTTTCGCTATCGTAAATCCCTGAAACACTGTTCCTGTAGCAATAAGGTAATTGCAGATCCTATAATGAGTTAACCAACCAAACTTTCATTTTCAATGTATCCCATTTGATACTGCTTCGTTTCCCATATTGAATCTTGCTTATTTTATATGCTGTTGACTAGAAAGATTGATAAAAATAAGGCCATATATAACATGAGACCTAAGTATTATCTCTATTGAATATTTTATGACATACTTTTGCTATTGTAAATCATTACCTGAGTTTTCATGTCGTCGTACGATTGCCAAATGTGTAGGGCACTGATTTTCAGTACCGTATTTCATAGGTCTGAATCCCACTGCTGGCATGGATGTTTATACAGTTCGTAATTGGCTTTAAGCAGTAGGTCCCTGTCTCATTATTCTTTGTGAAGCAAAAAAGTAGACCTTAGCTCTCCAAACCAAACCAAACCAGTCTTCATGTTACAAAATGTTAATCGTGGATTATATAACAAAAACCAATCAAACTTTTTTTTCTCAAACCATCACATCTGATAATACTTAGTTTCCCTTCCTGAACCTTGCGTAATTCTTATGCTGTAGCATGCCTCTCTTCATGTGATATATGTAGAAAGGCATGTTAAGGGGCCTGATATTCTTGAACATCCGCAAAGTCGACCTAATTTTAATCTTCTATAACTTTAAATATTTATATACAAAAATGCATTTTTTACTGGGTGTTGAATTCTTAATCATTTTTTAATAGGGAAAAAAAACTTTTCTAGATTTAACAGATTAAAAAAAAATTAAATTTCAGTGATCGTAACAAATTAAAAGAAATCAAAATTTCTCTGATAATTTTTTTTACAGTTTTTGATTCTGCAGAATATTACACATTTATTATACACAATTTTTCTTTCCTATAAATTTCCTAAACACTGCATATGTATTTTAAGAATTATGAGAAAAATCTCGTAAAAATTCTGCCGTATTTAAAACCATATTGTCTTTTTTAGTATGCAAGCTATATTTCCAAAAGTATTCTAAAATAGTATGGAAATCGTTGCAAGATACCGGATTCATCGAGAGTAAACATGGGCGAGAACGTACAAAACCTACGACGTCCAGAGAAGGTCACCATTTGCCCATTATAGCGAGGCGTAACAAGGGTGCTACAGCTTCTTCTCAGTTTTATCGTGACTTGTATGTGGCCACAGGAACCCAAGTTTTAAGGGTGATTGTTAACAGAAGACTACATGAGAGGGGCTTGTTTGAAAGAAGACGTGCTATTTACGTCCCGCTCACTTCTACAAATAGATGTTTCCGTTTAGCATGGTGCAAAGTGGAATGGAGATTGGAATACGGATCAGTGGACGACCTTTCTCTTCACTGATGAGTCTCGATTCAGCCTAACTAATAATTATAGCCATGCGTTTATGTGGGAAGAACCAGAGATCCGTTACCTGCCCTCCAATATCCACGAAATTAACTATTATGGAGTCGAAGGTTGAATGGTCTGAGCAAGCCTTGTGGTCAAAGCTGTATACCCATGTCTTTGAAAGATCTACTGAGACTGCTGTGAGGTATAGGGATGAGGACTTGGAGTCCTATGATCTCCTTTTCAGGGGTGCAGTTGACATTGAATTCAGCTTAATTGCGATAAAGCTTAGCCAAAGTTTTCTTGTTGACGAATTTCATGAAAATAAGATTTTTCGCCGGATGGATTCGCCAAGCAGATCTCCAGATCTCAATCCTATAAAGTATGTCTAGGATACTCTGGGGAAGGCAAAGGCAACTCCCAACTTCCCGCCGATAATCATCCAGAGCCTGAAATCAGCGTTACTGATCGAATGCCACATGAATTCATAATCTGCCTTATTACAAGTATGAAATCACGCGAAGCCTGTTTATCTGTAAAAGGGAACCATACCCCTATTAACTCATTTTTTGTTTTATCCTGTAACCCTGCAACCACTGTTTTATAACTTCCGGCTCCAACGAGTGTTATGAATAATTATGCGTGTGTATTTTAACTGTTGAATGATTATTTATTTTGTTTTGTATCGATGCTATGCACTTACCAAATTTCATTAAAATCGGTCAAGTATTTCTTGAGATAATTGACTAAATCTGAAATTTCTCTTAATTTTTAACATGAGTGTAGTTGTCTTATACGAATTAAACTTTGTGTGTCAAACTCTAACATTTTATATATTGATAGTATATCATACTGAATAGTTAACAGAAAGTGACAACATATGCATTGATCACTGTATAATAAGGTTTAGTTACATGTGACATGAACTCGGATTTAACTTGTCGAATATGTCAACATAAAGAAATAGTTTATTTTCAGAGACAGTAGATACTATCTGTAGTCACACTTATCTAAATATGCTAGTGCTGCTATACTATATAACACTGAACATGTATAACTATATAATACTTTACTACTCCTCGGAGCAACCTCCCATAGGGGGTCAGGGTTTAAGGTGCCAATCTCCGTTTCCAAGACCAATGGCTTTGGGGTGCGAAGCATATGTTTCGGTTAGGTGGTCAACCTTACACGGAACCCCCAGTGTTTAGTTCTCAAGCATGTTTGATCCTCAGTTTATCTACCAACTGAGGGGATGAAAGGTTGAGTCAACCTTGCCCAGTCCTGGGATATAACTATATAATACTAAACATATAATTCGTGTAACAGAAAATCACATCTAATGCATTAATCAATGTATTATATTGTTTAGTTATAAATGCAATATACAGGGTGAGCCAAACGTCCATTAAAATTTTAAAAATGTATAAAAACGGAAAAAATAAGGATAAAGATGTGCGGTTTCCAAGAAAGGGGTAAAAAAATAAAACGAATTTTGTCTAGCAGAAAAAAAGCAATTACTTAAAAAGTCACCGGCAGTGTGTGTATGTGTGTGTGTGGTAAGGGGGGGGGCTGAGAATTCGAAATAGGAGGAACAGGACAGTAGTGCGTTGCCTTCCTTTATTCGTGCAATAACAAGTATGGAGCATGACTGCCGGCACATTCTGTAACGTTACTAAAGCGACATACAAAACCCGTTACAGCAGCATGCAGCATGTCGGAATGAAAAGTAGTAACTTCGCTCGAGATAGAATCTTCAAACTCGGCTAATGTTGAAGGGGTTGGACGGTATACGTGGGATTTCAAATATCCTTTCAACCAGAAATAGGTCGGAGTGAGGTCCTATGATCGTGGAGGCCCGGCGATCACTCTGTTTTGATCATAGATTTGCAACAGGAAACGTTTTACTATTGAAGTTACTCCATGGCAACACAAGCGACTCTCAAGGACATCTGCACTTGCACGCGCGCCTGGCATCCTGCCAAAGATATAATTTGCATGTTTTTCTTCTCGCTTCTCGGCAGGTATAAAAGCCGAGGGAAAATGTAACCACAGAGAGCGCTTTTCAGTACGAAGTACGTACGCCTTGAATAAATGTTTTTATCTTAAATGGAGTCAGTTACTTAGTAGGTAAAATCTACACGCAACCTCAACAGCAATCACCTACACTATATTGGCAGTGTGGGGTGAGCCATCCTGCATAAAGTTGGCTACAGCTATCACACCTCTTTGATTTAAAGTGGCATGAATCTTTTCTTTTTCAGTCGTTTCACCGTTCGTAATAACGCAACACTTACTTATTCTCTATTCACATAAAACATCTTCACCCACAACACTGGATAACATTCTGAAACTGAATGAAAAATCCTGGTGTATCATGGTCTTTTAATGCAAGATTTATTTGCATAAATTGGCTGAATCTCACTCATGTCAGCACCTCCTACTGGTGCCTTTTTGAGTAATTTATTTTGGCTCTTAAACAAAATTCAACTTATTTTATACCCCTTTCGTAGAAATCGCACATCTTTATAATTATTCCTTCCGTTTTTATACATTTTTATAGTTTTAACGGAATTTTTGACTCACCTGGTATGCGTTACTTTTAGTATCGGTGTGTTACATATGTAATTGTAACATAATGGGAGTTCTAACTTCCAAAAAGGGATGGTTATCGTAACCATAGGTTTTGTATATTTATATTATAATACATAAGTCATATAATTATATTAGTCTTATAATAATATAGTTATCATCTAAATAGATTTTTCATGGCCTTATTCCCGTACGAGTGAACATGTGTATGTATCCAAGCTTGTATGTCTTAGAGGATGAATATCGATCATTTAATAGCATGGGTTTGTACATCTATTGTTATCAAAGAAAAATTCCTTCTTTGTTGGGCAATTTGACAGCGAAGTTTGAAGTTACAATTCTGAAGTATTTGATACCTATCAGACTCCTAAAATATTAACACTATGCAATTTTGAATGTTAGACAATGCTTTTCATATTTTTCTATTTTCAGAATTCTTTCTAAATCTAGATTATTTTCAAGCCATCCTACACAAAACTCGAAAAAAACTTTTTGCAAAATTGTCAACTGAGATGTACTTGTATTTCGATAATAAGTATTTATTTAATGAAAGATACACTTTTTTTTCAAGCCATAATCACAAACTCGAAAAAAACTTTTTGCAAAATTGTCATCCTAAATTTATTGTATTGAAAAATAAAGTTAAAGAAATGCATAATATTTGATTTTTAAGCTTCTACATACTCTTGAATAATGACGTTTGTCTTTTTTCACAATATTGCATAATAAAAACTGATTTTAACTATCTTATTAAAACTAATGCTAAAAATATTTACCTTTATTATAAATTGATAATGAATAAACATGAAAGTTCATTTAATTATATACCGCATCATTTAAATGATGGTCTTAATTTTATAGTTTATTTGTTTTTAATTAATTAAATTTATTAGAAATTTATAAAAGAGAATTAATATAATCTCTTTGTACTAAGGCTAAAAACTTAGTTAGGTACCGTGATTTGTTAAAGCAATTGGCATTTTTAAAACTTCGCCATGGCTATAAATGTTATCTCTAAAAATGTAAGTTTGATTGTTGCTGCAGCGAGGTATACCGCGCAATTGGTATGTGACGATATGATCATAAATTAAATATTGTTATATATATATTATGTTTGTTTAATATTGTTTGTTTATATGATATATTTTTAATTGAAAAAAAGAAATAAATTCAAAAAAAAAAATTTCCTCGACTATTTCTCTTTGTACTTTAGGTGTGTTTCTACGTTAAACAGTTCCTGAGAAGAATTCTCGGCCCACGTGATTAGCACCACCCTCAGTAAGTCCGGCTTCTAGAGGTCCTCTAATCATCCAGTAGTCTTCCAAATTCTCCTCCCTCTCCAGCTCAACTCTGCGTTCGCCCCATGTTAGCGACTGCGGCGCGATGGGCGCTCTCCGGGTTATTCAAAGGGTCGACTGCGTAGTGGAGTGGCTCAGTACACGCGATTTTCCCACCGCCGCTGGGGTACGCCTGGAGAGCCTCACGACTAAATGCGTCCGGTTTGGCGCTTGATTAACCTTACATATATAGATACAATCAGGTTTTAATGGTTTGATTAGTAGTCTAAAGTCACGATAGCTCAGTCGGCAAAAACATCGATCTCATAACCGGCGGGTTGCGAGGCTGAGGCTCTAGCCGGTCAAAGATTCATGTTCATTAATGAGGTCGAAATGCTTTCCAAGTTTCCAAACTATACTTCAGGAGGTGACAGGCGTAGCTTCGGGTCTTCTGCTTAGTTCCTGCTTCTAACTCTTTGTTTGTTTCTCTTGTTCCTACTCAGTAATATTGGCCGCCTGTATAGTGGTCTCCTAATAAAATAACGATCAAATATGTTCAGCTTTGTATTTGCATTTGCTATTAAAACAAATAAAATGACAATGGAAAAAATAATAATTAGTAGTTTCATATGAGGTTCTGGAGAGGGTTAAGATTTGAATTTGCTTGAAACAGTGCGATCAACTTTTTTCTATAGGAAAGCTAATAAGACCAGAGCCTACTGCATAAAATTCCATCCCAAACTTCTGCTAACATCCATGCTAGCAGAAGAATTCCAACACTTGGACTCCTGTTTTGAAAAGTAGTTCTCCACCTATTTGGTTCAGTAGAATTAAGTTCAGTAGAAAAAAAAATGCTCGTAAACCAATAAAAACTGTTTTGCATATAATATTAAATTTAATAGAAGTTCACTCATAATATTTCTGCTTTTATTTTTAAATTCCACCTTGATGTAATGCATTCAAAATTTATATGGAAAATAATCGAGTATATCTTTCAGTTAATTGGCTTGTTATCAAGTAAAGAAATTCCGAAAATTTCATATAGATGCTTGATTGTTTTAATCAAAGAATTGAATACGATAATTATAAAATTTTAATCGGCTGTTACGACTCAGATGAATAAATATGCATGTACTTTCTGTATCTTTGTTACTTGAAGAAGAAAAATTGGGATGAAGATAAATTTTTTCCAGGTCAAAAAGAATTAACATTCCCTTTCATTTATGAAAAATGAAAATTGTTCTTAGTTATTCTCATTTTGATCTAATATTCTTTGGGATTGTTTACGCACACACGTATATATATATATATATATATATATATATATATATATATATATATATATATATATATATTTATTCATGTTCTACTAAGAAACTAAGTCCTACATATTTTCATAGTTTTTTTAAATCTCAAAACTATTAATCATTTCATCATTACATGAACTTTAAAAATTGTTTTTAGTTATTCCGTCATTTTGCTCTAATATTTATGTGACTCATACGATAGTAATAATCCTTATATAATATTTTAAAATTAATATACAATTTAAATCCTGACATATATATATATATACATATATAAACATTATATATGTATATATATATATATATAACATATATATATACATATATATATATATATATATATATATCAGGTTTAAAAATATGGGTTAAGAATTAAGCGAGTTATAATTAAAAATAGTTAGAACTCATTAACGATAACGTAATAGGAGAAAGACACACCCTCGAGCGGAACTATACAGAGTAAAGAAGCTGACGCCGAAGTAGACATAGGAATTTGCTTAGGTAGCAACACCGAAAAAGACAGTTCTGAGCGGGAACTCGGGCTGATAATATCCACTCTTGTCGGTGTAAAATGAGAACAAAAGATATATAAATGCCATAGCCATTTAACAGAAGGATTACAATAAAGAAATTTTTATATATGAAATCAAATGTGTCTTCCATGCCTTAACCACTCGTCCGTGTCATATATATATATATATATATATATATATATATATATATATTTATTTATATATACATATATACATATATATATATACACATATATATACATATATATATACATATATATATATATATATATATATATATATATATATATATACATATATATATATTTATATATACATATATATATATATATACATATATATATATATATATATATATATATATATATACATATATATATATATAGACATATATTATATATATATATATATATACATATATATATATATATATACATATATATATTTATATATATATATATATATATACATATATATATATATAATATTATATATATATATAATATATATTTATATATATATATATATATATATATATATATATTATATATATATATATATATATATATATATATATATATATATATATATATAGTTAAGAAAGAGCAAACTTAATGTTATGAAAATATATCTTTTATAAACAAGTAAAATATCAAATAATTATAGTAACCTTTATCTTAATTTTAATTTGAGTCTGTAAATATTCTGAAAAGTGTAAGGTTTTTATAAATATGTTGGTTATATCTGTATATCTTGCATATATCTGTTTTTATGAGTTCAATTTGTATACCTCTACGAGAAAAATGTATTTTTCATATCTTTAATGAAAGCTAACATTAAGAAACAATAGATATTAATTAATTGTATCTCTGTATATTAAGACATGGATTTAAAATTTTTATAAATACGTATTTAAGTGTAGCGTTCTTTTTTCACTTTGTACATGGGCTTTACTTGGAAAGTTACATTTTTGTACTGCTTCTTAAATATTTTCTGTTTTTTCTTTAAATTCAAAATAACTTTGTAAGTTAAAATTCTTGTTATGGTGCCAGGATGCAGCAAAACTTGACTGAATATAGCGAAGGTGCAAAATTGGGTTACAAAGTTTGAGGTTTGTTTTTTAATCTATTAATGCCTAGAGTCTCTTCGTAGGGACATCTAAAAATAAGTAGAATTTTTATATTTTCTTCAAACGAGATTTCCTTTTCAGCGAAGGTACATGGCAGTTCTATAACAATCTCCAAATTTTCGGGTATCTTTTAGTTATTATTTATAATTATATTATTCATATTGACATTTTATGATTTTTGGTCCTTTCACATAACTTTACTTTTTTGGCATTTACATTGACCAGAATTCTGAGGAGTAGCTTTACCTGTTAACCTATTAATACCAAAGTATTTTTTGCTGAATATTCTTTTTTTCCGATGCAGCTATCAATACGGACATACATCTTTATGCCAAAAGGCTTCAAATTTAATAAAATAATCAGCGTACCTAAAGGGCTTCTAAAATGTCGGTCTGATTATTTCAAGGAATACCCAGACTCTGATAACAATATTCATTTGAAAACGTACTACGAAACTGTGTCATGTGCTGTGAAGTATTTGTATACTGGAAAACTTCCGGACTTGGACGAATTAAGCGAGCAGCAGATTTGTCGTCTTTTAGAAGTATGTGGAACGTTGAAAATCAGTAGTTTAAGGTCAAAATGTTTTGCCCTTATAAACAATTTAATTATTCAAAGAGATATTGAATGTACTGTTTCAGCTAGAGACATTTTCTCATCGTAAATATTTTCATATATATTAACGAATCGTAAGTAATTGTATAACTGTTAAAAATCATACTTGTAGCTGAAAAAAAGTTTAGAAAGGGGCCAAGAGTCTTATTTCTAATGTTTTGAATAAAGGCTACAAATTTGTTTTTAAATTTTTGTGTTTTGTTTAATTTTCACTGTGCTGTGGTTGATAAAAAGCAGAGTTTATTTACTTTAAGTAAGAATCGACTTAAGTATGCCTCTTTCTACAGGTAGATTATAGCATCTTTCGACTAAAAGACAGCAATTGCACTTAAAGTTTTGGTCCATTTACTTATAGTAATCAGATTTTCAAGACTCATTCGTTGATGGAAATTTAGCTGATATTTCAATGTTTCTATCTCCTTCAATTACGCAACATAAGATTTTAAAAGTTCCTTACATTGTTAATGAATAAAATTGCCACGAAATAATACAAAATTCTTAAAAAAAAAAAAAAAAAAAAAAAAAAAAAAAAAAAAAAAAAAAAAAAATTTTAGAAAAAGTTTTTTGGTATTTTTTCTACTAATGCAGCAGACGATATAGACATTATCCTAACGCCTTAACAAGGCTGGAAAGCTGTTATTCAATTAACACCACCCGGTGAACTCGTATAGCTTAAGGAATGCTATACACGCGACATTGCCTCGGCTTGGTCATCGCAATTTAGAAATAAGGACTAAGCAGAAGGCACGGTGGAAGATGATCGGCTACTCTCAGTGGTGTCGTTTAAACTTGGAGGACATTGTGACACCGAATCTATCTTAAGTGCCCTAGCCTCTATTAATAATGAACACGGTGGATCTTTAGTCATCTCGAGCCTCGAACTCAAAACCCTCTGCTTATGAGATCGATGCCTTTGCCAACTGAGCTACCGCAGCTCTTTTGTGCTGAATGTATATTGATGAATATTTTAATTATAAGTTATTAAGAACTGCACATAGTAAAAGAACTTTTGAATTTAAACAACTTTAATGTTTGCCATTATTAATAAGACCTGTCATCATTATTAACCAAAAATCCTCTTATACATCTTAGGATGTGATTTAAAAATACCAAAAGAAAACTTCGTGATGAGGGATTTTTGATATCACATGTAATCATTGCACTGTGAAGTGATGAT
>CM063503.1:51478985-51646485 GCA_032207245.1 Pardosa pseudoannulata | reverse complement strand
GATTATTTTTTTTTTTTATTTTTATTGGAAATTATTTGGTGATGAAAGAAGACTTAAATGTTTTTGGAATTCTTGTATAGTTTTATTCAGTATTTAGAGAGTTAGGGTCTCTTGAACCAAATATAATATCAGCATTCACCGAAGCTTCTTTAGAAGGTATAACACTCCTTTATTAAGCACTCTTAGCAAAAGTTGTGAAGAAGGGTTTTAAGGAACTATATCACTGACAACATGAGAATGATTTCAGAAATTTTGAACAGTTATTCATTTTTCTGGATTAGAAAAGTTTATATGTATAGTATCTTAGCTGAGGTGTTCAAGTATTCTTTTTGAGAACATTTAAATGGTTTTAAAATTTGATTCACTCCCACTGTATGATGTCTTATGAATTTTACTTTAAAGTTTGCAAGTAATGGAATCAGACAAGTCTTTCATCGTTTTGTTGGTGACAATATTGTATCGAGTATTACGGATCATTGTTCGACCGGAAAACAATCTTTATAATGGTGACAATTCTTCACAAAGGAGAATTACGGAATGTCTCTTTGAAAAACTTTTCAGGTAATGAAATACAAAAAACTGATTAAAAGAATAGAAAGTTGAAACATGTATAGGAATTTAAAAAGTCCTACCCTACATTATTTGCCGTTAACCAATGAAAATTTATGTAAGAACTGAAATTCGAGTTACACGAATTCCTATATTATCAGTAAAATACTTTCAATTGATTACTAAGCACGAGAGCTGATGCTACCTGATGAGTTGTTAATACAGTGTTACAATCATAAAGAACTGGGGAGTTATTTTTTAAGTTAAAAAATGATGTAACTTTTAACGCCAATGAAAAATTTACTGCTCATCATGAAAAGTTTCTAAGATTATTGCCTATTTTAGTTATTTGTCTTACTTCGCAAACTTGCCTTCAGTTAACCACTACCTTTGCAAAACCTCAATTTTGAATTTATATATATCTACATCATTAAATGTGTATTTCATTGAACTTAACACATTATGTGCGGGTACATTTTGCAGCGGAATCGTACCGGCAGCGGGCGTTTTGCGCGTAAATTTAGTTATTCAGTTAAATCTCAATAGATCGAAAATTATTTAATTTCTTAACTAACTTTTCGTATTTTATAGTGCAATATGTAAACAAATATATAAATAGAAATATTAAAATAACAACCATAAAATTTTTGTAAACAATATATTTTTTAGTGGATAAATTTATAATAGTATCGTAAATATGAAAAATCAAATAGAAATAGTAGTATATAGTTTTCATTTTTTCCCGTTCTGTGTTTCCGCATCGACTGACGTAAAAACTAGTTTTTATTTGTCTAATTTTTTCCAAAATCTAAGTAATAAACAAGAACATTCGGCTTCGTTTTCCTGTATATACCCTTATTTTGGTACCCATAAACAAACCATGCTGTTACAATAACCCGTGCTAGTACTTGACCCGCGCTCAAGTATGAATTGTCAGAAAACGTGCTAGTAAGTGACCAGCGCTCAAATATAAGTCGTGAGAAAACGTACTAGTACGTGTCCCGCATACAATATGTTAAGAAATAAGTTACCTGAACTAACATTTACAGATTAATTGCAGAAAAATAAAGAAACCTGTTCTGTGAAAATGAAATAATTTTACAGAAGTTTAATGAAGAAATGGATAGAAAATTGACTGTAATTCTGCCTTGTTCATCCCTGAGGTTCTCAAAATTAGATCTTATATCGGTCATTAAAAGGTGTTTAACTGCACTTTTGAATAAATATATCCTTTTATCAGTCATTTTGCTTTGTAAGTATCTGATACTTTTGGAAATAAATTTAATATGCTTTTGAAAACTTTATATCTATTTATCCTTTGCACTGCATAAACCGGGTTAGACATTCTTTTATATCGGTAGACTTAATGGCTGTAGAAGATTAACAGCTATCTCAGTTAATTCCTTTCATCTATCGTGTCATCCCAAAGAGCAGAAGATATTTCTTGAGAAAGATTAACATGTTCTTGTTCATTTTCACTTTCTGCAGTTTCCGCCTCCCTCAACTGAGCTAGCCTTGCTTGTTGCATCTCGAGGTGCTGTTTTCGGAACTTGATTCGTCTGTTTTGGAACCTATAAAAAAAGAAATGAAAACGCATTACAAATGTTTATGCCTAGTGGCCTATGATGCAAGTAAAAGAAAAGAGGGAAATCTTGAAAATTTGACTATATTACAGTATTTCTAGTAAAGAATCATATAATTACAAACTTTAATATTTTTCATACATGCACATAAAAAATTATAAACAGTAAGTATTTGTAATGAATTTATTTTAAATTAATTAACTTTTAAATAATTTTAATTTTCATCAGATATGATGTATTTTATTTTTATCACTGTTTGTTATCTTATGTATCTTTGATGTATGGAGTCCAATGACGAAGTACAGTCAAGCATCTATAAAACTTTTATTGACTAATTAATTATATTTTATAATGACAGCTTATATACAGTAGTTTCTGGTTTCAACAAAGTTATGTGATGACAAGCATTACTGAAATGTTTTAAATTATACTTTACTTAACTTGCTTTTATAATTTTAGTTTTCTCTGTTTTAATGATATTAATACCTTTATCCGTTCTTTGTTATTAGAACAATCAGGGTATAACTTTCATTTTCGTATATGTGGAAGGATTTTATTCTTACAAGTTTCATTCCTTTCCATTGATATTATTTCATCTGAAATCTTTTAAAACAATGTAAGATCGCTAAAAGATTATTTATGCAGTGTTTTTAACTGTTTGAGTCCCAGACAGCGGGATTGTGCTGTTCAGTTTTTATGTCGAGAAAACCCATCATATTCCAAAAGTTGTGGACTGATCGCGATTGGGTATATTGCAATGTACGTAACGCAGTGCAATATAAAACAGAATAGAAAGCCCCGGCATTTATCATAAAATGAAGAATGCTTGTTCTTGGGTCTTTTATGTAGATAAAGTGCGGTTGCGGTTTCACGCTGTTTTTTTTTTAATTCAAATTACATAAAATGTCTTTGTTTTATTTGTATTTTATATATACTAAAAATAATTATTTTTTTTAATAATGTAAAATTTTTTTTTTTGTGTAAAATTCAATTAGTTTTCACTAAATTCATAGAGTTTAATAAAATTTTTATATATGTTTATGTAATTTACTCATGTAAAATTAAAATAGTGTCATTTTCACTCTAAAAATAATGATTTCATGTATTTATGTATTTTGTATGATCCTTTTCAGGCTTCCAAAGATCTTTTTTTTCAATCTTACCAAACTTTCACTTGAGATTCACTGAGCCCAAGAGCTGATGCTAAATACATCCTTTCAGGGCCAACCATGTACTGTTGCCTTTCAAATTCTAACTCTAATCGCTCCAGTTGCTCTGGAGTGAAAATTGTTCGAATTCTCTTCATTTTTCCACTGTGAGTAATGACTTTTTGGGAACTACCGCAGCCATGCTGTGAGTTCGTTGACTTGGGGTTAGGACTTACACTTTTTGTTGGTATGCTGAATCTATCGACTTCTGAAGGATTTGCATTGCCACCCGGATGTACTCTAGATTTGGTTTCTGCAAAACAAGTATTTAAGACATTGATTAGAAATACAATAGGATCATTACTAAAGAAAAATTGTTGACCTCTATTCTTTTACTTAACAATCTATTTTATCGTACAGGATAATTCCAATTATACATATTACCACAGTTTGGCAGCCATTATCTACCACTGTAATGGTACCAAATAGGATAATGTATAGAAACAATATGACTAGTCGCTAAGCTAGTGCAAAATATAAAATGAGCTAAAATCTTAATTATATAAAAGTGAAGAAATAAACATAACTATGAAATTACGATTTTAAATCTAGTGAAGAAAAATGCAAGAGAAAGTTGGTGACAGGACCCTAACAACACACAGGTTCCAATGGGTATCCATTACACCAATTGAAGTATTTTGCCGTTCATGATTTTTAAGTGATGTTCAATGGAACCTGTTAGCGGTTGACTATAACGTCGTTTGACTGATAAAATTTATGATACTCACTAATACCAGGTAATACATGTCTTGGGATAGAACTCAAGATTCAATTTACCAAATAAACCCTGTATCGACTTTCTAACACGAAACCTCCCACTGATTATTTTATATTCGATTCCATCTATTTTTATTTAAAAATCATAGGTACATTTAATGGGAATAATTACTGCCTTTAATGAATCTTTGCTGGAAAAATAATATATATATATGTTGAAAATGAAAACCATCTTAGATGCACATAACTTAAAAATCGAAATAACTAGAATAAAATTTTGATAGCATTTCTTTATCGGCATCAGCAGTTAACTGTTCGTTGAAATGAATTTACTGTAGTGATATCAAAGTTTATTTAAAATGATTATGTAATGTTTTCATTTTAATTATATTAAATTTTAAAGGAATGCGCATTGAATTAAATAGTTTGAAAGATCAGGTTTAGATAATTTAAGTATTTTCTTAACAAAGACATATTCATTACCATATCGAGTTAATATATAATAAAACTTTGAATTACATTTACTCAAAATAATTTGTAATGGTACTACAAATTAAAAGTTTTTCTGTAATTATATGTAGAAGAATTAATTAAACTATTTAAATCGTAACTTAATTTATATTACTAATCCTAAAATACTCATGTATAAGCGTTAAGTATAAGATAACTAATTTTATAAATATATAACTGTAAATAATAAAGGTTTTTAATGTAAATTAATATGCATCTAAAATAATAATTTGTCTTGCGATTTCATTAAAAAATTTTACAGCTAAATTTATTAGCTAACTTTTTAAAATTTCTAAAACATTTTTTACTTTTTTTATGGAGAAAAAAATTTACTTCATAATTCATCCTTTTACAGACATTTCTTCTGTTTAAGTTAAAAATATTGTGTATATTGAAAAGAATAAATTTTTAGTAAAGTGCACAATTAAATGACCATAAAAACAATCAATGAAGTTATGGCATTAAAATTAAACTTTAATACCCTATACCTAATATAAAGAGAATTATTTGTAATCTCTTTGTTAATGATTAACTGCATTTAAACAGTTAACTGCTCTGAAAGTAAAAGTTAGTGCAAAACTTACTTCTTAGAGAACAAACATGCAACTATTATATAGTACAAGATAGCTATATTGAATTCTGTTCATTGAAATAAAAGCTATTATTAAATGAAGTGTGTATAAATTCTTAAAATTCAATTAGCGTATTATAATGATTGTATATTTTAAACATATTATCTGCATTATAAATCCATTTTTGAAAACATTTATAGCAAAATAAACTGAATACTACCGAACAAAAAATACCTATATTTCTATTAAGCAACCAGAAAGATAATAAAGAAGAATAAGATGGAAAATAATTCTAATGTAATAAAGTGATTTAATTTCAAAAGCTATTGCAAAAATTTTAGTGATTAGAAACTGAAAGAAAATGCTTAGCTTAGTAAATTTATTTTTGGTTATTATCTAAACGTCAAAAAATTAAGAAGCTTAATTCAAGTATAATAGGAATTTTTAAAAAGAATCTGCCACACCTTAAAGTTTATAAAGAAAACACACTTTTCTATGTACATAAAAGAATAAAAGTATTTTAATATAAAAAGAAATTTCCATGGTATGAGTAGAGTAATTTATGCTGTAAAAAGCAAAGGAATAATATTGTAGTATTTATTTTATTAAAGAAAAAATTAATACAACTCATATGCATTTGAAGGTTTATAATTTTCCTGTAATTTAATTATAGAAAAACATTGTAGAAATATTATTGATTTAAAGTGATTAATAAATTTATTTTTTGTTTTCTAAACCTTAAAATTTTATTTTATTTAGAAACATAAAAAAATATAATTTGAATGATTAAAAAAAATTTGGTACACTTTAATGTTTAGAAAAAAAGCATCGTTTTCTATGTAATTTGAGGGGGTAAAATATTTTAATATAAAAAGAAACTTAATAATTAAATATGTAAAATAATTTATGAGTAAAATAATTTATGCTGGAAAAAGATAACGAATAAGACTAGCATTCATTTTATTTATTAAATAAAAGAAAAAACTAATAGCATAAGCATTTTATGGTTTAGTACTTTCTCATGTTCTTTAGTGAAAGAAAAGTGTTGTAAATATATTGATTTAAAATTCTCGGTATTCAAAACCCACTGGCTTTGCGAAGGTAAAACTTTTGTGCCGAAAAATATAATGTAAAGCCAACATAAATAAGTCACAAATAGTAAGAGAATGTACACAGACAGTTGTTTCGCTGCTTCGAGCAAGCAGCATGCAGATCAGAATGCGAGAGAACTTGATGATGTGTAGCTCGTCCAGTCAGTTATTACAAGCCACTAATTTCTCTCTCATTGAGTATGCTACACACTGAAAGCAGCAAAACAGCTATTTATGTATTTTCTCCTACTATTTGTGCATTACCTGCTTAGACTTTGTATTTTATATTGCATTCCGGAACAAAAGTTTTACCCTTTCGTATTGCATTTTGAAATTCAACTCGTTATATGTGTATTTATCATTAGCTCAGTCTGCTTTTAGAAGCCACTGAGTTTTGTCCGAGGGTATGTTATTTGGACCTTATTTACATTAACTTTACATTTTTATGTAAGAATGTACTGACTTGTTTTATTTAAACAATTTACAACGAAAAAACATCATATTATTTTTCTAGTGATGATAGCAAAATATATCCCAGCAGAAATATAGACTAGTAAGAAGTATTTAAAAATAGATTTTATTACGATTGTTTTTATATTAATCACCACTCATGTATTTCACAATTTAGAATATTTGGTTGTTTCTTGGCTATGTCAAGGATTGATATAAATATTGTTTTAAAGTGTATAAATATTGCTTTAAATTGGTAAGTGTGTATTTGAATTATTCTAAGAAAAAATAGAATAAGGTTAACCTAAATATAACACAGAAAATTATGCCTAAAAATTTCATACCAATAATTATTGTAAAACCATGTTTTAAATACCAGGACTCTTTTTTTATGAATCAGGATGAAATTAATAACATTTGAATTCCCAATGTTATCAATTTTATTGAAAGCCATCCAGTAGTAAAAATCACTAAAATAATTTAAAAAAACAACTGCTGGTTATTAACTCTTTGCCTGTCCTCTAAGTTATATATGATATACACATCTAATGCTTTATGCGTTTGTGCACCGCATGGGATACACAATAAACTATATTTTAAGTGGGAAACAATTTCGTGCAGCATCTTAAATTTACCTATATTTTTTAGTTAGACGTATGAAATTTAAAGCTTTATATTTAAAGTATATCATATAATTATTCTCTCATTTAGGGGGAGGTAAAGGCATGATGTTATAATTAGCGATATAGAGTTATAATATTATTTGGAGACATAAATGATTTAGTGGTTTGAAATATTTTTATCGACTAAAATAGTAAATAAGTGACATAACGGCATAATCATAAACTGGCTTAAGAGTAATATAGCAAATTATAAAATTATATTCAGAAATAAAAAAATTATTTTCAGAAAATTGTTAAAAATGCCACTAAGAATATTTTAATAGGACATAAAGATGGCTGATGAAAATCTTGATTTTTCTTTAAGTTATATTTATCGGATAACTTTATTTAAAACAATTATATATATATATATATATATATATATATATATATATATATGTATATATATATATATATATATATATATATATATATAATATCAAAACTATTTAACTTTAATATTTCCTTAAAAACGACAACTCTCCCATTCTAATTCCTTAAAATATTTTTCCCGGTCTCTAAATGTTTTAATCAAAAGAGTGTCATCGACTTTCGATACATTTTCCAAAGCTTTCTATCCTATAGATGTAAATTTTCTGTCTATTCAACACGTTTTCCAGTTGTCGCCGACAAATGGCTCCCTGTTTTTCCTGATCTTGCACTTAAATTCGCTGAGTAACTGGGAAAATTATTTTTGTCTTTGCTTTAGGGTGCACCTCTGTTCGAGCAGAGTGATTTTTGTGTCTTTCCTTTGTCTGTCGTTGAGTAGTAAAGATGTCCGTTTTAGCAGCTCTGAAATAAAGTTTTAATTAGACTTGTGCCGTTCTCTTCAATGTCGGCCGACTGCATTTTTATTACTGCTAGCTATTTAGCTTTCTTCTTGTCCAGCAGTTTTATAATTTAAGGATTACACACACACACACACACACACACACACACATATATATATATATATATATACACATATATATACATATATACAAATATATATATATATATATGCATATATATATGACTTTCTCCTTTTTTTAAACATTAGAAATGAAATATTTTAAGTTATTATATTTATTAGGATTAATTATTAAGTTTTCCCTGTTTTATTTATTTTTATAATTATGTTTGCGATATATGCATAAGATATGTTATGTGTTAAATGCATGAAATATGATTTTTTTATTCCTCTTCTACAAAGCCTTATAAACTGTAGATGAAAAAAAACTTGCAATTTGTTTCTAGTCAAAGGATAATAAATCCCCAAAGTGTTTTCCTCCCTAAAATCTATTAATGCAGAGAAATTAGATTGCCAGTAAATATGGAAAACTATTTTTATAGGATAAATTATAAAGCAGTGTTGATAAAAAATAATCTTGATTTTTTTAAAAAATATATCAATTGAATATATTTATTTAAAATAATTTTTTTATTAAGTTGTATTTTTTTATTTTCGAGAATTATAAATATAATTATTTAAGTTGTAATTAACACTAGATTGCCCGAGATTTCTTGTATACCTATATTGCCCAAAATCAGTCAGAATGACTGCATTGTGAAATTAATTTTTAATATTATATAATAAAGGAGGGCGGAAGTAACTACAATTATTCATAAACCCATTTATATGTTTTAGAAAAAGTCACCAAATTCTAAGAAATTGTGTCATTATATTTCATAATTGTTTTTCTAATTGAAATTAAAAAACAGTCAAAATGACTGCCTTGGGCAATCTAGTGTTAAATTTACCATAATTTTTTATCTAAGTTTTCATTATTCAATTTATTTTTATAATTACGTGAGCAATATTATACACATAAATTGAAATTAAATGAAAGAAATATGATTTATTTTATCC
The DNA here is from genome assembly GCA_032207245.1 of Pardosa pseudoannulata. Taxonomy (NCBI): domain Eukaryota; kingdom Metazoa; phylum Arthropoda; class Arachnida; order Araneae; family Lycosidae; genus Pardosa; species Pardosa pseudoannulata. Next base: position 51,637,294 of record CM063503.1, on the reverse strand, counting down.
CTCTTCAATGTACTCTTTACTCTTATAAACAGTAGTTGAAAATTAAAAAAACCTTGGGGTTTATTTTCTTACAATTGAGATTGAATCCCCCAAAAGTTTGTTTTTCTGTCTAAAGTATATTAACACAGAGTAACTAGATTGCCGATAAATGTGGGATAATATAAGCAAACTTATTCTATACACCCTGCATGCTCTAGGTCAAAGTTTCTTAAACTGTAGATCTGGACCCCAATTGGGGTCATGGGACCGGCAGCAAAGGTCACCAAAATTGTAGGACTTTTCATATACCTTTAACTTATTACAATAATTTTAGAATTTACCAAATATTTTGACATGATGTATCTGAAAATAGATACACACAATACAGGCAAAGAAAAAACGAAAATGTTTTGACGCATTTAAAAATAAATAATTGAAACGTTAATTTTAACTTTTTTTGTATGTGACACTGTCCGTTCACTAAAGGCCTTGTGTATGTAATATTAGAGTGTTTTCGTAACACATGCATGCTGGGATTTTCTCAGTTCCCTGACTTTCCAAGTGGCTAAAATAAATTGACGGTCTATAGTTAATTATAGTTTATAGTCTATAGTTTTAATTTACCTGTTTTTGAAATTTATTTTTATTATTGTATATATTAAAATGGATTTTTCAATCATTATAAATGTAATTATTTAACTTATAATTAAATTTATTATGATTATTTATCTTATTAAGTTTTCATTATTCTATTTATTTCATAAGTGTTAGGATTCCTTGGGCTTAACCAGCGGTTAAGTATCAGTTTATTACAAGTATCCAATTTTCGACGTATTAAAAACTGTAAACAGATGACTTTAACACTAGATTGCCCGAGATTTCTTGTATACCTATATTGCCCCAAAACAGTCAAAATGACTGCATTGTGAAAAAATAACAAATATGTAAAGAAATTTGTTTAAAATTAATTTTAATATTATATAATAAAGGAGGGCGGAAGTAACTACAATTATTCATAAACCCATTTATATGTTATAGAAAAAGTCACCAAATTCTAAGAAATTGTGTCATTATATTTCATAATTGTTTTTCTAATTGAAATTAAAAAAACAGTCAAAATGACTGCCTTGGGCAATTAGTGTTAATTGTACAGGTGAAGATTTGTAATGATCTTTATTTACTTAATGTGTGCGTTTTGGACTTTTGCATTTATTTTGTTTTCCTCTTTATACATATTTTCTCTTATATTTGTTCAACTCAGTATTATATAAACAGTGTATTTATAGTTGTTGTGAACTGACTTCGGCAGTGGTTTTGATACCCCTGCGTGTATATTTTGATATTCATATTATTTTAATGCTCATGGAGCAAGTTTATAATGTTACTATTGTTTTTAATTTTATGCATATTAATAAACAGAGTGTTTTTTTTTAAATTAATATTTGCTAGCTTCACTCATCGTACTTGCCACTCTGCTTTAAATGTCATTTGAGACTAACGATAATTATTGCGCATAGTTACATAATTATTGCCCAATATTGCATACATAAAAACTATGTATTAAGTGCATGAAATATGAATTATTTTTATCTTTACTTAACCCACTCCTTAAACCATAGTTGAAAAAAAAATTTTAAAAATTAAAAAAAAATTGTTTATTTCCTGACATTGGAGAGTAAACTCCAAATGTTTGTTTTTCTGCCTAAAGCATATTAACACAGAGAAACTAGATTGCCGGTAAATGTGGGAGTGTTATCAGACACCCTAAACGATATTATTTTTAAGTTTGTTATTTATTTAAAATTTTCACATTTTTCTACATCTATGTTAAATATCATGACCTTAAACTGCAATAATATATTTCAGTACAAATGGAGAAACAAACTGTTTCACTCACGCATGTTTCGGATTTGCTCAATGTTTATGGAATCCTGCAAAATTTTCGTAATTATTATGAGGTTTTTACTCCAGAAAATTTAAGAAACTCTTCTCCAGCTAATAATATACACATTGGCTAAATAGAAAAGTTATAAAATATAGCAGTTGTAATGGAAATATGACTAAAAAATTTAGATTTAAATTAAGATATAATTTGATTGCTTGCGTTCAATAGTAAATTTCACAACAATCATTTGCTGGTTATTAATTGTACGATGTTGTAAGTGGAGATATGAAATTATGATATATAAACTATTTCAGGAAATATAGTTATAAAAAATATTTCTTTTACGATTTAAATACTAATCAAGTAATATAATGACTTAATCATAAACTGACTTAAGAGCAATCAATTAAATATTTTTTACCTTAATAAATATATTAATTTATTCTATTATTTATTACAGATTTAAAATTTTTGAAAGAAATATATTGAGGTTATATAAAATATTCAAGATATTGTAAATATATAAAAAAAGATTGCGTTTAAAATTAACTTGATATTTTCAGAAAATATGTTTAAAGTGCAAGTAAAAGTTTGTTTTTATTAAACTTATTATAATGCATGTTTAGTAAAAATATTATTATTTTTTTAAAGAATATCATAAATTTGGTCTTTTTCTATTTAAAGAAGATTTTTTCCATTAAATTGGATTTCTTTAGTATTTTAATGATTACAAATGAAATTATTTAAGTTACGATGGATTTATTGTGATTAATTATTAAGTTTTCATCATCCTATTTATTCTCTTAATTATAATGTGTGCAATATTAATTACACAAAGCAAATTTTGTATCACAACCATGACATTTTTAATATCTCCTCTTATAAATTGTTCCCATTTTTCCTATTATTTTCAAACATAAAGCAATTTATTTGTCAAATTAGTTTTTAAAGCACTAGTATATATGTATGCAAAAAAATAATAATAGCAGGACAGTAGTCAAAATACAGGGTACTGCTTTTTGATACCAAAATCCACGGGTTTGAATATCCTGAAATGAATGTTCATAGTCATTAGGAATCAGCTTTAAGCGGTATGTCCCTCTCTCATTAGCTATTGAGTAGTAAAAAAGTAGACCATAGTACTCTGAACCAAAACCAAAAACAAATATAAGTGAAAATACATTTATTTATTTCATACCAAAAAATTTGAAGGATCAACAAAAATATTATATTCTTCACCCTTTTCCTAACATATTTAATTTTTTAAGAAGAAAATATAAATTCAAAATACCAATGAAAATGTTATAATTGCAATTTCGAAAGCTATAATTGATTCTTATTTAGTCTATTAAGCAAAAACACAATTTTCGATTCTTTTTTTTACTTCGCAGTCTAAGTGCTCATTGAACTAAACACGAGGTGGAAAACACACATTCATCATCATCAGCTGCATGAATATGCATTAATTTTCTTTAATATTCTTTAATGTGTGCCGTATGCCTCATATTAAAATGCATTTCTCAACAATTGATTGGAGAAATAGTACAACCTCAGATTCAAAATAAAAATTTTAAAAAGAATCTGATTTGGCGAAAAATTTCAGTACTGAAAAAAAGAACAATTAAAACATATTTTTTTTTTCTCTTGCAAATGCCAAGAAATTATTTCCAGTAGAATTTAATTTTTCTCCGTAGTAACGTAGATTAATTAAATACTCCAAAAATTTTGATGACAACCAAAAAAATTTTTTTCTTGATTTTAATCAATAATTAAAAAAACCCAGTCATTTAGAGCATGATTTATATCATGATTTATAGTAATGGGATGTAAAACAAGGTATTATAAAGTAAAAGTGGTTTAAGATGATTCAAATTTACCTCAAAGATATTTATTTCGGCCTCAGAATGATATTTAAATATTTTTTTCTGCTATTTATATTGCAGCAGATTTAATATTTAAAATCAGTAGTTAAGTAATTTAATATGAGTTTGTGAAAAAAAACAAGGGACATTTAATATATATTTAGGTTTTGTTTAAGATTACTAAAAACTTTTTTAACTGCAATTAATTTCTAGACAATGGAGAATGAATCCGAAAGTTTGTTTTTATTTTTCATTTGAAAGTTTGTTAAAGATGATTCAAATTTACCGCAAAGATATTTATTTCGGACTCAGAATGATATTTAAATGATTTAAAATTTTTCTGCTATTTATATTGCAGCAGATTTAATATTTAAAATATCAGTTTGTGGGGAGAACACAAGGGACATTTATTATATATTTATATTTTGTTTAAGATTAATAGAAACTATTTTTGAACTGCAATTAATTTCTAGGAAATGGAGAATGAATCAGAAAGTTTGTTTTTTTGTCTTAAGTATATCCCTGCAGAGAAGCTAGATTGCCGGTAAATGTGCGGTAGTCGTAATACACTCCTCCTATACAATTAGTCTTTTCTAGGAAATAATATAAATATAAGAAAAATAACGTGAAAGTGATAAATTACGCATAAACATTTTCACTACAGAAACATGAGATATGATGATTTTAGTAGGATATTCAGTTTTATAGTAAAAAATTCAAAGGGTGTCTATAATTGTAGGTATGTAATAATGTTATAGAAATCAGAGAACTTTTTTTTTTGTTTATTGCTATGAACGTACTATAACAAGGTTATTAACTATGACGTACGCTCATAAGAATAAAAAATATTTCTGATTCCTACATTTTTAATTCACGTCAACTTTATACTCATGGCCACATTTTTTGAAGCATACATTACTGTACTATAGAAGCTTATAAAATAAATAGTAAAGTCAGGAGTTATTAATAAAACAAATAATATTAATAAAGCTTCCGGAAAATTTTACGTTTAATCCCGACTGAATAGACTTTCATGCTACTTAAAGGGCAAAATTGCATTGAAATATCATTCAAACAAATCACTCTCATATCCCGAGAATAAAAGCAGCAGAGGGTCCCGATGTGCATGCTTGATTAGCCCACGCATAGTTTCCTCTTTGACAGGCATTCTCTTTTTTTATACCAACCAGGGACAACAATGAGCTTAAAGACACGTGCGAAAACCTCCCCTCTGTGTTGCCCTTCCCTAATACATGACCCGAAGAGGCGTTAACAACCCCTCTAATGCGACCCCTACCAGTATACAATTGGCGAATATTTCGTTTAGTGGAAGTACTTTATGGTATAATGGCCCCCCGTTAGCATTGTCGTTCTAAATCAGAGGTATTTAAATTTGTAAGACTTGCGATACACTTGAAATTGTGGTATATTCTGACGTAACTTAATACCTTTCTTAAATTTATATGTAAGTTAGATGTTAGTTGCATTAAATAAGTCCTAGTAGTGATAAAGAAAAGAAAGAAAAATAGTGTAGGTACATTTAAGTTCCATAATGTTATTTCGTTTATCTAAATAAATGCACAACTCCTGGCATCTCAAATTCTTGCATTATAGCTTCGAGTGACTAGACTGTCTTTTCCTTAATTTACACTAAGAAGTGAAATCTAGCTGTTTAGATCAGGGCTTCGAACCGTAATTTTTTTTGTTCCGGTTTTCGTTCCGGTTCAACTAAAAAATTAATATCGGTTCAGTTCCGGTTTTTGTTCCGCCAAAATTAACAGTTTTTGGTTCAGTTCCAAATGAATAATTTCATTTTATGTATATTCTTATTTGTACTAAAAATATAATTCTATCATAAACAAAAAATGTAATTCTATCAAAATTTAGAAGATTTTATTCTTTTTTTAATTGGTACACTATGTGAATTGATACAAACAGCAGGTACGATAAGAGCGGCGAGCATTGGCATTGTTATCCATTATCAAAATCGCATTTGACAACTAGGTTCATGATTACCCACATTCGTCGTTTGACTCTCACATCGTGCACTTGGCCTTGCAATAATTATGTAAAAAATATATTATTTATTTAACATATGAAAATTGCCTGTAATTATTAATATATCTTCTAACGTGGTTTCACTGAGATTACTTCTGTTGTCTCGGAGAATAAATTTCAAACCTGAAAACGCTCTTTCAACACTAACTTGTGTAGCTGGAGCTGTCAAAACCACCATTGCAATCTTATACAAGTGCGGATATGTAATTATAAAGCTGACGTTAAATTAGAAAATATTGATAAGTTGGTAACAGTAACAAAATGACTGAAACATATATCGAACCGAAATAAATCGATATTTTTTCCGGTTCAATTCCGGTTTTCGTTCCGACCAAAATAACGGTTTTTTCCGGTTTTCGGTTTTCGGTTCAGTTCCGGTTCGAAGCCCTGGTTTAGATGTTATTCTTCAAGAACATTTCATATTCTGATCTAAGTTTGTTCCTATATTTCGTTTTTATAGCCACATATGTTGGAAACTTTTTTTAACATAAATATATTATTCTAAGTGACATCAAATTTGTAATTTCTGTTACATTATGAACAGAATGTTAGATCACTACCAGCTCATAATGTTAGTCTTTGACAAAAACACTTTTTCAAAACACCTGACAAAAAAAGCGAGGGTAATTACATATATATTATGGATTTAATATGTAATTACAATCTCTATTGTATTCGTTTATGTTTTTGAAACTCATTCGCAACATCCCTGGGTACATCTCAGGGCACCCCATAATTGAAATTTGGAAAAAACGGTTTTATATACTCATGGTAACATCAAATCTGTTTGTGTAAACACAGAAAGAGATGAATACAGGAGTACCTCTTGTAACGGAAATCTCTACTTACGAGCTAATACTGTTGGTCCCAATCCGTTTTAATAGAGACAGTAATGTATGTACCTCTTATTAAGGGAAATTTTATTTATGGTACACTGAAAAAGGTTTAAAAGATAAGAAGGGGAATAAATAAAAATAGGAAAATAAATAAAAAATATTTTTATTTCATATATAATTATACATAAGAAACTGCTTTTAGACCAAAAATATAAGAAGCTGTCAAATTTCATTATTTTTCATTTTAAGTACCAGAGCATTTATTTTTAAAATAAGGTTTTTTAGCTATTTGAAAATTTAATGTTAAGTAGATGGCTTTAATAGATTCTCCAAAACGTGCAAAGTTAAAATATTAATTTTGAAAATTTTATAAGGATATTAAAAAATTTTAGAAGTTAAAATACTTATTTAAATTTTCTGTTCAAAAATATTTTACTTTCTTGGCACATGATTTAAATTGTTTTATAAAACACAAGGCAAATGCAATGTTAGAATATAAAAGGGAAAATCTTAAAAAAAATTTCATTAAAAAATATTTAGTTAATTAAAAAATTGTGTATTAATTTTCATTTTTTCTTATTTTTTCCGTATTACCCCTTAATATTTTTGAACACTTTTACTTACTATTTAATTGATATATTAAGATTTAATATATTAAAAATGTTTATGCTTAAAGGATGAATTTTTAAGAAAAATTTTTAAATTTATATAAAATTTGGACTTTAAGAAACTTAAATTGAGTTGTAATAAGTTAAGTAAAGATTTAAAACACAGATTTATAAAAATTGCCTGCAAGTAAATTTTGGTAAACATTTTCATTGAATTTATAAAAAAATTAAGTTACAAAAAGCAATTTAAAAGTTTACAAAAGATTTCGTCAAAAAGTTTAATTTTCAAAAATATAATATTTAAAAAATTAATATGACTGATTTAATTATACCTTAATTTGTGAGTACAACGTTTCAGAAACCTAAGTAAATAATTTGTAAAAAAGTTTTGTAACTTCTATCGTACACTTAAGAGGACTTTCAAAAGTAATTAATTGTGTTTTTGATCAATCAGCTTGAAAATTTAAAGTGTCATTAGCAAGATGTTTATGTAAAAGATTTTGCAAATTTATGAAAAAAATTAAGATTAAAAACTTAATTGCAAATTTAAGATTAAAAAATGTATAAGTTATTAATTATTGTTTTCAAAGGAGACTTATTGAAAATGTTTTATAGGCATTTCTTTTACGTATAATTTGGTTATTTTTATTCATAGGTTACGTTTTATGCTTTAGTAATTATTGTAAGAAGTCACTAGAAATATAGTTAGAGAAAAAAATAATAGTTAAAATATCACTTTTTCTCTTACAAATTATATATAATAATTCTTTTAATTTCAGAAAGGATATATTTTTGAAGTTCTAAATACAATCATTTAAATTAACTTTTATTTAAATTGTTATTTAACTTTTATTGTTTATTAACTTATATTGTTTTATTGATATTTAACTTTTATTTAAATTAACTTTTATGCTCCACTTCGACTTCTTAGTTATATTTCATAATTGAATGAGATAGATATATCAAGTTTTCAAATAATTTTCACCCATCTAAAAGCCTACTGCAAATTTAAGGCAAACATTAAAAACTAATTGATTTTGTTTTTTTAAGCAATTTGATTGAAAATTTAATACATTGTTATCAATATATTTATGTAAATATTATAAAAACTTCAAAGTAAAATATCAATTTAGTAGTTAATGATTATTGTTTCAAAAATATCTCCATTGAATTGTTTTTATTCTGTAGCCGCAAAAAATCTATTGATCTCGAGGCAGCTGCATTTTGTGAATGGGATGCCACTGCTATTCCATGTTACTCTCTTTAGCTGCTGGGCGCTGGATTCGATACGCTGTCAGGGAAAAGCTTCTCTTATGGCAACCCCGCGATGACATGGATAATAACACGGCTCTTGACGTACGTTAGGCTTTTGAGTGGGGCAATTTGTCAAACCCATATATTGGAGTCAAGTGTTTTGACAAGTTATACACCGGCCTTCTATTGTCCTCCCCCTCCATGAGCTGTGCTGCCGGTACTAAATATTGGAGGATTTGAAATAATGCTTGTGGGTTTCAAGCGATTTATATTATTTGTGAGAAAATGGTTTTATTTGGATGGCTGAGCTTTATTGGATATCATACAGTGCATTTCCGCAGATTTGTACCTGCTTTTAGGGAATTTTCTGCCGAAATACACACTATCTAATATTTGATTCGCAGGATCCTTTAAAATTAAAAAAAGTCTACAATTTGTAATAAGGATAATAATGCTCCGAAGAAAAGATTTAAATTCATGTACTACATTTGTATGAGTACTTAATATTTCTGTTAAAAGATGAAGCACAAAATCCCAAAAATGTATGAGAATTTCTTGTATTTGTAACAAAATGGTTTTATTTAGATGTCAGATCTTTATTAGATATCATGCAATGCATTTACGCCAATTGTTACTTGCTTTTAGGGAATTCTTAGCCTAAATACACCCGATGTAATATTTGATTCGCAAGATTTTTCTCAGATTGCAATAATAATAATAATAATAATACTAACAATAATACAAGATTTTGAATCCTTCATTACGTTTTTATGAGTACCTACTAAACATCTCTGTATAGGACTTTGAAATATGAATCATGAAATTTCTAATATAAATATTATATATGAGAAAATGATCTTATTTGGGGGGCAGATATTTATACGATAGCACACAATCGAATACCTCTGATTCCTAATCGCTTTCAGGATATTCCTATTCGAAATACATCTTGTATAATATTTGATTTGATTTTATGATCATTTGAAATTTTAAAAAAATCCAAAGTTTGTAATAACAATAGTAATAATAAAACGAAAAAGATTTGGGGTCATGCATGTACTTAATAAAGAACTCTGTATAGAACTTTTAAAAATGAAACAAGAAATCTTCAAAATTAAAGAAAAATTAAATCTTGAAAATTCTAAATGTTATTAAAGATTATGACTAGCATCAAAACATTTTTAATGCATAATATTTTAATAAAAAATAACAAAAAGAGGGGATATTGAGAACAGATTGTAAAAGTATTTTCTAAGAAATTTTCATAAATTTTCAAAATACCTATTTTTAGCAAAATTTTCGGGAAATTTACATTTGTGCTACGTCTCCCATAAGAAATTGTAATGAATACATTTTAATAAACTTTGTAGAGAATACGACTACTTTATTTACATGTGTTATTAATTAAAATAATTTGCAGTGCTTCTAACAGTTGTCGAAATATTTTAAACATTGTACAAATCTCAGTTTTCAAAAAATCTCATTTTTTTCCAGTATTTTCCAAGACATTTTCATAAATTTTCAAAACACCTATTTTTAGCAAAATTTTCGGTAAAATTTACATTTGCGCTACGTCTTCCATAAGAAATTCTAATGAATACATTTTAATAAACTTTATAAAGCATACGACTACCTTATTTACATGTGTTATTGACGAAAATAATTCGCAATGCTTCTAACAGTTGTTGAAACATTTCAAACATTGTACAAATCACAATTTTAAAAAAAAAATCTAATTTTTTTCAAAAGAATAATACATTAAAATAGCTATATAAATTCCAGAAAGGTAAAAAATCTTTGTGTCATAAATGTATAAAACTTTTTGATAATTTTGACATCTTGAGAAATGGCATTTATCGCATACAAAAAGAAAGATAAAAACTCTCTCAGAAAAGGAATTTAAAATTTTAATGCAGAAAAAAATAGTTGAACTCACTCTAAGTACTTCAAATTTGACATATTTGAAAGTCAGTCCCCCTTTTGCAAAATTTTGACTTCTGTTAGCTTAAATTTTGATTTTATTTTAAATTTTTCTATATGATTTTGTAGCAGGTAGGTAGGGATTGAAATCTTGATTTCTGAATTTGCCCTTTGCCTATTTTCATGTGAATTTTAAGCATTAGTGGACCAACTGACTATTCAAATTAAATTATATTCAAATTAAAAATAAGTAACTATCCTAAATACTCAGAATTAAATAATAAATTTGTAATACGTGTACATATAGAAGTAATGTTTACTTTTGAATAAAAATTTCTTTTGGTAAAAACATCAAGGGGTGCCGAACGATGGCCGAATGGTAGAGCGCTGCTCTTCGGAACCGGAGTTCGTGGGTTCGAATCCCGCTGTGGGCATGGATGTTTGTAGCCGTTCGGAATCGGCTTTAAACTGTAGGTCCCGGTCTCATTAGCCCCCGTGTGCAAAACAGTAGACCGTAGCGCTCCAAACCAAACCAAACCAAACCAAACCATCACGAGGTTGTTAATACAAATTAAGGTTTGAAACAACTGTCAGTTGTAAATATGCTATAAAAAATAAATAAAAGAAACGCAAATCTATACTTAAAAATATGAGAAATTTTTGAGAAAGAAAATATTTGTTCACACAAACTATTTCCTTTTTTACTATTTAAATGCCGTTTTCCGGTGAAAAAAGATTCCGTTCCCGGTTTATTATTCCGGTCTATTTAAAGTTATAACTAATTATCCTAACAAAAATAAATCAATTTTGGATGTATAAATAATTGGTTTATAAAATGCACCAAGAAACATATTATTTTTATGAAAATAATTATTTTGATGTTGCCACGTACCTTAAAGAAGCTGTATAAGTAAATAGTACCGAAAATTTCCTAACACTTAAACATTTTTAACGCATTTCATACAAAACAAGAATTTTTTGTAACTAGTGATAACTCTGTTATGTATTCAAACATTACATTTTCTTTAAAGCAAAGAAATATGAAAGGCAATGCAAATATGCAAAATTTAATAAATGTAATTATCTGGTTTGTTATACCAAATTATTTTAAATTCATCATGTATAAAAAATATCTAGTTTAACTTATTAAATATCTTACAAAAGAGGTTTTTATAACTGATGTTACAGAAAGGCATAAAATATTATTTGAAATATGAATTTCTGTCAGGTAACATATTTAAGAGAAACTCTTTTTACGTTTCAGGATTTGTTTTTAAATTTAAATAATTTTTTTCCAATAGTTACCTTTTCCTATAATATAACACCTATAAATACTACGTGCTTCTTTTACATAAAGTTAACAAAATGTTGTATTCTTGAATAAGAATTTAGAATGAAATGACATAAATGGTAACTTTTTAGATTATACCTGAAATAATTGACTTTCATTTACTTTCATAAGAATATGTACTGAAAATTATTACATATTTCAATTATTTCATGAATTAGGCTAAACTTCTTATGTTAAAATCTCTGGATGCTTTATTTCAAGTTTTGGTAAGGACTTTTGTAAGATGTATGATGTTTCATATTTTTGTAAGCAATGCATATTTGTAATCATTCACAGATGTTACTTAACTCTTTCAAGATACTAAATGCCTGAAGATATGAGATAGGTTTGTAATTTTTATAATTTTTATAAAACCGATACTGATATAAAGCTGATATAAACACTACTAATGTAAAGTCCTGCCAAAAACATAAAAAAATGGTTAGTGAATCAATAACTACAACGAAAAATCAGTTTCAAAGATGAATAAATAAATAAAACTTCAATTGGATATGCTATAAGTATATTTTTACTAAACTAAAGCTTTTATAACAATTTACACATTATTATTACCGTAAAGAAATACTTTTATAATTTTAAAACTGTTTTTCTATTTATTTTACCCTGACTACTATCATGAAGAGAAGAGAGAGGGGTACCTATACGTTACAGACTAGTCTAATATTTTTGTAGAAAATAAACCTTAAAGAAGCCGCAATCTATGAATGCATTATGTTTAACTTTGATGAAATTAAAAGCATGAGCTATCAAAATTAATCTTCTTTGTGTTTAATAGAATTGCTTGAAAATATAGTGTCAGTAGAAGTATTTCTACTTAAAATTAATTAAAATTGAAAGAAACATTGTTATCTTTGGGGCTATTAGTTATTAATTGAATGAGGTATTAGAAAAAAGATTAATTCCCTTTTTTTAAATACTAATATCTAGTTACATCAATATCTAATAAAAGAAGACCACTTTCGGATTCTTCCATTAAATATACTTCTTCGTAATATATACCTGCCTAATAAATATTTTTTAAAAAGTTTAAGAATTTCGTAGTAACCAATTTTTTTATTTTCTAAAAAGAAGCTTGATTTGAATATTATCTTTTTCCAATAACCCATTCAAATGCTTAAAAATTACTTTTTTAAGAAGCACTCCTGAAAACTATTACTACACATAATATGGTATTTATAATTATACGGTACTTGTCAGACCTTAGAATAATACTTAGTTCTTAATATAAGCATTCAAGGAAAATATAAAGAGAAAAAAATAATAACATTGAAAGCATACATTTTTACTATATAAAATATCTGTAACAGGTCTTTAACATACAGAATAACGGACTTATAAATTTCGAACTATCCCTTTTAACTATTCATTTATATGCTATAAATTAAATAATGAATAAATTTAAAAGAAGTATGGCATTTAGAAATGCAAATAAAGTGTTTTAAGTATTCACAAAATGCGCATTTATAACTGTTTTCAGATTGCCATTCTTATCTATGTTTTATGATTTAATAAGGTAGAAATACAAAGTTTTTATTTCATATAATACAACTATATCATCAGAATCTGCTATAATCTGAAAGTTGAATACTTTTTCCTGTCAAGTTAAAAATGCACATGAAATGTTTCAAGCATTCATAAAATACAAAAATGTGTCTTTTGAAAAAAAACATAAAATTATTAGCAATTACAGTTTTATTTTATTTTGCGGTTAAAATTTTATTGAACATTTATAACTGTTTTTAACTTACCATTTTTGGTTATGTTTTATGATTTAATAAGGTAGGAATATAAAGTTTTTATCCTATATAATACAACTATATAATCAAAATTAGCTGTCGCCTAAAGGATTAATACTTTTTCCTATCACATTAGTACAAATCCAATATATTTAATAACCTTTCAAGAATACATTGAAAGAAATGTTAATATAATATAAGTACAGATAAATTAAGTTAATAATGTCATTCTCTTCAGAAATTAAAGTATTATACTTGTATCCTCATTATAAACTATTTCTGTCTGCATCTTCCTCTCCTCCTACAAAATCGATATTTTAATGAGTCTTCTTAGGAAGATTAGCTTTTATTTAAGTTTAGATTATGCTTAGTGTAATTTTATAATAATCATGGATTTTGATATTATATTGACGAAAGCGTAATTTTATAATATGGATTATAATATTATATTAATAAATTATAACATAATGAATAGAACTACAGAACTAACACCGATAAATAAGTTTGAAAAAAATATATAGATTGCAATTTGTAATAAAATAGTGTCTCTATGTAACGAAAATTTAGTTATTTTTCTAAAAATCGCAGTATGAAATAAAAGCTCTATTTAAATTTTATAAAGTATTATCTACATTAATATTATAAAGAAGTAGAGGTAAAACGTGTTTGTTTGTAGGTGGTAATCTCTGAAACTACTGAATTAATCCGAAATATGATTTTATTAATAGAAAGCTACAATATCCCTCAGTTCTTTAAGTAATATAAGCTTTATTTTATTTTGATAAAAGAAGCTTCCCGTTCGCAATATTAATATTTGTAAATTAAATGGAAAGAAAAAGCAGTGCCTGGCTTCTTTAAAGACAAATTGGTTGAATATACGTGGAAATAACGTATTAGACAACTATTAAACATCAGTAGATAAAGAAAAATGTTAAAGACATGATGTACTTAGATTTTATATTTAGGTTATAGCAACGTTTTCTACCAGAAAACAATAGAACATTAAGCATAGTATATAGAGAAGCCTTTGATCAATATATTAATTGTTTTCCTGGTTCGTTAACATTTATATTTAAAAATCTATTTCTGTTAAATGGGTTCAGCTGTTATAAAGAATTTTTTCTACGAAAATGTACATACAAGAAGGGGAAATGTGTGTTGGAAAATCCAAGCGATCAAGGTCACAGGCACAGATAGTTTATTATGCAAAATGCATTTCAACATTTCTTGTAATTTTTCCACTATACCATTATATTTTTTCAAAATCTAAAACGTCTAGATATTAGACTATTTTCCATCATGAGTTCATTCATTTTATGTAATAAGAAAAACATGAATTAGATAAATGAAAAAATTGGGCTACCAATATATTTGTCAACCTTGAAGTACCTTCGGTAAAATAGCAATGATATGAAAGGGAATCAGTATCGCAAATAATTTTAACTTTTCAAAAATTATTTTTGGTTTTTCTGAAATGATTGTTAAGACGTTTAATTGAGTCTAAACAATAAACAATAATTTCTTTCAAAAAACTTTTAATTTCTGCTAATTATTTTAAAATGCCACTCCCGTCTTTTATTTTATGAAGTTTTTCATTTTTTATATATTTTTAATAGTAATACAGTGGACAAATTTAAAAAGTGTATTATATTTACTGATATTAATTGTCGAAAAGAAAAATTTAACCCGAAATTGTATACAATTTAAAAAAAAAATCATGAATGCACAGACATTTGAATGATTAGTAAAAGTTTTTAAATATATTGCAAAATTGATCCTTAAATTTGTGATATGTGATATAATGTTCAATTACAAAATTTTTAAAGTAATTTCATTGATATTTGTTGCAACTTTAGGATTATTAAAGCAATAAAATTTAAAATTTACGAACTGAGATAAATGTATTTAAAAATTTCATTTTGAAAGCACAAATAGCAAGTGCCTAGAAAAAAAAATCTGCAGATGATACTATGTTTGATGTAAGTTTCTAAAAGTTGTAATTTAACCTATATGAAGGACTTTAGAATAAAATGAGCTTATAACCAGTAACTTCTGTGTCTAAGAGAAACTGATCTCCTTGAAAATAAAAGAATAGTTTGTCACTTGATTTTGATTTTTCCAATTAATAAAGAAAAAGAAATGTACAAGATGTTTCGCATAGGGGAAGAGAATGCAAGACATTTTAGGTATGATTTCTTTATTCAGGATTTTACATTGCATGACGCCAAAATTTCCTAAAACTTCACTAAATAAATTAGTTTTTTAAATAGAATATTTGTTTCTTGTATAACAACATGTTCAAGATTAAGGGAACATAGTATCTTTGAAACTGAAAAGTCTTCATTATAATAGGTTATTTTTGAATCTATATAATATAAAAACCTCTGATCTGTTTAGTCTTCTTCTTCATCATTAATGAGATTATAAAGTTATAAAAGTTTTTTATTTTTATTACGTGAACCAATAAATTAAAAAAAATATTACTCAAAATGAAGAAAGTAGAAATACACTTACCAACAAAGTAACTTTTGAAATTACTAAATTTGAAACTAATTTTATATCAAATTGAAACTATTTACAATTTTTATCTTGTGAACCTAAAATATATTGTTTTACAAACAATGCATTATTTTTATAATATGGTAAAAGTAGTTTTTTATAAATTTTCAATTTCTGAACAAGTTTTAGTTTTCTGTAATTTTAAAACACCAGATAGTTTTAAAGTTATAGGTTTACCGAGTAATGTTTTTTTTCAATTTTTTATAAAAATTTAGTTTCTAATATACATATTCCAAAACTTTTCTTGGGCAAGAAAATTTCATTTTTTTTTCATTTGTGTATATTTTTAATATTAATTTTAAAAATACACTACGGAAAATGACACCACTAAATACTTTTCCAAATTTAGGGCATTTTCAAAAAGATGCAAAAAATTTATTCTAAATTAAGTATAACATTTTGTTTTATGAGGAAACGAAGAAAAGTTGTTATAATGAGGATTTTAAGTTTCAAACTGTTCTATGTCCCCTTAAGTAAAAATATTCGTTATCTAGAAAATTTCGCTAAATGAAATTTCGTTTTGAATTTCTTTATGCGATTCAAGTGTATTACTGAAATTTAATGATCTATATTACTTGCCAACAAAGTAAAAGTTTAAAAAATTGGTGGAATCTCTTTTATAAAACTCTTATTCTAGGAAAGTTAGCCTTGAAAATATTTTTGATAATTAACAGTTATAATCAGTTATTAACTGTTTCATATATTTATGGGATAATAGAGAAAAAATCTAAAAGTGTACAAGTATTAAACTTAATAAAGCAATAAATAAAATTATCAAATAATAGTGAAATTGAGAAACAAAGAAGAAAAGAGTGTGAGAAAATGAAAAATTCAGATAACTAGTGCAAATGATAAGATATCCATATATTTAATATCTATATTATCACATACAAATAGGAATCATTTATTAAACAATATGTACATAAAAAGGAAATATTTCTATATAATCTGGAATTTGCACAATTTTACTTTAGTCATTTACATTACATTGCTTCTCTCTGCTTCAATTATCGAAATATTATTAATAAATGAAAAGTTTCTTTTTCAATTCTTTTATCCTAATATATTTTGACCAAATTACAGAATAATTTCATTTTATTAATTATATTAAACCTGATTTAGTTAACAAAATTTGATTTTTTTTTTTTACATTTTATATAAGAAATTTGATACAATTTCTAAATAAAACACTGGGGGGGGGGGATCAAATTTGCGCTTCCAAATACTACTTTTTAGCTCTTCTTTAATCATAGAATAAAATAGGGTAAAATAGAAAGAAAATCACCAGTTCCCTATTTTTGCATTTTCCCATCCAGAATAGTTATTTATAAATTAATTTGGTCAATAAATAAAAAATTATTTGAACAGGATAATAGGTATAAAATGGTAAAATATTAATAATAGTCTAAAGAACTAAAATATAATAAAAGAAATTTAATGATGTTGGAATAATACTGCTTTAAAATAACAATCCTAGATAATGTAAAATATAACAATAATGCTGATAATAAAGAAAAATCTCGCTGTGTTATATCGTTTATAAAAATAGATATAAAAAAGTAATAGCTTTTCTAAAGTTTAACAAATAGTTTCTTAGAAAATCAAATTATTTCATTTTTAGCCAAGACAGAAATTTTATATATTCTTTTCCCACACAAAATCACTGAATCTAAGAACCAACAACAACTAGCATATTTTTAGCAGACTTTCAATGGCTAGATTTAAAAAAAATGTTAAAAATATATAATGTTTCTTGCTCTTTTCAAGAAAATTCCACTTAATGTATGAACAAATATAACCTTTAAATGGCAAGATCTTTTAACTTAAGCCTAAATTTAAGTGAAAAGAGAGATCCACTTACAATACTATAAATATCTCTAAACACCGATAAAGGATGGAAGAAATTCATCTCGGATAAAAGCCAGGAGAATCTGGTACATGATATCCTCACATGATAGATAAAATAGTTTTCTGTGAGGATGATATGCAACAAGCTACATAATTAAGTGTTATCATGGTAATTGTTCAGCATGATGTATTTGGTATTCATTTCACGTACCTCGCATAAGGACTGTCGTAATGGTAATATTAAGACTAGAAATTACGCTATTTTGACTCCTTTTAGATTTTTATGTTTTAGTATAAAATTATGTTTTTCTTTCAAATGCAGTTTTTCTTTTGTTTTCTTTTCTTAAATATCTGTTTTATCACGTACACACTGAATTTTAATTAAAGAGATGCACTTTAAATAATAAAGTTTATGTCTTTCTTAGGAAAAATGATGTATAAAGCTGTTGAACAGTTGCAACAAACGTCTACTAGTCACATACAAGTTTATAAAAATCTTGTTGAAGTGCCGAATACTCATAAAATATACATTTCTGTTTATTTCATTACCACTACATATGGTATCTTTACCAAAATTGTTATTTGGTCAAAATTATTTAAATATTCATATTTTTAATACACGTGTATATCACTGAATCGGAGATTATTGTATATGTTTAATGAACTATTTCCTATACAGTAAACACTATATTTTGAAATTCAGAATTTGTGATGTTTGCATTAGTAAAACACAAAAATAAGTCATTTTGTGACACATAATTCAAGATGATTATATATATATATATATATATATATATATATATATATATATATATATATATATATATATATATATATATATATATATATATATATATATATATATATATATATATATAAACCATAAGTTTTTAAATAAACTTATCGTCACAAATTGAAAATGTATAGTCCGCTCTTTCCCTCATAAGTAAAGGTAGGATATTAAATCTGTTATCTAGATATGTTTTCTGGACAAAAATAAATGAAAGAAATTAGTTAAACATGTCCAAGTCTTATAAAAATTAAAGATATTAGAGATTATGTTAACCTAAAATATTCTTAATAAAATGAATTTAATTATACTTTTGAAATCCGTTTACGCATCAAATAAAATAATAATTATGTCACGTGCAGAGATGTTTTTCTATTTTGAAAATTTTAGAATTTTAAATATACCTTAATCTTCCCAGGATTTTTAAAATTACGAACAAAATATTGGTTGTTGGAATGCAGCAAAGAACGAAGTAGAATACATACATACGTACATATATATATATATATATATATATATATATATATATATATATACATATATATATATATATATATATATATATAAATATATATATATATATATATATATATATATATATATATATATATGTATGTATATATATATATATATATATATATATATATATATATATATATATATATATATATATATATATATATATATATATATATATATATATATAATTTATACATATATATATATGTGTGTGTGTGTGCATATATGAAGTTATACTCGATAAAGTGACATAATTCCGATGCCGATTTGGCAACGCAACGAATTTGGTGGTATATTGAATTATACCGTATATCTGTAGTTAAAACTTAATGATGACTTAAATTTACCCCTTTAAGTTGGAAACGTTAAAAAATTTGATATTCACACACATAGCATAAATATATACGATATATAATTTAATTTTCATTTAATTATTTGAGGTTTTCATGAAATATATATATACACATGTGTGCATGTTTGTAGGCATGGGTAAAATAACATTACACACATACATAGATATGTGTAAATATGTGTATACCTGGATAGAAAACGAAATAAAATGAATTTTTCTCGTGTTTTTACAGGTATCTTAGTGTTAAAGAATCCTTTCAAATTGTGGAAAAACTTTGCATGTCATTTATTTTAGTAATTACAGAAGCTCCAATACAAATAGTAAAACTTTATTAAAATTATTTTATAAATATACATACACATCTATTACATTATTGATAAGAAATAATTACCAAATTTCGTTTCAGTTAAAAAGTATTTAAAACAAAAACTCTTTATTTGTAAAAAATAAATGAAAGCTCTAATTATTTACTCGAAAGAAAGGTAATTGAGAAATTTCGTTTAATGTCCCGTCTTTTTTTGTTAATTTACTGACAGTAGCAGTTTGTCAGCAATCTGTAAAGTTCATATAAAATGTAATAAAAATTAAACATAGAAAGTCATATTTAACTAATATGATAACTTATAAATTACATTATTTTGTAATATTTACAGTGCTATTTTTCTCTTTATAATATAATAATCTTAAATGCTACAAAATCTACCGTATTTAAATTGGTATTCATTGGTATCTGTTTTAGAGGGGCAGTAACATTTTTACATCCCTAATAAATGATTATTCGATGTTTAAATAAGAAAAAAGAATGTTACAATTTAATATTGTAGGAATCAGAATTTAATAATCGGAATGTATTCTTAATTTACGCATTTATTTTTTTAGTTTTAAACATTTAAAATAACCATCTTAAAGAAATTAATGATGAAGAAAATGTTTTTATACATATAATTTTTTAATCAGATCCCAAAAATCTATTTCACATAAATTAGGTATAGAAATAAGTAGATATTTTATTTATGCATATTTTTAAAGTTTTCAATATTTTATAAAAGTTTAATAATTTTATGTACATATACTTAAATTCCTAAACACATATTTTTTTCTGTAGAAATGGGAGAATGAGAGAACCTGTTCTAAAATTATTTTCGATCTTGAAGAAATTGCGGAATTTTTCTTAATAATTATATTCATCACTTCTTATAGTTTTGTTTTCTTCATCTATTATGTACTATGCTTTTAGAAAACTCTCTTATTACTTTAGAATTCATACATTTTTTTATATTTCTGCTATATTACAACTAAAAAATGAGAAAAAATAAACACGTTATCATCTAACACATATACAATAAAAAATGAAAAAAGAAAAATCACAGTGAATAACTATTGAATTTATCTAACACATATACAATAAAAAATGAAAAAAGAAAAATCACAGTGAATAACTATTGAATTTATCTAGCATGTTATCTTCTAATACATATACATATATCATACACTGTCCTCACACTTCTAAATATTCAACATATCCTCAATACTGTTTATTGTTTGAGAAAATAGACATTTATACTTTTTTGAAGTGTGTATTCTTTTCAACAATAATATTATTAGTTCCTTCTAAATATAAACACGATAATAAATGTCTTTTTATTTGTTCACCAACATTTCTATAACATATACTGATAAAAACTCCTAGTCGTAAAATCAATGTTAAATTAAACTAAAAATATGTGTTAATGAACTGATAATTGATTATTAAAATAATTTCCACACATTAATACTATAATAATATTTATTTATATATAATATTTTTTTTCAATCCAGGGCACTTGACTTTATTTATATAAAATGATTACAGTATATTATGTTGCAAGATATTTTTGTGTTTACCTTAAAATCAATTTGCTTTTAAAAGTAATCTTTAAAATAAATTCTTGTGTCTAGACTAAAAAAGGGAAAAGTTTCTTAAAACTCTATTTTTTTTTTCGATAGACTCGATAGATTTTAGAAAAAGGAAAAAAAATCCCAGGCTAATCGATGCATTATTTCTAAAGTCATCTAAAATAAATTTATGTCAAAATGGATTTCAAAAAACGTTTATAATTGCAGTTCAACCAAGGTTACTATTTTTACTTCTTATTTAACACAATGTATAGCTAAAATTCAAGTCTAACTTCAGTTAACTATCGTACAAAGTTCTATATTTTAAATTATATTCGAAGCAATTTGTAAAATGATGTTTAGTAGTTGTGTAATTATAGCTCATGGGTCCAGAATCAAAAGTATACAATGCAAGGTTTGTCCTTGAAATTGTGTTATATCTCAAGAAAAAAATGTACAAATAAATACATTATTTGTTTATCATCTAAAAAAAATCTGTCAAAGTAGATTTGGATAAAAGTTTTACACTGAAATTCAACCAAGCCATTTTATTTCTATTTCTTATCAACACAATTTAAAATTAAAAACAATAAAGACTAAATTCATTTGACTATCATATATAAAACAAAATTTAGATTCGCAAATCTACATCTAAGGAAATTATTTTGGATAATTTTTATCAGAATTGAAATTTTATCTTATGTATCTGGAATAAAAAAAGGTAGAATACAATATTGTACTTAAAATTTTATTAGATTTTAGATAAATGAAATGATTACACTCAAATGAATAAATTATTTATTTGTTGTAAATTTAGTGAATAGATTTTATTAGAAATTCTACGTTGATATTCAACCAAGATTATCTTTTAGTTTTCCTAATAATTATATTTAAAATTTATATTTTTTAATATACGTTGAATGAAACTTCAGTGGCTAGAAACTGTTTAATTTCCATTTAATTAAAATGAGTTATATTAACTTAAGCAAAATTTAGTTATTTCTAAAAATTTTTGTTATATTGTCTTAAATTAGTTGTTTATAATTAAAACTGTAGTTAATTGTGACTCATTAACAATAGAGAAATTAATATTTCAAAACCCATACAATATTTTTTCTAAACGTCTGATTCTAATTAAAGATTTATTTTGAAGAAATTCTTTAATTATGATCTAGTTATATATTAAGTAGAAGATATACTTTAAAATAAACAAATTGTATAAAAATAATGCTTTTAACTATTTATAGGAAATTAAATTGTCAAAATATAGAAAATTTAACTCAAAATGAAAAATAAAATGACTGTCGTTTGAAATTGCTTAACACGTTAACAAAATTTCAGTCTGTTAAATGTATTTTATCTCATATTCAATAGTTTTCTTAAATAAAATAGGCATTCTGTACACAATAATGATATACAAAACTAATTTTTTCATTTAAATACAGGAAAAATGTTTATTAATCTAAAATTACACTAGTTAATGAAATAGAATCTCCACCTACCTACTGTACTCCCTTGAGCATTAATTTGAGCCCGTATCCAATAATTAGTCAAAGTAATTAAACATAAAGTAACGCATTTACTTACCATCGGTTTCCAAATGTCCTTTAGACTAATATTTATTTTTATGTTATAAATATGCCGTGAAAGCTAACTATCGACTCATATTAAAACTTTAAATTAAAAATATTGAGTACGTACTCGAAATGCAAAATTTGCAAAGTAATGGAAAGTGTGTTGAAATCATTTATAAAGTTATATAATATATATTAATTACATTGAGAAATATTTAGTAAAATAAAGAAATATACATTAAAATAACAGACACTTTTAAATGCTTTGACCTTAAAGTCAATAATCAAGCTTTCTTTGACTTTTAAAAATAAGTACTTAGTATAGTTAACACTGAATTTTTTGTTCAACTATTATTTACCAGCAACTACGAAAGATTTATATTTCTAACAGAATTGAAATAAAAGATTTTAATAAACATTTAAAAGAAATGAGACAGGTACATTATATTAACAGTATAAAAATATATTTAATATATATTTTATTAAATAAATCAAGTTTTACTTATCAAAGTTGCAAATTTCTTAAATCTACTAATTAGTAAAATTTAATTATCTTAAAAACCATATTTCAAGAATTTTATATAAGTGTTTTTTAAAATTGACTCAACTAATCCTAAATTTAAATATTTGTAGTTCAATCAACTGAATCATTATTTAAATATATATCATATTAACGAATGAAGTGTTGAGAGTTAAGTATCTCAAATCGAAAAGTCAAACGTGAAAATATATATATATATATATATATATATAATATATATATATATATATATATATATAAATATCCTAATATCCTAAAAATTAAAAAATATCATAGTAACACTAGTTTTTATTGTAAATAGCTATTTTGTCTTTTTTTTAAATTTAAAGGAAATAATATTCCTATTTCATTTCAAACTAAGAATTTTAGCCAGTAATAAGAAATGCATATCTTGATTGTCTAAAGCAATGAATGCATTGTTTTTAAATGCTCTTACAGATTTTCCTAATTTTTTAGAATAGGATATATATATATATATATATATATATATATATATATATATATATATATATATATATATATATATATACACGCAAACGTGTGTGCATGTATACGTGAACAAATAGTAATGCTTACAAATAAATGTAAAATGAATTATTAATATATATATATTATCATTTATTCGTCAATTTTAAGCAACTAATCAAATAAAAATTGTGTATTTTACTCTAATTAGAGTTAGCTTGCATTAGTTATCCTTTAAATAAATTTTGAAGTATGAGTGTATATTTTGTTACAAATATGTGAACTTATATATTTCGAAATATCCAATGAATGGTAAAAGACCGGAATACAAAAACAACGTGTATCTTTTCATAGATGCTCATAATCAGACCAGTACTAAATATGGCACATATGAACATAAGATGTTTCTTATTACCATGAAATAAAACATACTATACTATTGGAAATGTTCAACTTTTCTTCCTATGCTGTCAATTTGAAATAAATGCAAGAATTCCAGATTTTGATTAAGTTGTTATAGATTTATTTTTGAAAGCTAATTTTAGCCCACATGATTTTTCTGTCAGAATTAAGTTAAATTGGATTGAAGTAATTAAAAAATATATATATATATATATATATATATATATATATATATATATATATATATATATATATATATATATATATATATATGTCTATGTGTGAGTATTGATAGTGCTAAAATTTCCTAGATTGAATGTATAAAATAACCCATTATTTTTAACACTGTGTAAGACTCCTAACAACTTAACAAACAACATTTCATTACCAGACCCAAAACATTTCTGCTCAATATATGTTGATCAATATCATGTATCTAAGTTATTTTAAATCGCACAAATTTATGTGCGAGGCTTGAAAAATTGTAAAATATTGATCTAAACGACACAATTTTAAATAATAATAGGTAAGAGAAAATTGTTCATTCTGTAAAATATTGCTATCTATCTTCTCTGAAAAAGAAAATTTGTCTAAAATAAAGCGTAAAATATTTATTTTAAGTCATTCCTATAAAGGGACTGCTATAAATGTTATTTTTCGGTTTCATTAATATATTTTTGCAATCTAGCCTCTAAGGTACAGTGTATTGGATACAATATGCAACTGCGGAAAATAGAAGCCATTTAAAAGCACTTGGACAAAGGGAACTCAGTATCAACGAAAGCTAAAAATAGTATTATAATTATTAGCCAAAGAGATTCTACCTAGAATCTTATGCAAAAGATTTTTAACAGAATACGCAAAGACAAGAAATATGGTTATAAGAAATGATCCGTATAGGGAAATTTGTATATATTTGGTTCAAATACAAACAGTTTAGAATTAATCGTTTACCGTCAATGGTCACAAACTGGAATATGATATTTCACTAATGCTCGCAATAAACACACACACACACACACACACACACACACACACATATATATATATATATATATATATATATATATATATATATATATATATATATATATATATAATATATATATATATTTATATATATATATATATCTGCATATATATATATACATATATATAAATATATATATATTTATATATATATATATATATATATATGTGTGTGTGTGTGTGTGTGTGTGTGTGTGTGTGTGTATGTATAATGTGTAAGGCGTAGCAAAAGGTTTTCCATCAGGGGGGTTGTCTCTAACCTCAGTTCATATCTAAAACATATGCAGTAATCCATACATATTATACATATACACACATATATATTCATACAACAATCTTTATGGGTTACAAGTTCTACATCCGCTTCTTCACTACACCACTGTATCTATGTATATGTAACTGTATGTATTTATATAAAAAATTATGTATTTGTGTGTTGTGTATATCTGCTTATATATGAATACATAAATATGCATGCATATATGTGTGTGTTTTTATACGTGTGTGTGTATTATATTATTGCTTAGGAAAAAAATATATAAAAATAAATACAGATCTATGTGTTGTGTATATCTGCTTATATATGAATACATAAATATGCATGCATATATGTGTGTTTTTATACGTGTGTGTGTATTATATTAAATTATTTTTTAGGGAAATCATTAGGGAAATATCGTTTTCCAAGGTAAACGGTGAAGTCGGTAAAAATACCTCATGAATTATTGAAGAGTAATGAAACAATGCCATTTAAAAGGCAGCAATAAAAATAATCATTAAGGTATATCATGTTTTATATTTTCGTTTTCTAAATCTGCAAATGTTTTTGAGCAAAAAATACTCAAAAACATTTGAAGAAAATAAGAGTTTGGTGTTGTTTATCCTTGTTATGGTGGAAAATTACAAAGTCTAAATTTTTCTAATAATGACGTCGGTTACTTTTTCAAAAACGTGTTCAATACTTCGTACAGAATTCTACACTTTCTTACATTATCTGTGCAACTGTATTTGTTATAAATAAACCGCATTTTTAAACATCATGTGAAATCTGTAAACTAAAAGCTCATTTTCATTTCAAAAAAATGTATATACTATTCAATTTGAGACACCGTAATATTTCTATTAAGGTAGCACGTCAAATTCAATAATAAATAATAGATTTAAGACACTCTTTATCTTTTGATTAGGTTTGTAGATTAAGAATTAATTACTGAATTGACCATTTAAATTACGGCAGTAATAAAACTGGGATACAAATAAAAAACGTATTATTTATTTTGCTTAGACATATGACCCATTTTCTAAAAAATATTGAATTGACAAATTTCAATTTTATATGTTTTAAATTTATACTCTATTGAGATTATTTAATTCTCAAAATAAGCGATAAACTATCAAATTAAGTGTTAAATGTATGTATAATATGTAAATTAAAAATTTTTCCTCAATTTTCTCCTTTAAAAGATGTTATGTAAAAAATAACCTAGTGTAAATTTTCCAGGTAGATTTCAGTTTGAGTTTATTTTATGAAGAAGTGTATATTTAACTTACGTAGGAACTGTTCAAGATCTAATTGAATAAAGATACTATTATTTGCTACAGACATCAAGTAAACATAACAAGAATTGGGTTAAAGATCAACAAACAAAAGCAAATTTTCGCTAAACAGTATAATAAAGCAATAAAAATGGTTTTTATTTGTTCAACGTCAGTCATATCAAACGTTTATATAAAAAATCTATAATAATTATGGTTTTAGTGCTGAAATAGATTATGGTAATGAGAAAAATTCTTGGTTATAGGGAAAACTTTTCTAAATAAAACATCTATACGGAGTTTCATAGCATTTATAACTTAATTTCCTATTTTTTTTAAAGGCTCTTGTATATAAATTAAAAATTCAACATGTCTGCAATATTTAATTGTAATTAAAGTTATTATTTATGATAGAAAGAAAAAATAGTACTTGAGAAATTGCATTATATGGCACAACTTATGCTTAAATTATACAGTTCTGATCGAATTGAATTTTTAAATAAGATTCATATTACATTGTTAAATAATACTTATAATTATAATATTGATATTTTTCTATTTATTAATATCTGATCATACCGAGAGAAAACTCTTATTTAAGTTATTTCAGTGCATGACATATTCCATTTCTTCGCATATATAAAAAAGGAAATGGTTTTTCTACCTTAAATTGAATTTGAATTTACAGTTCTGCTGTATAGTCAGGCTGCAAAGAAATGAGTTTCGATTGAATCGAGTATTCCAGTAGGGATAAAGATTGTATTGATAATTGTATTGTCAATATTTGATCATATTGATTAAAAGATAAATAGTACTTAAGGAATGAATTTCATGATCACACTTCTAGATTGCCTATTAATGCATAGTGATCCATTTTTAGGACAGTTAAATAGTTTGTAGAATTTTCACGCTTTCTTGTAGCAAATTTTCTTTTTTTTATTAAGGTTAGGATTCTGTAAACAGTAGCTCTTATTTTCAAGTATCTGCTATTATTTATAATTTTGACATTTCCATCGACATTTTGTTCCTTTAAATCTTTGTACTTTAATTTACTTTTTCAGCTAGTACATTAATTGAAATCATGACAAATAGATCTATCTATAATAAAAGTTTAACTGCAATGTTTACATAAATTTCTTATGAAATTTTCTGTTTTACAAATGGCAACCTGTGATGTTTAAATTACAGCCCATCACTAATGAGAACAGGCTCTTATTTTTAAATTAATTTAAATTTCATTTGTTTTATCTCATGAGTGCATACATTTAAGATTATTATCATCATATAATATGCAGAATTGATTCCTGTATTAATGATTTAATGCATAATTCGAGTGAATTCAGTCTTCATAATCAAATTGTATAATTAAATCACATTGATTTACCCTCATGAGGTCATAATAGCTGATATTTAAGATAATTATCATCACATAATCAGCAGAAATGTTTCGGGAATTAATAGTTTAATGCAAATCCGAGTGAATTGAGCCTTTATAGATTATATTGTTTTGTTAAATAATATTGGTAAAGATGATATTGATATTTTTCTCTTTATTACTATTTGATTATTGATAGAGAGAAACCAGTATTTAAGAAATTGCATTACATGACAGAACTTCTGTTTAGGTTACATAGTTCCGAGTGAATAGAGTGTTTTAACATGGTTTATAGTGTATAATTAAACTTGTAAATGTTATTTGCATTTACGAAAGAGAACTATTTTTATATCATTGCATTATAATTAATTTATAGATATTGAAATAAAATATTTATAAAGATAAAGATATTGAAAATATATAAAGATGATATTGATATATCACTCTTTATCATTACTTTATCATTGATAGAGAGAAACTAGTATTTAATAAATTGCATTATATGATAAAACATACGTTTAACACGTTACACAGTCCCGATTGAATTGTT
Organism: Pardosa pseudoannulata; assembly: GCA_032207245.1. Lineage (NCBI taxonomy): Eukaryota > Metazoa > Arthropoda > Arachnida > Araneae > Lycosidae > Pardosa > Pardosa pseudoannulata. The sequence continues at coordinate 51,608,390 of CM063503.1, read as the reverse complement.
TGCCCTCGTGTTGGAAAAGAGTAGACCATAGCGCTCCAAACTAAACCAAATTGGATGAATCGAGTTTTTAAATATGGTTTATAGTGTATAATTTAATTTACAAATGCTATTTGCGTCGATGAAAGTCAATGATTTTTATAGCATTACATTATATTTAATTTACCGTACTGGAGAGAAATAAGTTCTTTAAATATACATATTCTATTATTAAACTAGAAAATATTATTTTCATAAATAAAAGGAATTGATTTTTCTATCCAGTATTTCAATAAGATTATGGTATTGTTGTTTAGCTCCTTCTCTTTAGAAATGACTTCCGAGTGAAGAAGTATTTTAAATATGGATCATATTGTAAAATTAAACTTGCAAATTTTATTTGAGTAAGTAAAAGTGATTCGTTTTTATATTATTGCATTATATTTTAGTTTATTATGTTTGTTACATTCTAGCTGAAGGGAAATGAGTTCTGAGAATTGAATTTTTAAATATAAATCATATTATACTATTAAACTTCCAAACATCATTTTCCCCTCGATAAAATTTAATAGCTTTTCCTATTATTACAGTCTATTTTAATTTATCATGCCGTTAGTCCATTCATGCTGTAGAGAAATAAGGTTCCGTAAACGTACCTTTGGTTTCTTGCGACGAGGCAAACACCGCGGTGAGCGCCGTCCGAGGGCTTGCCGACGGGACGACATAGGACTTAGGCGACACGGTCTTCTGGCCGTCGCACACTCGGCCCGCTCCCAGGTCGTGGGGGGTCGCCTCTTCGTTGAGTCCCAGGATAGCCTCGATTGTGAAGGATTTTTTGCGCGCGAGGGGGACCGTGGAGCCTTTCGCGGGCTCGTAGCTGAGGCCCGTGAAGCGGCTCGTGATATCCTCGTGGCTCCGGAGCCTGCTCGTGAGCATAGTTTCGTAGCACCGGTTCGCGTAGTTTTTGGCTGGAGGGCTGGGTGTACCAGAAGGGGACGATGATGTGATGGAGTCTGCCGCCGATATGTCGATGTACGGCTGGCACGACAGAGAATAGGGAAAGGGGAGCATCGTGGCGTGCATGGTATGGAACGGGAAGTGCCGCCACTAAGCCCCCGTAATCGTGCAAGTGGAGATCAGCTGGATGATGGACTGCTGATGAGGGATCAATTGGAGAGCTATTCGAAGCAAAGTAGACGGATCTTTCAATAGTCGGGGAGCTTTGAGAGCCGTCCAATTCTTTCCTAAACAACTAGACCGCTTTTCCAAGCACTGGGCTTCTCGAAGGAATCTCATTTCATCCAATCGCGATCCATCCCTCTCTGACGTCACGGCGCGAGAAAGATGTGGTTGGTTCGATTGTGTGTAATGATGAGGGAGGGGTGGCTTGAACAAATCCAACCCCCCCTCTCAATGCACGTAGCTGTTACTACAGTACGGTTGCTCTTTAGGAAATAATGTCCTGTTTATTGCGCTTGTGAGGCTAAAGGGAGATGCGCTCATTAAAGCAATTAGCCGCGTCGAGCATTTGAACGCGTTAGAAATGAGTGACCCCCATTACTCCCTTAATTTCGAGGAAAGGACAGAATTCCGTGACTTATTCGCATCGACTTTATTTTGTCAATTTCATCCAACGTCGGGAGTATTTGAAGGCTGGAAATGCGCGCGCGATATTAGTTCTCTAAAATGTGAGCTCGCTCGAAAAGGGTGTCATAAAGCAATGTCTTGCGATTATCAAATTATTGAGAATCATTAAATAAGTTCTTCATAAATTGGTTAAGTGGAATAAGGGGAAGGAAGTTTAATGGCTTCTTTATACTCAGACATTTTATTGCTGAATTTCAATTGATATGTTTCGATTCAATTAAAGTTCTCTTTGATGAATTAATGACTTTATACTCGGCGTGTGCTGTCGGAATTGAATATGGGTAAATTAAAAATAACTGCACGCCATTAAAACAATTCTATTGTAAACAAATATTTAAAGTAATTTTGTACTTTTAAAAAATAATTTGCTATTCACTTCTCAGACATGAACAGGAACTGGTATCGATTAATTAAGCTAATTATTATAGATTATTATTTAACCTCTTTTATAAGTGTTTATTAAAAAATAATAATTTATTCATGTCACTTTTTGCAGATCAAATAAGTTGTTTATTAGTAACTTTATAAAACTTAACAAATTCGATATCAAGCAGTTGATGATAAATTTTACAAGTTGCATTACAGATGACATGATTTATGCTAATATTTTTAACACTTAAAATATTTAGCAAATTAGTACATTATACAAATAAATATTATACTCAATGGTGGTATGCATAAAGTATTGAATATTTTTATTTTATGGATATATATTTTTATACTGAAAGTTTACTTACTTATATTTTATGCTGAAACATGTTAAAAGCAAAAACCGGATTTATCTACTTTTACAAATGTAAATAGACAGTTACATGTATTTAAGTAAACTCATTTTTATCTTGATAAACAAAATATATTGAATTTTAAACATGAAATATTATATATAAAATACCCTACCTAAATGGTTTAATTTAAAGGAAAGGAAAAATTTAGAAAGTAATTCCTAATCTTTAAGTGATAACTTACTTTACTTTCATTAAGCATTAAAACAAAATTATCATTATAAAAATATTATTTCATATTTTTCTCTTATCATAATGCGTGGCCCTAAAATAGTTTTATTGTCTTAATTTTTGATTCTCAGGTTTTATAGAATAATTATTCCCTTGAAAATAAAAAAGTTTATGCAATCATCAAAATTGAATAAAAATATTTTGATATTTGATGTTGAAATTATCATTTAAAGCATTTCTGGGAATAATTTATCATTCCTTAAAGTTTTAATTTTCATCTCGTACAGATAACTGATTCTTATTTACAGAAACTTAGAGTTTATCCATGTCTTATTAGATTTACTTATTTAGCTTGGTTCATAATATTTCTTTCATAAAACAAAAGCATGGTTTTTAAATAACTTACATATTCTTGTTTGCCCATACTGTACAAACTATAGATATTGTTCAAATCTTGTTATTGTACTGCAGGAAAGTTTTAACTTGTACATGAGATTGTTTGTAGAACTGAAATCTAAAACACTAAGACTATATTTCTTAAAATTCGGATCAGACAAGATTTGTGTGGTCATAATTTGTACAGTCAATTTAATTTTAGCATCTCTATCACTGATAAATAAAGGCTAATATTTAACATTTATCATTCAATTATTATTAAGGCAATTGTAATTATCTGTTTTGCACTTTAGAGGTCCAGGTATCTTTAAAAATTGAATTTTTTAAACTAATTTATATCATAGAAGGGTGCATTAAAAGATTTTAAAACGAAAACCATTAAAATATTCGCATTGGAACTTAAGTTATGATGAAAAAGGTAGGGTAATTGGGATAAAGGAATTTAGACCATCAGCTGGTCTGAATGAAAAAATTATCTTCTAGATTTTTACAGAATACATAGAAACCACATATAATTATCTGAATAATAGGAAAGGTAGAAATAGAAAATGTTCTCCTGAAAGAAGATGAATTGTAGAGAAAATTTCTTTAATGTGTTCATTAATAATTCCATTTATAGTTGCATTACTTTTCAAAGCAAATTTATAATCGTGTCCTAAGAAATCATGTGAATGGAGATCATATTAAACAATTACATCAATTTAAACAAGTTACTCCATGAATTAATTTATAAACAAGTAAACTCTTGCTGTACTATCAGCATTTTGTTAACTTATCGACACGTGGTTTTGCATGTTTTATCTATCATTGTTTATTTTATGTTAGTGGTAGATAGTTTAAACCATGTTTGTAAGCAGTGAAGTGAATGAAGAGATATACAAACATTCTCATGAAATTATGTTATTATGAATTCTTCTGAAATATTTTGAGATGTTTCATCTGAAAATACACTATTATCTTTAAAGGAATTATTCTCAAAACTGTATTTTAATGGCCTGTGGGAATAATTTTCACAGTTACGGTTACGGTTTAATGTAATTTCATCAAAACTCTAGTAATTTTTTAAACTGTTTAAAAAATTAAAGTAACGAAACATTATATTTCTGTTGTCTGAATTTTTTAGATATTTTTAATAACTATACACAAATAAATATTAAGTTCGTGATCGTTCAAAAAATACTTTTTTTATAGGACAATACACAATGTTACTAAATTACATCATTTGTATTATCTGTATTCAATGTGTATGTAATAAACTTATAAGCCTAAATAAGGCATTTTCTATATGTATAGCTCAGCTCAAGCTCTATAAAAGACTTAATTAACAAATAAATATGGTGTTATAATTTAATACTCTTTATTTTAAACGTTCTGACACTTTTATAAAAGAATAAGAAATATATGGAGGTTTGTTTAATATAGGTTACAAAAATTAAAATTATAAACTTTATACTTAAAACGCTATTATAACAATAGACACTCTTTCCTCATATTTTCATAGTTCAAAAGAACTTATATCTTTAAACAGTGTTTCATTAATATATTCAGGAATAAACCGTTAATATAATATTTGCATATTAATCTTAAGAGTGCATTTTAACTCTTTTATTATCATGTTGTAGTCCTGCAAATAATATTCTATAGTTTAAAAATTTTGCTGCTTGTGGCTATCCCTCAACACCGCAATTAACACAGGCTGCTCATAGAATCAAAAATTCTATCAAATGGTAATAGTAAGCTTCATTTTCGTATCATAATTAATAAAGTTAACTTTGGTTTCATAAAAAAAGTTAAAATTAAAGATCCTTGAAGTAGATCCGAAATCCCTATGTATATCGTTCAAATTTTAATTCTTTTCGCAAAAAAAAAGAACTGCTAAAGGGTTGAACTTGCGTAAAAATGCCACCTAATTGAAAAAAATATTTTAAGTCCCTATTAGAAAGCCCACATCACTTTCAGGGCATACGGGGTTCGAAAGTACGATATAACTGAATTTTAAAGTACATGGGAAGTAAAATATTTTGGGTTATAAATGTATAATTATAACTTTTCTTTTAATATGATTACTTTTTATAGATTATTTTCTCCGTTTTCTGATATGTTAGATATTAATATGTTTTCTGCTAATCCACAAAATTAAAACTTAAAATTGGTATTTAACAAAAATTTGCACTAAATATTGGACATTTATTCTTTGTAAAGTAATATTGTACTTTGCAGTTTTTGATGAATAATAGTTCAGGATCTACCAATGTTTGGGTACCATTAAGTTCTAATTTTTATTTGTGATCCGTACTATGTATAGAAAAATAACTACAATAGTTACATCATATAATAATCTGATTATATTGTGGGACAGTTTCGTTCAATATTTTACCCAATATTGTATTGTTATAAAACTTACACTAACGCAAACAATTGTTACATGAATATTATATTTCTGAGACTGAACCTAAATGCAGTAGATCCTCGTTATATGACGCTTTCGGATTTATCTCGCTTTTACTAGGTATACCAATTTCTCTATTACTTTACTATTTTGTTTCCATGGAGTAATCTGTTGCTATACTTGGGAAAGCGTACATTTCATTTCAAAGGTACAACTTTATTCACAAAGGGCCAAATATTGTCCGAATATGTACAGAGCTTCTTTCCGGTACTGTAGTTCGTGAGTTCGAATCCTTCGCCAGCATGGATGATCCCAGTCGCTTAGAATAGGCCTTGAGCAGTAGGTCCCAGCCTCATTATACTTCGTATGGCTTAAGAGTAAACCGAAGTGCAGCAAATCAAACCAAACCATTCATATCAGTGGGATATGATGGATTAATATTTGCTCGCGGATTTTGCATAAAAGTTAGTTGTTATAGAAAATTTAAGCAGATAACTTTGAATACATTCTTTAGCAGAAAATGAAAAACTTGAATGCTTGTGCTGTAACACGTAAAATTAAAAATTAAAATGAAAATTTTTGTCTTTATTATTTAAATGATTATTTTTATAACTTTTCTCACCCTACTAATATTATTGTATTTTAAGTGCATATGTTCAAAAAAGTAAATTTTACGGTATTACTTTACCATGTAAAGTTTTAGTCTACAGAATAAAACAGTTATATTATTTCAATTTGCTATAAAAATTTTGTTTCTTTATTATTTCAATGCTTATAAATTTTCTCACCCTACTAATATTATTGTATTTTAAGTACATATGTTCAGAAAAGTAAATTTTACCGTATTACTTTACCAGATAAAGTTTTAGTCTACAGAATAAAACTTATAGTATTTCGATTTGCTATAAAAACTTAGTTTCTAATGCACATATTTCAAAAGTTATTTTGATTGTAAAGGAATATCATTTTATATTCGGTGTATAATTTTTGTTATTTTAGAGAATACACAACTTAAAATGATAAACTAAATATCTTTTATATCTAGAACATAATTAAAAAAGTTGTAATAAATTCATTGTAAAAAAAGAAAACATTTCATTTTATGATGAATAATAAAGACTGTTAAAATGAGGATTTTAAGCTTCGAAAGGTACTATGTTCCCTTAAGTATATTTAGGAGTAAAAGTATATACACTACATTACAGGAATCAATAAACTTATCTGGATATAATTTTGAACTAAGAATTTTCCCTCATACTTTTTAACATGGAATTTCTTCTAAAACACTCGTACAGAAGTTTCGCTATAATTAAAATAGATAAATTCTAAGGGCTTCAAATGGTTTTTAATTGACGTTATTATGATTTTACAATGTGATTCTCCCTACAAAACACACGTAATTAATATTCATATAAAATATGAATTACATTTTAAAAATCTAGGTTTCATATTTAAAAGTAAAAAGTAAAAGTAAAATAAAAGTAAATAAAAGGAACATATTGAAAATATAAGTTGATTTAAAAATTTAGAGAAACTTCAGCACTTGAACTGAAGTCACTTCTAGGATATATTTACATGGAATTCGTCAACCTTTATCGTTTCTTCTCAATTTTCTCAATATAGCTTCACTGCATTGAGAAAAGCTGATCTTTAAACATTATTATGTAATTAATGTAAATATTGAAATTAATATTAATTTTGTAATGTGACAATATTTGTATGAAGTGTCTTTTAGATTCTCCCTACAAAACAAATGTAATTAATAATCATATAAAATATAAATTATATTTTTAAAATCTAGGTTTTATATTTAAAAGTAAAAAGTAAAACTAAAATTAAAGTAAATAAAAGGAGAAAACTGAAAATATAAGCTGATTTAAAAATTTAAAAAAAACTTCAGTGCTTCAACTGAAGTTACTTCTAGGATATATTTACATGGAATTATCTAACCTTTATCGCTTTTGTCATTTTCTCAAAATATAGCTTCACTTTATTGAGAAAAGCTGATCTTTAAGCATTATTATATAATTACTGTAAATATTGAAATTAATATTAATTTTCTAATGGGACAATATTTGTATGAAGTGTCTTTTATATTTTCCCTACAAAACACATGTAAATTAATATTTATATAAAATATAAATTATATTTTTAAAATCTAGGTTTTATATTTAAAAGTAAAAAGTAAAAGTAAAAGAAAGTAAATAAAAGGAGCAAACTGAAAATATAAGTGGATTTAAAAATTTAAAGAAACTTCAGTGCTTGAACTGAAGCCACTTCTAGGATATATTTACATGGAATTCACTAACCTTTATCGTTTCTGTCATTGTATCAATATAGCTTCACTTTATTGAGAAAAGCTGATCTTTAAGCATTATTATGTAATTACTTTAAATATTGAAATTAATATTAATTTTTTAATATGACAATTTTTGTATGAAATGTCTTTTAGACTTAAAACTTAATAGTTAACAGACGCATTCATGGAAAATATGAACAGTTAAGAAACAATACCAATAATTTTATCTACCTTTCTTTTTATGTGCTAAATAAATGATACATTTTAAAAGTATGGAGCAGTAAAAGGCAGCGAGAATTGTACATGGGAATGCTTCATATATTGACTTTTTGTAGCCCTTTATTTAGTGACCTTTTATCAAGAATCTATGAATACCAATAATTTTATCTACCTTTCTTTTTATGTGCTAAATAAATGATAAATTTTAAAAGGATGGGGCAGTGAAAGGCAGCTAGAATTTCACATGGGAATGCTTCATATATTGACTTTTTATGGCCCTATATTTAGTGACCTTTTACCAAGAATTTATTAATACCAATAATTTTATCTAACTTTCTTTTTATGGGCTAAATAAATGATAAATTTTAAAAGGATGGAGCAGTGAAAGGCAGCTAGAATTTCACATGGGAATGCTTCATATATTGACTTTTTATGGCCCTTTATTTAGTGACCTTTTACCAAGAATTTATTAATACCAATAATTTTATCTAACTTTCTTTTTATGGGCTAAATAAATGATAAATTTTAAAAGGATGGAGCAGTGAAAGGCAGCTAGAATTGCACATGGTCATGCTTCATATATTAACATTATAGGCCTCAGAAAAAAATTTAATTCTTTTCATAAACATTGATGGGATTAAAAATAAAAAGCACAATATCAATGGTTTTATCTGACACAGTAATTTTATCCAAGTTTTATTTTATGGGTATAAAGGTAGTAAATTTCCAGGGGAATATGGTAGTTACAATTGCATGCAGAATGATTCATATATATACCCTTTAGAGCTTAGAATAACACTGAATTGTTTCCATAAGCATTCATAAAAAATTTAAAGAGAAAATTCAGAATACTAATAATTTTATCAATTAGAGTAACTTAATCTAACTTTTTATTTAATGTGATAAGAGGGGATAATTTTCAAAGGAATGGAGTAGGTAGATTTGTGCACTTCATATATTCAGAAATCGTAATTTTTTCTGGAAATAAGTTAAAATAAGTAGTTATAAACTAACTGAATGTTTTACTGAATGTTCATAAATGTTTTAGGTTTTAGGAATAATTTAGAAAACTGTATGAGCTCATAACATTAATTTAATTTATCTACCGACCCCCTTCAGTTGCATCATCATTTTTGACATATTAATTGTCCTTGGGGAGGGAAGTACCGACCCCGTTTAGAATTCCGATCTGGAAACCTCAAAATTAAACCAGGAAGGAATCTCTATGACATCATGGAAGAAGATTTTAGGCTCGAATCATCTTCATTCCGAAACAATTTGTTGTTTTAAGCAAAAAATTTGACTCTAAAGGAGGGGGGAATCTATATAAAAATATTTTTCCTCAGATAAAACAGTATAAGGGGTATGCAGTTTCAAATGGATGAAAGTTGACCAAGAATTTGATAATTTTGTTTCGTGAAATTTTAAATTATAACTAAGAATGAGGAGCAAGCAGAATTTTGAAGTTTTTTAATATCCATCATCCTGTAATAAATATAATAATTATTACAAAATAGTAATATTAGCTAAATGCTTTTTCAAACGAGCAATTAGTTTTGGAATATTCAAAATATTACATGTGCATTTCAAACTATACTATTACTTTGAAATGTTTCGACTATTTACCTTCTAGCATTTAAAATAAAAAGTTAGTTAATATCAGGGCTTCGAACCGGAACTGAACCGAAAACCGAAAACCGGAAAAAACAGTTATTTTGGTCGGAACGAAAACCGGAACTGAACCGAAAAAAATATCGGTTTATTTCGGTTCGATATATCTTTCAGTCATTTTGTTACTGTTACCAACTTATCAATATTTTCTAATTTAACGTCAACTTTATAATTATCATTACATGTATACTGCTTCTCGATTTCCTATTTTGATATTCACTAGTATTTTTCTGTTTCAGTTTCGCATGAAACTACTTGTAGAAGACATATTTAATTCAGTTGATTAAACTAGAAGTATAGATGATTTTTTAAGAAAAATATCGAGTTATATTTTATTTTTCACATCTCAGCATGCGATCATCCACGGATGTTTGTATAGATTGTTTAGATCAGGGAGGAGTAAATAGACAGGAGAGGCCCTAAGTGACGTAGCATGAAGCATCTATCAAATCTTCTGCGCATCAAATGGGTGTTTGGTAATGGCGGCTATTCAAATGTTTCGTAATAGTAGTATTTCATTAGGCCTGCTGTTTGTATCAATTCACATAGTGTACCAATTAAAAAAAGAATAAAATCTTCTAAATTTTGATAGAATTACATTTTTTGTTTATGATAGAATTATATTTTTAGTACAAATAAGAATATACATAAAATGAAATTATTCATTTGGAACTGAACCGAAAACCGTTATTTTTGTAGGAGCGAAAACCTGAACTGAACCGGAACTAAAACCGGAACAAAAAAAATTACGGTTCGAAGCCCTGGTTAATATTAGCATGTTTTAAAATGCAAAATCTGATCTGCTATAGCTCAGTCGGCAAAGACAACGCTCTCGTAACTAGGGGGGTTGCGGGTTCGAAACCCGAGCCTGCCTAAGATCCGCCTTGTTTGGTAAAGGTGAATGGGGCACATAAAATATGTTTGTGGTCACAATGTTCTCCAAGTTCTCGCTCAATACCTTTGGGGATGGAAGGCCAATCCTATGGGTTTTCTGCTTGATCTCTGCTTCTAAATTACGAGGATCCACTTGAGCAAGAAGACATACTTTCGACCTTAAGGTGCTAGTTAAAACGAAGGGAGAACCCTTTTGAACTTAATATGATTAGAGTATGGCTCTATTGTGCTTGGTTTGACCAAGTGGCATAAGACAACAATAGCAAAGCACAAAATTTGTCTATCCTGTACTTGAAACAGCAATTATAGACTTTTTGCTTACAGAAAACGGATATTTTCCTTATCATTATAGAGTTTTCATACTTTCTAATAATTCTTACGATAACAATTAACTTTTAGTATGCGGCTTAAAAGGTACCTTAAAATGAAAATGACTGTATTAGGCGTAAAAATGATGCTACTGAAACACTTTTAATAAGGCTACTTTTCAAATAACTTATAGTTTTTAACATAATTGATAATTTTTCTGGAAGTTTTATCTTCTTTTTACGCAAATATATTAGTAATGGAATACTTAATTTTCAATCAGATTGATTAAAAACAAAATATATTAGTTGTGAAATTTTATTGTCCCTTTAACGGGGCACAAAACCTTTGATTTCGGTAAAATGATCAGTAAATAAAATCCCATTATAATTACTATAATTCAAATAATATAGAAACAAGAATTATTTTATTGTCTGTATCTAAATTAGATACTCCCTTTTAGCATACAAAAATAAAAAAATATGGATACAAAAATAATTTTAAAATTAAAGGTGTTAAGTGAAAAATAGACTTATAAATCAAATTAATTTTGTTTTAATAGATCTACTTCAACATTTCGTATTTTATTAGTTCTATGTATAACTCCGGCACTGAAAAGCAGTGACCTACCAATTTGGCCATCTTTCGGTGAAAATTGAGAATAATTATAGCATAAAAAATCCATGTTCTTTAGACGAATTCAAGGATAAATCTCCAAATATTTCAATACGAAACATTTTTATACACAATAAAATATCTAAGATTAAATTAGTCAGCAAAATCGTTTTCTAAAGACCGTGTGATGTCATTAATTATGTATAACCAGACCTAACACTGGACGTGAAGAGTCTAGTATTGTGTAAAATAAATTAGAAGTATTTCAGTTTATTTAGTACATAAAGACCCACATAAAAATGCATGAAGAAAATAAGGCAATCAAACAGTTTTATTGAAACAAAATAACTTTTCCCCCTAATTTGAACTGCTACACGAAGCTTCAATTTTTCAATTTCTACTTTTGATTTTCTATCATTCTAGGATTAAAAACCATATTAAAGTGGTTGGGTACCAACCATATTTGATTCCTGTAGATTAGTGACTCTTAACAAGTCTAATGCCGCGACATATTTTAATACAGTTAGTTTATCATGCTGTGGTGACACACAATCATAAATTTATTTTCGTCTCGTCTCTTCTTCATAGCTGTTATTTTGCTACTATTATGAATCGTAATGTATCTGATATTCCGATTGTCTTTTCATTGTTACAAATTGAACGTAATTAAGTTATAATGATTAAGCCCCAAAATAATGTGTAATTACATACTGTGATATATTTATTTCTAATTACAAAGAAATGATATTTTGCTTTGAAGCATTGAGTAGCAGTTTTAAAATGACAAGAGTAAACTAAAATTTGCTACATTTTGTGACATTATGCGTAAAAAGCCGAAGTCTGTGCAAAGGTTGAGGTTGCTTCTTTCTCTTCAGACCAGAAATTCTTAGAGTAGTTTACGCAAGAGCGAAGATCCTGTTCTTCAACATCTAATTTTCTACTTGGTCTTGATAGCCAACAAGATGGTAAATTCTGTTTCACAAAGACATGTTGTTGGAAGTAGAAGATACAGCAACACAGTCGATTTTTCAATAGTATTCAGCAACCTCTGTGATACGGTGGTTTGAACTTCGGAGGAGTCGAGACTGACAAGTTGAAAACCAATGCTTTAGATCAAATTAACTTGTAATATTGTTCTACTTCTATTGAAATAAAGTTTAATGCAAGTTAAAGGTGTAATTAAAATTTTCTTTAAGCAAATTTTAACAGGTTGATAGAGCTAAAAATTCTGCAAGTGATACCTAACTAATTTTTTAGACACAGGAAGAAAAATACTTTTAATTAATTGATGAAAAAATTTGATAGTCTTATTTGAGTGTAAATAATCACATTTGAACCACTATAAATTTTAGCGCATCACCTTGATGAATTTTCCACTCTATTACGCATTATGCTTTGTTTAAATAAATCTTCAAATGCAAACCCCCCCCTCAGAAATAGAATTCCCCGTAGATTAATAGGGAGCTAAGGGTTCTAATATAATCGATACCCAATCACCTTAAGTTATAAAACTTCTGTTTCATATGTTTTCTTTTCTTTATTTATTTACTTCCCGCTTAAATATCTTTTATTTGAAATTTAACTTTGTTTTGATTCAAAACATATCAATTAAAAAACACACACAATATTTTAACTAAAACTATAGGAAAAATTTAAGCTGTAGAATACTGTTAATTTAATATTGCAAATTTCTAAAATTTAAAAACGTGTAAAACAAAACGTTAAGACCCAGGATTTACTAAACATTTATTCCGAAAACTCTGTAAAATTTTGTTACCGATAGGGCTAACTTAATTACAACCTCTTACGTTGAGCTCAAACAACCAAATTACTTCTTCGTTACCTCCCATAAATTTTCACTACTCCTCTGTCCATGGAGTTTAATTTTAGATAATTATTTCCTGTTTTCGTGTAATGCTTTTCCTATCCGATGTTTTAAACTATTCTAATGAATTTTAATCTCCAAACATCCCTGACATGCGATCCTGGGGTCCCATTCTTTACCCCCGAAATAAATGAATGACCCGTGCGTGGGATCGACAGGTATCGGTTCAATACCGTTGGCTTGAATCTCTCTTTTTTCCTTTCCTGCCCAATTCCCCTTTTTGGTATCGGATACTTGTATGAAATGGGGTATGAAATTACCATTTACAGAGGAAGAATTCATGGATCGCTGATACCACTTCCGCTTTAGAATAATTATTTTGGACTATTATTTATTCTTGGCATTCGCTGCTGCCTGCTTTATTATTCTGAGATTTATATTTCGTAGATTATCACCTTTAGGAAATTATTAACTTAGAGTTATGAAATTTTGTACACATGTATATTGAAGTATATCTAAATAAACCCCCATTTAAGAGGACGTAGTACTTTTCGACATTTAAAATCTTCATAATAACAGCCTTTTTTCGGTAAATCATAAAACAAACAGTTCAGCTTTTAGAAGGAATTTTTCCCAAGTTTCAAATAACTCTCTAGTTTTGAAAAGATTATTTAGTTTTATTATTTAAAATAGTATATTTTTATATATCATAGAAAATTGTCACCAAATGAATAAAAAAAAAGATTAATTTATACGCCAGATAACTTTTGAACTATGTATATTAGAAACTAAATTTTTATACAAGCTTTCTTAGATGATTTTTATGATCGTATATATATTTATGTTTTGTATGATTGTGGTCTGAAAACACACTGTCCAACTAAATAGACATCAGATGAACGTTGACAATAGGTTATATTAACTTAATATTTTTGCTATTAAGTGAAGGATTTGAATTATTTTTCTCCAATGATTTAACCTGCACTATCACTTTTTAAATTAAAAAAAATCTGTTATACTTAAAATAGTAATCTAGGTTATGTAAAAAATAATTTAGTCAACATGAGCATTTTAAATAAAATTCCAGGAACCTCATAATAAACTTTAATGGCTGGAAGGAGTTACAAATTAAGGGGTCTTATTATCTTTCGAAACTTACAATCCTCCTTATGGTAGCTTTGTTTTGATTCTTCGTAAAACAAAATGTCCCACTCCATTTACAAAGAATTTTTTACAATTTTTAATAGTACTCTAGTTTCGAAAAAGTATTTAGTTTGTCATTTGCAGTTGTGTGTTTCTTAAAATAACAAAATATATACACTATATGAAAAATTTAAATTATCCTACCCACAAAATGACTTTTGAAATATGTATATTAAAAACAAAAATTTTATTTTAAATTCAAGTATAATATCTGTTTTATTCTGAAAACCTTAAACTTTAATTATGGTTTCATAATATTTTTGCTATTAAGTGAAGGATTTGAATTATTTTTCTCCAATGATTTAATCTACTCTACCCCTTATTAAGTGAAAAAAATCTATTATACTTAATGTAATAATCTAGGTTATGTAGAAAATAATTTGGTCAACAGTAACATTTTAAATAAAATTCAAGGCACCTCATAACAGACTGGAAACGGCTGTAGGGAGTTGCAAATTAAGGGGTCATATTATCTTTTGAAATTTACAATCTTCTTATGGTAACTTTGTTCCAATTCTTCATAAAACAAAATTTTCCACTACTTTTACAATGAATTTTTTACAACCTTTTAATAGCACTTTAGTTTCGAAAAAGTATTTAATTTGTCATTTGCAGTTGTGTGTTTTTTAAAATAACAAAATATATACACTAAAATAAAAAAATTAATTTATCGTACCCGCAAGATGACTTTTGAAATATGTAAATTAGAAACAAAAATTTTATTTAAAATTGAAGTAAAATATCTGTTTTATTCTGTAACCTAAAACTTTAAAGGTATCTGACATTTTAAAATTTTAAAAACACTGAAAACTGTTAAGTAATTTCAAATTAAAAATAAAATTAGTCTTTATCATCCTATAAAATAAAACATATTGCTCGTATTGATATAAAAATAGTTCATAGATTAAAAAAGATTATTAGCTTCTATTTGATATAAAAATTACTCTCTAATTTAAAACTCTTAAAACTTTATTTTGTAGGTAAGTGAATTTGTGCTTCTTTCAGTTGTACATATTTTGTTTCATTTAAAATGGATTGCATTATATAACAAAGCTAAATAATTCCGATAAAATTTGACTCTTATTAATTCCCTCGAAAACTTTTTATTGAAAATGGAGCAGAGCGTTTTACTTTACATTAAATCAAAAATAAGCTATTTTGGTGTATACTTTTAGACTGAAAATGTACAATCTTCATATAATAAGTGATCAGTTTTGGTTTGATTTGGTTTATCTAGGTTATGTAAAAAATAATTTGGTCAACGTGAACATTTTACACTAAATTCCAGGAACCTCATAACACATTGGAATGGCTGGAAGAAGTTTCAAATTAAAAGGTCATATTATCTTTTGAAACTTACAATTTTCCTTATGGTAATTTTGTTTTGATTCTTCATAAAACAAAATTTCCCACTCCTACAAATAATGTTTTACAATTTTTTATAGTACTCTAGTTTTGAATAAGTATTTAGTTAGTCATTTGTAATTGTGTGCTTTTTAAAACAAAATGTATACAATAAATGAAAAAATTGAATTATCTTACAAGTAAGGTGACTTTTGAAATATGTATATTAGAACAAAATTTTATTTTAAATTGAAGTAAAATATATATTTTATTCTGTAAGCCTAAAACTTAAATTAAGAGGTCATATTATTTTTTCGAAACTTACAACCTTCCTTACAGCAGCTTTTTTCGATTCCTCATAAAATAAGATGTTCTATTCCTTTAACAATGAATTTTTTACAACCTTTTAATAGCACTCTAGTTTTGAAAAAAAAATTTAGTTTAGTCATTTGCAGTTCTGTATTTTTTAAAATAAAAAAAATATATACACCAAAGGAAAAAATTAAATTATCCTACCCGCAAGGATGACATTTGAAATATGTATATTAGAAACAAAAATTTTATTTTAAATTGAAGTAAAATATCTGTTTTATTCTGTAAGCCTAAAATTAAATTTAGATATCTAAAATTACAAATTTTAAAATTACTGAAAACTGTTACCTAAATAAAAAGTCCTAATTAAAATTAGTCTTTACATCTTTAATAGAAATATCGCTTTGAAAATATAATTGTTAGTTCACTGAATAAAAAAGATAATTACACTGAAAAAAATATTACTTTCTAATTTAAAATTTTAAAATTTATTTTTAGGTAAAATATTTCTACTTTTTTACTTGTACATATTTATGTGTTCATTTAAAATGTATTGCTTCATATATCAACTAAATAATTCTTATAAAATTTGACTCTTATTAACTCTGTCGGAAAATTTATATTGAAAATAACAGAGCGTTTTATTTTACATTAAATCAAAAATATCTTGTTTTGATGTACACTTTCGGCTGAAAAGGTACGATTTTCACATAATAATTATCAATTTTGGTTTAATTGGTTTAAGGAGCTAAGGTCTACTTTATTGTAACACTAGGGCTAATGAGATCGGGACTCACTGCTTAAAGCTGATTCCGAACGGCTGCAGGGGTGCCGCAGTGAAATAAATTTGAGAACCGATGTCCCATTTCATTTGTTTAAATTGGCGTATGCTAAATATAAACTTCAATGCTATTAGTCACCAGTATAAAACATTGTTTGAAAATTAAATTTTTTAAAATTTATAATAAATTTAAAAGTACACACACACACACACACACACACACACACACACATATATATATATATATATATATATATATATATATATATATATATATATATATATATATATATATATATAATATATATATATATGTATATTTAATATGTATATATATGTAAATATATAATATATATATGTATATATTATTTAATATATAAATAATATATATAATTTTAAAATTTGTAACTATTTTTCCGTAAATATAAATATTAACTTAAAACTTTCAGGAATAGATTTCTTACAGTTGTAAGTTATCCTTTCCATGTATAGAGCTTCATATGTTTTTATAGAATTCTGAAAATTATTTATTTAATGTTACATACATAAATAATTGTATAATAGATACAAATATAATTTTGTAATTATTTTTCCGTAAATATAAATATTAACTTAAATCTTTCAAGAATAGGTTTCTTAAAGTTGTAAATTATCCTTTCTTTGTATAGAGCTTCATATGTTTTTATAGAATTCTGAAAATTGTTTATGTAATGTTGCACACAAATATAGTTGTAGAATAGTTACAAATATAATTTTGTAACTATTTTTCATTAAATATAAATATTAACTTAAAACTGTCAAGAATAGGTTTCTCAGAGTTGTAAGTTATCCTTTCCATGTATAGAGTTTCATATGTTTTTATAGAATTCGGAAAATTATTTATTTAATGTTACATACAAATATAATTGTATAATAGTTACAAATATAATTTTGTAACTATTTTTCCGTAAATATAAATATTAACTTAAACCTTTCAAGTATAGGTTTCATAAAGTTGTAAGTTATCCTTTCCATGTATATAGCTTCATATGTTTTTATAGAATTCGGAAAATTATTTATTTAATATTACATATAAATATAATTGTATAATAATTACAAATATAATTTTGTTACTATTTTTCCGTAAATATAAATATTAACTTAAAACTTTCAAGAATAGGTTTCTTATAGTTGTTAAGTTGTTCATTCATACAGCTTCAAATGTTTTTATAGAATTCTGAAAAATTATTTATTTAATGTTACATACAAATATAATTGTATAAGAATTACAAATATAATTTTGTAACTATTTTTCCGTAAATGTAAATATTAATTTAAAACTTTCAAGAATAGTTTTCTTAAAGTTGTAAAGTTATCCTTTCCTTGTATAGAGTTTCATATGTTTTTCTAGAATTCCGAAAACTATTTATTTAATGTTACATACAAATATAATTGTATAATAGTTAAAAATATAATTTTATAACTATTTTTATTGAATATAAATATTATCTTAAAACTTTCAAGAATAGGTTTCTTAAAATTGTAAGTTATCCTTTCCATATATAGAGCTTCATATGTTTTTATAGAATTCTGAAATTTATTTATTTAATGTTACATACAAATATAATTGTATAATAATTACAAATATAATTTTGTAACTATTTTTCCGTAAATGTAAATATTAATTTAAAACTTTCAAGAATAGTTTTCTTAAAGTTGTAAGTTATCCTTTCCTTGTATAGAGTTTCATATGTTTTTCTAGAATTCCGAAAACTATTTATTTAATGTTACATACAAATATAATTGTATAATAGTTAAAAATATAATTTTATAACTATTTTTATTGAATATAAATATTATCTTAAAACTTTCAAGAATAGGTTTCTTAAAATTGTAAGTTATCCTTTCCATATATAGAGCTTCATATGTTTTTATAGAATTCTGAAATTTATTTATTTAATGTTACATACAAATATAATTGTATAATAATTACAAATATAATTTTGTAACTATTTTCCGTAAATATAAATATTAACATAAAACTCTCAAGAATAGGTTTCTTAAAGTTGTAAGTTATCCTTTCCTTGTATAGAGTTTCATATGTTTTTCTAGAATTCTGAAAACTATTTATTTAATTTTACATACAAATATAATTGTATAATAGTTAAAAATATAATTTCGTAACTATTTTTTATTGAATATAAATATTAAATTAAAACTTTCAAGAATAGGTTTCTTAATGTTGTAAGTCATCCTTTCCATGTATAGGGCTTCAGGAAATTCATATGATTTTATAGAATTCTGAAAATTATTTATTTAATGTTACATACAAATATAATTGTATAAGAATTACAAATATAATTTTGTAACTATTTTTCCGTAAATGTAAATATTAATTTAAAACTTTCAAGAATAGTTTTCTTAAAGTTGTAAGTTATAATTTCCTTGTATAGAGTTTCATATGTTTTTCTAGAATTCCGAAAACTATTTATTTAATGTTACATACAAATATAATTGTATAATAGTTAAAAATATAATTTTGTAACTATTTTTATTGAATATAAAATTATCTTAAAACTTTCAAGAATAGGTTTCTTAATGTTGTAAGTCATCCTTTCATAGAGCTTTATATGTTTTTTATAAAATTATTATTCATGTTACATACAATTAATGTTACATACAAATATATCTTTTTTCCTTATAGGCATCACAATTTTATTTTTGGTTTGTGGGCACACGCACACACAGATTATCATTATATTATTATATCATAGCCATAATATTGTTTTATTAGTATTATGTGCTGAATAGTCAACCTCTTTTATATCAAACAATAATATATTTAAGATGAATATGGCCACTTGAATTCAGATTCAGCTTTCAGCTGTCGATTTCGATCTATTTAGCCATTAAACAACAAAGGATCACTCCAGTGCCCACGAAAGAAAAAAAACCAATAAAATTGAACTCATTAAGCAGCTTATTTTAAAATCCAAAGCAATCCAGCCAGCCAAATGAACGTTGGGAAAACCTCTCTCCTTCCTATCCCCTAACGTTGAATCGAAATGGATACTCGATCCCGGAATGAAATCTTACTACCTGTAAAGGAAGAGAGGGTGTCTATTGCAGGATGTGAATTCATTTATAGGTAAAAAAAAAAGCTTAGAATGAGCCATAGATCAGGCTTATCGTGAGGAGACGAGTTTTTTTTTACTAAAACAATTAACGGACATAGGTAATCGTTGATCAATTACATAAAAGGATTGTACTAAAAGTTAGAAATTGTGTTCATCTCTTATTCCTAGAAGGAGATTTACACAGTACTACCCTAAATGTTGTGTTAGATTAGTGCTTTTTAAACTTTTCGGATTCATGGAGCACTTGAAAATTTTAGATTAAATTAAAGATTATATGGTACACTTCCGTGAAATAGGACATATTATATATATATATATATATATATATATATATATATAATGTTGTGATCCACAACTGAGGCGAATGGAAAACAGTCTTCCGAGTTCCCGCTCAGAGCTGACTCTTTTGGCGTTGCTACCTAAGCAAAATTCCTACGTCTACTTCCATGTCAGCGCTTTTACTCTGTATAGTTCCGCTGGAGGGTGTGTCTTTCTTCTATTGCATTGTCGTTAATGAGTTCTAACTATTTTTAATTATAATGTGCTTAATTCTTAACCCTTATTTTTAAACTTGACACACACACACACATATATGTATGTATATATATATATATATATATATATATATAATATATATATATATATATATATATATATATATATATATAATATATATATATATATATATATATATATATATATATATATATATATACATATATATATATATATATATATATATATATACATATATATATATATATATATACATATATATATATACATATACATATACATATACATATATATATACATATATATATATACATATATATACATATATATATATACATATATATATATATATATATATATATATATATATATATATATATATATTATATATATATATATATATATATATATATATATATATATATATATATATATATATATATACAACTGTCACTACATATCAACTGTCATGAATCCCATGTCCTCAGATTCCTTTGAATTTCAAAAATCCTTTACAGTATCCGAGAAATAGTGACAAATAGTGATAAACTACCAAACTTTTAGCTGAAAAGTATCTTTATCCATTGGGAAAATTTGAAATTAAATATTAGGCATTGGACGAACCAATTTCGGTCTTCGCGGAATAAAAATACCGTTTTTTCTCTTCTGAAACAACTCAGGTCGGTCATTCCAAAATTGGCGCGTTTACGTTGCCCGAACTGAGTTCGGGCGTCACACACAAGGTGTTAAACGTATAATATGAGAAGCAGTTTATCTAAAACGGTGACTTTAAAAATGTAAAGACTGACAGAGACCTTGGAACTGCATGGACTTCTGTTGGAACCCTATATTTTCTCCAAACGTATGTGTAAGTTATATGTTGGCTACATAATATAGGTGCTAGTAATAGTTATGGAAATAAAGAAAAGCAGTAAGGTGAATTTCAAATTTTCATTAAATTTATGTTAATATTCGTTAATTTTTAAAGTTCAGATATGATGTTGAGAACTTCAAAACTGTATATTCTAAAACTGGAGAATTTTTTTAAAACTGGATTAAAAATATTCGAATTGGATCCTGTGTTCTGGTTTTAAAAATTATTAGCAAAAACAAATTAGACTGTAGTCATACATTAAATGCTGAAGCTGTATTTAATAATCTTGACCTCGATGCAACAAGGTTTGTGTCGGCGTATAGTATTCGGTTCTCTAATATTATGTTCATTGCTGTGCTGGTAACAAAATTTATCAGCACAGGATGTGAAATATTTTCATATAATTTAGAACAACATATTTATGGAAAAAGTAATTTTTCACATATGTAACAACAAAAATGAAATATCAGAACATGCTTAATATACACTACGAAATAGGACTGTGGATAACATCTAATGAGTAAATTTCAATTATTAGTAAAAAAACTGTAAGCATGTGAATATGTAAAAAATGTAAGCATTATATGTAATTATGTATGAATTATTGGCACTAGTAGCATTTGCTATTATTTATCTAAATAAAATAACATTACGCAAATTTGAAATTCATCTATATTTCTTTTCTTTAGTGATGAGTTTAATACTAGATGAGAATAATTTTATCCAAAATGTTTAATTCTTCTCTTTAATCAGGTAAAATAACTCTCGCTTGAAACTTATAGAATACTATTACACATACTAGATAAGAATGTTCCAAAATGTTTTGTAGATCTTACATCAGTATAGAGTTTCTGTAGGGATAGAGCATTCTTAAAATAATACCATTTAAAAGTTGCTAAAAGATCTTTATATTGCAAAATACGAAGTTAGCAGTACTCTAAAAGGAAAAGATTAGGAAGATTCAGCATGATATAATACTGATGTAAAAGTGTTTCCTTATGAATACAATCGCTTGTATGTAACAGTGTATATATATGTATGTATATATATATATATATATATATATATATATATATATATATATGTGTGTGTGTGTGTGTGTGTGTGTGTAATAATATCAATATCTGATCCCTAAAGTCTATCCAAAATTATATCGTTTCCCCCATTCATTATTCCAAACCTTAATTTCTCTTCTTCAAATTAATCCTATTTTCTCTGCCATCAAATTCGAACGAGGAAGCTTTTCAGCAGAACACCGAAATTCTTTCTCTGATTCTCAGAGCTAAAAATGATATTGCTGGCATTTTAATAAGAAAGTAATAACTCTCCCAGGAAAAATCTGTAACGATCACCAATAATAGTCATCCTGAACGCCACACTTTGACAGATGTCTGTAGTCAAAAGTCACTCTCTTTAAGAAATTAATTGTTCTCTCAGCACTTTCCCACCATATTTAAACCGCACTTGGTACTTGGTTCTCTCTCGCTCAAAGTTGTCGTTGCGAGATCTATATAGAAAGCATTTTGACACTGTCTGGTTGAGATTTCTCTGGATTTTGTCCTAACTTTGATGAGATGAAATAAAAATTACTTTCAATCACGATGAGTGATGTATTATTTCATGACAGAAGTTTAGCGGGACTCTTGGCAGCTCAGTATGCCCGGGCTGAGGAAAATATTAGGGGCAATTGAAAGGGATTTTCCCTTATAAATGTGGGTCCTGTTAGTCCATCATTTCCTACTCAAACACACACACACACACACACACACACACATATATATATATATATATATATATATATATATATATATATATATATATATATATATATATATAATATATATATTATATATATATATATATATATATATATTATATATATATATATATATATATATATAATATATGTATATGTATATGTATATGTATATATATATATATAAAATATAATATTATATATATTACTATATATAATATATGTATATGTATATGTATATGTATATATATATATATATATATATATATATATATATATATATATGTATATATATATATATAATGTATATATGTATATGTATATATATATATATATATATATATATATATATATATATATATATATATATATATAATTTATATAATTCTTTTAATGGTACATTATAAGAGCCTGAAAAAAGTGGTGTACTGCAATAATAATATGACTTGTTTATGAAATAATAATATTCACAGGTAGACTTAAAACAGATTGCTTTTAGTGTCACTTCTTAAAGTCTATCAAAAGTTTATTCAGCGATTTTTCACTTAACTCTCTTAAGTTTGAACTCTCTTTTCTGAACTAGAAACATATTATTAAACATTTGCTTAGCTAAAGTTTTATATAAGCAGATTTAAAACATTAAAAAATTTAACATACTTATTATAAAATCAAAATCGTTTAGGAAGCCCAAATTCTTTTCCCCGAAAAGCAATTAAAAATTTCATTATACAACAACACCTTCCTAAATACACTTTATGCACACATTCAAACTATTTATACTTTGAAATAAAAAAAGGATATTTCTCCCAAATAAAACTGGATCCCTCAGTGATGGAGAAGAATTTAATCC
This sequence comes from Pardosa pseudoannulata, assembly GCA_032207245.1. NCBI lineage: Eukaryota > Metazoa > Arthropoda > Arachnida > Araneae > Lycosidae > Pardosa > Pardosa pseudoannulata. The sequence goes on along the minus strand of CM063503.1, from coordinate 51,584,448 downwards.
GTAACAATTCTACTGCTCGAAAAGAAACCTCCTGCCGTACTGTTTCATTTCTTACACGATCCCGTCCAAGTCGATCAGTGTCTCTTGACAAGCAATGAAATATCTTAATGATGAAACACATAAAGGATTTCTCCTTCAATAACCCTCTCTCGTTATTAGAAAAACCGAAGAGCCTTTCTTCCTTTTCTGAACGCGCCATAAATTAGGAGGAGCTCTGCATTAAGAGGCGAAAAAGGAAAACGAAATCAATGCGAGAAGACAGCAAAGGATTTCAAATTAAAATGGACTCCGGCCTTTCCTAGACGTGATGCTTCAAATTAGGAGTGCATTCAAAGAAACAGAAGGATTCCCGATTTGCTCCACTTTTTATAGATTCAGGCGGCGGGCTTCGTTTTTCGCTCTTGCAAAATAATGCAGTCGATTATAAACCCGATTCGCAGCAGTTGTAAAATTCATAACTTTCGAAATGGTACTTCAAACAAATGAAAATTTTATTCTCCATTATTTTGGTCGTTTAAGAAAAAAGGAATGAGTACTTCATTTCCGTAATGTAGAGCAGAAAACAAAGGATTTTAAATTAAAGTAAAATCTGGCTTTTTCTGATATGGTTTAGCATCACGAAGAAGAAACAGGATTCCCGTTTGTCTCCACGTTTTGCAGAATCGGGTAGTAGGCTTAATTTTTCGTTGTTACCAAATAAGGCAGTCGATTATAAACCTAATTGGCAGCAGTCGTGCAATTCACTACTTTCGAAATGGAACTTCAAACAAATGAAAATTTTATTCTCCATTATTTTGGTCGATTAAGAGAAAAAGTATGAGTACTTCATTTCAAGAATATAGAGCAGAAAACAAAGGATTTTAAATTAAAGTAAAATCTGGCTTTTTCTGATATGGTTTAGCATCACGAAGAAGAAACAGGATTCCCGTTTATCTACACTTTTTGCAGAATCGAGTAGTAGGCTTAATTTTTCGTTGTTACCAAATAAGGCAGTCGATTATAAACCTAATTGGCAGCAGTCGTGCAATTCACTACTTTCGAAATGGAACTTTAAACAAATGAAAATTTTATTCTTCAATACTTTGGTCGTTTAAGACAAAAATTATCGGTACTACATTTCCAAAAACATGGTTCAAAGACAGCAAAGGATTTTAGATTTAATTAAATTCAGGATTTTACTAATCGTGCTTAAATGTGAGAAGTAACAGAAGTACAGACGATTTACTTCACTCTTTCTAGATTGGGGTTATGGGCCTCATTTTACACGCTGATCAAATAATGTAGTCTATTATAAAACGAAAACTAATCAGGATTATATACTAATCCGCAGCGTTTGCACAAATCATAACTTTAGAAATGAAACGTGTAACAAATGAAAATTTTGTTCTTCAGTATTTTTGTCGATTGCCGAAAATAGTCTTTGTACTTCATCTTCGGAATCAAGGCCAAAAGACAGGAAAGAATTCAATTAAGCTTAACTTCGGTTTTTACTAATCATGATTAGGAGTTCAAAAAACAGACATTGCCGATTTATTTCACTTTTTTTTGGAGCCGGGTGACGGGTTACTTTTTTCTCGCTTCGAAATAATACAGATTATTATCACCTAAACTGGCCGTGATTTTACCACTCATAACTTTCATATAAACTAGAATCATCTACTAATGAATGAGAATTTTGTTTTTCATTATTTTGGTCGATTAAGAGAAATATTATCAATACTTCATTTTTAGAATCAATGCGAGAAGTCAGCAAAGAATTTCAAATTCAAATTAACTCTCTTCTTTCCTAGATGGGCTACTTCAAATGATAGTGCATTCAAAGAAACAGAAAGCATTGTGAATTTTTCTCACTTTTTCTGGAATTGAGTGTCGATTCTTGTTTTCCGCACTTACCAAATAATGCAGTCGATTATGAAGCCGATTGACAGCAGTTGTGCAAGTTCTTATTTTCTGGTGGAAAAGGAACTTTAAACAAATGAAAATTTTGTTCTTCATTATTTTTGTAGATTGAGAGAAATCGACACATCATTTTCAGAATCAAGGCGAGGAGGCAGAAAAGTTATTTCCCATTAAAAGGAACTTTTGCTTCAACTAATTGTATTTAAAAGTGCGAAGAAGCAGAGGAGTTGCCAATTTGCTAATTTTTTCTATAATCGGGCGAAGGACTTGGTTTCAGCTGTTACTAAATAATGTAGTCGATTATAAACCCGATTGGCAGCACTTGTACAATTTATAGCTTTAGAAATGGAACTTCAAACAAATGAAAATTTTGTTCTCCATTATTTTTCTCGTTTAAGAGCAATCAACTATCTAAAAGTATCAACTATCTAAAGAGTATAATCACTTCATTTCTGGAATCAATGCAAGAAGATAGCAAAAGGAATTAAAATTAAAATGAACTCCGCTTTTTCCTTAACGTGCTGCATCAAATTAAGAAGTGCATTTAAGAAAACAGAAACAACAGAACAAGGAAAGGAATCGTTCCCTTCTTTTTGTGGAAGCATCAAATGATGGTCTCGTTTTTTATACTTACCAAGTATTGTAGTCGATTATAATACCCGCTTAGAAGTTGTTATAAAACTTTTAACTTTCTTATAGAAATAGAACTTCAACAAATGAAAATTTAGTTCTTCATTACTTTGGTCGATTCAAAAACATGCATTGGTATGTTGTTTTTGGAATCAAATCTAAAAGACAACAACAGATTTCAAATTAAGATGCATTCCGGTCTATTTTAGTCTTGATGCTCCAAATTAGGAATGTATTTAGAAATTAAAAACAGAACATTTTCTTTGAGCATAATGAGGAGAATCTCCATATTACCCATATACACAGCGTTCAAACCCTTTTCCAATTCCACATAGAAAAGTCGGAAAACACATAGAACCTAACTTAGTCCTTTAAAAATTACCGGGCAACTTCCCTTTGGGAAACAGACTTCTGGCTTTTCAGTCCGGAATCCACGCGTTCGAGTTCACTGTTGACATGGATATTCATAGCCGTTCAGAATCGGTATTAAGCTGTAGATCCCGTTGTCACTAGCCTTTGTGTAATAAAAAATATGACTGTAGCTTTCAATACCAAACAAAAAATTCTCAATACCTATTCATCATGGTCGCTTTATTTGATCAAGTGAAACAAGTGTAAAAAATATGCAATATAAAATATTTGGGGTCTTCTTACTAAATTGCATGATATTAAATTACAGACAGTTGACTTCCTGTTGGTGCACAGTCCATGTGTTTGAATTTCCCTGTTATCATGGAAGCTCTCAATCATTTATAATAGGGTTTAAGCAGCATTAGGTTTTAGTCTAGTTGTATGTCGTGTTTCAAAAAAATTGACTGAATAGCGACAAACCATATTATTCCCTATATAATAATAACCTAAGTTATCTGTCCTTCTGTCCTCAGGTCAATCTAAATATGATATGAGACTGGAGTTCGAATTGTAATACTGCTTTTTGTCACTCTACGTCGTATTTTTCAAATGACTAGCAGCCATCTCGAACTCTATTAAAATATGTGATTAATGATGATTTAAGAAGAAACAAAACGCGTTTCCTCGTCACTGACTGATCCTGTCACAGTGACAATGGGTTTCATAATACCTTGAAATTGTAGGGATTATATATATATATATATATATATATATATATATATATATATATATATATATATATATATATATATATATATATATATATATATATATATATATATATAATAGCCTAAGTTATCTGCCGTCTGTCTTCGAATTTATGAAGCGGTTGGACCTGGAATGGATAGAGGCATCCATATTAGATTCTTAATGAGTAAGGGTTAGCAAAATTTAAAGTCAGTAAAGTTTATCTTGTCCAAAACTATCCATCCAATTCTAAGATAAATTGGTATAAATATGGCTTCATATCACAACGCTGAATACTGTCGTCTGTAAAACGTTCGAAATTTACCCCTTCCCCCGAGCGAGCGTTTCACGCCATATTTCAAGCCCTATTTTCCCCGGTTAAGAATAGGCGATTAAATTTATCCCTTTATCACATAATAAATAGATAAAAGAAACATTTTCTGCCATTATGACATCATTCCTTTAACCATCTCCTATAATCATTTCTTATTTTAAATTATTTAAATTCAAAGCGAGTAAAGTTTATCTTCTCCTAAACTATCGATCCGATTCTAAATTAAATTGGTATAAATATGCTTCATATCACAGCGAAAAATACTGTCGTTTTTAAATTCATCATGGTCGCTTTATTTGATCAAGTGAAACAAGTGTAAAAAATATGCAATATAAAATATTTGGGGTCTTCTTACTAAATTGCATGATATTAAATTACAGACAGTTGACTTCCTGTTGGTGCACAGTCCGTGTGTTTGAATTTCCCTGTTATCATGGAAGCTCTCAGTCATTTATAATAGGGTTTAAGCAGCATTAGGTTTTAGTCTAGTTGTATGTCGTGTTTCAAAAAAATTGACTGAATAGCGACAAACCATATTATTCCCTATATAATAATAACCTAAGTTATCTGTCCTTCTGTCCTCAGGTCAATCTAAATATGATATGAGACTGGAGTTCGAATTGTAATACTGCTTTTTGTCACTCTACGTCGTATTTTTCAAATGACTAGCAGCCATCTCGAACTCTATTAAAATATGTGATTAATGATGATTTAAGAAGAAACAAAACGGTTTCCTCGTCACTGACTGATCCTGTCACAGTGACAATGGGTTTCATAATACCTTGAAATTGTAGGGAGTATATATATATATATATATATATATATATATATATATATATATATATATATATTATATATATATATATATATATATATATATCCCCTATATAATAATAGCCTAAGTTATCTGTCTTCGAATTTATGAAGCGGTTGGACCTGGAATGGATAGAGGCATCCATATTAGATTCTTGATGAGTTAGGGTTAGCAAAATTCAAAGAGAGTAAAGTTTATCTTCTCCTTAACTATCCATCCAATTCTACAATAAATTGGTATAAATATGGCTTCATATCACAACGCTGAATACTGTCGTCTGTAAAACGTTCGAAATTTACCCCTTCCCCCGAGCGAGCGTTTCACGCCATATTTCAAGCCCTATTTTCCCCGGTTAAGAATAGGCGATTAAATTTATCCCTTTATCACATAATAAATAGATAAAAGAAACATTTTCTGCCATTATGACATCATTCCTTTAACCATCTCCTATAATCATTTCTTATTTTAAATTATTTAAATTCAAAGCGAGTAAAGTTTATCTTCTCCTAAACTATCGATCCGATTCTAAATTAAATTGGTATAAATATGCTTCATATAACAGCAAAAAATACTGTCGTTTTTAAAACATTTGAAATCCACCCCTTCCCCCCTTTTCGAGCATTTAATGCCATTATTTCAAGCTCTATTTTTTCTGGTTAAGAGCAGGAAATTAAATTTATCAATTTATCACATTATAAGTAGGTGAAAATAACAACTTTTTCTAGCATTATGACGTTCTTCCTTTAACCATCTCATTCAATCATTTCTGATTTGAAATTATTTAAATATCGTCTGCATTATTTTTATACTTTTTATCGCTGAACTTAGATATTACGTAAATAATTTTCTTTTATATTTGGCTTAAATAATAGATTAGATACATATGTGATATATTTTAAAATTTAATCATCGATTATTTTTTGTTGCAATGAAAATTTTATCATCGGTATTAACAACAAATTCTTTTCATAAAAGTCTAGGAGTCTATTTCATAGACTAATAAATATCTAGCGTTTAAGTTATATATCTTTGAAAATTAAGAAGTTTGTTCATTTGTGTATTTGTTTTTTAAACATAACCACACGGTTTTCAATCGATTCGCTAAATTTTGGACATCATTCATATATACCTCCAAATAATCACTGCCAATGTTAAAACCTCTGCTGTCCATCCTACCACGTAATACAACAAGATAAATTAAAGTTGGCAACTAACATACGGTCAATAAAGATAAACAAATTATTGAGCGTGTACGAGATAACTTTCAGTCAAAAAACAAACCATTCTTTTACCTGCCTCATAGAATACTTTAGAATTCTGGAAAATTAAAAAAATTTACTGATCCCGTCACATGACGGGCTATATGCTAGTATATATATGTATGTGTGTGTTTGTGTGTGTGTGTATGTGTATGTATGTAACTAGTAAATATATATCTTACTGATTACACGGGAAAATAACCTATATTATTTAATTTGCCCAGGCATTCTTGGGAAAAAAAAACTACTATTTGCAAGCAGTACTATAAGTTTCAATCTTGTTTCATCAAAACCACAAGTCTAGAAATGTGGAACTTCAAATATATTGGGGTTTAAACTGACACTTCTAGGCTGGAAAATTAAGTATTAAAAACTGAAAGGGTATATTCTATATAGATACTTTAGGTTTAATAACTTTAGTAATTATTACATTTATGTAATAATTACTACCCCCAAAATACCTATCTAAAATTCTCTCTTTTTCCCCCTTTTCACTTTTTAACACCAACAGGAGTAAAGTCTCAAGCATAAAGGAGTGCTCGTAGACTTAAATTTTTTTACCCGCCTCTCAAAACTAACGCTTACATAAAATGTTAATTTTCTGTCGACTGGCCACATTTCTGAGCTGTCCTAAGAAATGGTTTCGCTTTTTTAATAACTAAACTGCTGTCTGTGCGCTATTCGAGCGACGATCACTGTTCGCTCTTGACTCCCTCAAAAATGCTGAACTATCCTTGAGTCTCTTGGTAACAAAATCACGTGATTAGTAGCTCTTGGGTTCAACATTTGGGAAAGAAGTGTGTATTCTTGATTCCATTCCATGCAAATTAATTGCCTTATTTAGACGGTCGCTTAGACTCAGACTTTTCGGTTCTCAATTAATTTAAAGTGTCACAGTTCTGGACTTATGTTTCTGATTGTTCAGGGCTGCATTGTATATATATATATATATTCGAAATTCTAAATTTTTCAAAGTTTCATATCCGCTTCATACACTTTAATCAAGTTGTGTATTTATTTTGAACATGAAAATGTATTGTTGACTCACAGCTTAAACACAGATGCATTCTACAGAATATTTGCATCAGTTTTTCAGTTAAATTTCCTATTGACTAATACCTTCAAGTTTTCTTTTGAATATTTTTTTTCACTGACATCCAGGTCTGAGCATTTGTGGCTATCTGAAAGGAAAAGTCCCTAACCGCCACACGCCTCTCGCTGCGAGCTTCATGAAGCGATCCGCGTTTCGACATTTGTGTCTGGCCCCCGAAGCGCCGCGCGATGATCGAAAGGTCGAAGCCGGAACAGGAATGCCAGCGTGGACAAGGAAATACAATATGGCAGTCATATCAGTGACGTTGGAGCACAGAAAGCAATTTACTCCGCTGACAACTCGGAGCAAAGAAAAGAGCTCCCACCCCCCACCCCTCTACAAAAAGAGAAGGAACGGAGAGCTCCTTCACTTCATATCATTCGTTGCCGATTTGGAACGATACGATTTTTCCCGCGTTTTTCTGGGAGGGGAAAGGAAAACGGCTTTTGCTTGAACCCTTTTTTTTTTTTTTTAAAGAAAAAAAAAAAGAAATGTCGATGGTTGACATTTAGTCTACAGGGCGAAAGAGGCTCGGAGGGCACAAATATACAGCAAATAACTTTCAATGACAATGGGGCGATCCATAAGCAAAGTTTTATTTGGGGTCGATTAGATTGAAATCGAGCATCGATGTTTAGCTGTAGGTATCGCATTCTCCGAAACAATTAAATTATTTCATCATTTTTCTAAATTCCTCCTATCTCAACTTCGGTGTTCGATATTCCAGTAGTGATTTTATTTTTTTAGTAAATGTTTTTTCCCTTAATATAGGTATTATTAAGAGAGATAATAAAAACAGTTATATTTACATTATTTATTATATACTAACTTAAAGATCCGGCGTTACCCGTGTTATTTATGGTTTGTTTATCAAATGCACACAGTTCATTCATAAAAAAAAAAGAAAAATACCATTGAACATCCAGTCAACTATCCAAATGACTTTAAATACAAATGACTTGAAATCGGACATCGATGTTTAACTTTAGGTATCGCATTCGCAGAAACAATTAAAATATTTCATCATTTTTCTAAATTCCTCCTATCTCAACTTCAGTGATCGATATTCCATTACTGATTTTATTTTTTAGTAAATGTTTTTGTCCCTTATTATAGGTATTATTAAGAGAGATATTAAAAACAGTTATGTTTACATGATTTATTATATGCTAACTGAAAGACTCGGCGTTACCCGTGTTATTTATGGTTTGTTTATCAAATGCACAAGGTTCATCCATAATAAAAACAGGCAAATCCCATTGAAAATCCAGTCAACTATCCAAATCACTTGAAATCGGGCATCGATGTTTAGCTCTAGGTATCGCATTGGCCGAAATAATTAAATTATTTCATCATTTTGATAAATTCCTCCTATCTCAACTTCAGTGATCGATATTCCATTAGTGATTTTATTTTTTAGTAAATATTTTTTCCCTTAATGTAGATATTATTAAGAGAGGTATTAAAACAGTTATATTTACATGGTTTATTACATGCTAACTGAAGGACCCTCCGTTACCAGTGTTATTTATGGTTTGTTTATCAAATGCACACAGTTCATCCATAATAAAAACAGGCAAATCCCATTGAACATCCAGTCCACTATCTAAATGACTTTAAATACAAATGACTTGAAATCGGGCATCGATGTTTATCTCTAGGTATCGCATTCAACGAAAGAATTAAATTATTTCATCATTCTGCTAAATTCCTCCTATCTTAACTTCAGTGATCTATATTCCATTAGTGATTTTATTTTTTTAGTAAATGTTTTTACCTTAATATAGGTATTATAAAGAGAGATATTAAAAGCAGTTATGTTTACATGGTTTATTATATGCTAACTGAAGGACCTGGCGTTACCCGTGTTGTTTATGGTTTGTTTATCAAATGCATACGGTTCATCCATAATTAAAACTAGCAAATCCCATTCAACATCCAGTCAACTATTCCAATGACTTGAAATGGGCATCGATGTTTAGCTCTAGGTATCGCATTCACCGAAATAATTAAATTATTTCATCATTTTGATAAATTCCTCATATCTCAACTTCAGTGATCGATATTCCATTACAGATTTTATTTTTTTATTAAATGTTTTTTCCCTTATTATCGGTATTATTAAGAGAGATATTAAAAATAGGTATATTTACATGTTTTATTATATGCTAACTGAAGGACCTGGCGTTACCCGTGTTATTTATGGTTTGTTTATCAAATGCATACGGTTCATCCATAATTAAAACAGGCAAATCCCATTCAACATCCAGTCAACTATCCAAATGACTTTAAATACAAAAAACTTGATACTCATAATTTGATTTTTTAAATTATTTAGTTTTTAATAGTTTTAAATTTCTTTATTATTTGATTTTTCGATTTTTTTTTTCAATTATTTGATTCGTAAATTTGTAATGTGAGTTGTTTTTCCTTCTTAAGTTCTATAGCCTGTTACAAGCCAAAGTTTCCTCTATCCGCCCCTATCCAGTGAAACAAACTTTCGTTGGTTTATTTTTATCTGTTTTAAATTTTTTTCACATTATCTATCCATCCTAGTCCAGTGATTCACAACTTTGTTAAAGTGCCTCCCTCCCTAAGGAGCCAAAATGAGTTCAACTCCCCCCTTTCTTAAAAATTCCGTAAAGTATACGAAATGAGAAGTATTCAATTATAAGAGGCAAAATGTCTAAGTAATTTTATTGAATAGAATAATACACCAATTATTGTTACTAAGACATGCTCAAGAAACACTCAGAAGAATACTGTTAAGTATATTTTTCTGAATGTCGACCCAATTTCCCACATGAGATCATTGAAGATGAAGATTACTATTTATGGTAGCGTTACGTAAAATACATAATTAATGTAATAAATTTATTTGGTATTTTTTAAATTAAGTTTGAAAGTCAGAACAAGCTCACTTCCCATCAGCATCGTTCCACCGCCCCCGTTGAGAACCAATGATTTAGTCGTTAGTCCATCCTCTTCGATTTTTACTTTCATTTCTCGAAAAAGTTATCTGTATATTTATGCATATGACCATATCATCTAATAAGAGCAGGCCCAGCTATAAGGTACAGAAGATTAAGCACAATCTAGGGGCACAATCCGTATCGTTCCGTATTTCTGTCATTTTCATTTTTGAGGGAATATCTTCTTTTTCCTTAATTTCATCGCGATTCTCTCTCTATTAATTTAAGCCATCCATTTTGTTTTCTTTCCGAAACCTTGAAGAGTTTGGACCACAATGAAAAATGCCTGTTGTTTGGACTCCTTTCTCTATCTCTCTGTCTCTTATCCACCCTCCTCAATTATTTTCTAACAACCTTTCTCCCATTTAGCTCTAACATCTCCTACCGTTTGTATGTCCATCTCTCCCAACTATCGCACCTTTTGGCCTTTGTTGCTGTAACATCATCTTGTAAGCATTTGAAAATTTCAAAACTGAGAACTGAATGTAAAAACTACAAAAATTAAAAACTTTAATACATAAAAGCATAAAAAGCAATTACAGATAGAAGAATGAAAAAAAATGAGATAAAGCAAATTTTTATAGTAGAAATTCTGAGGTTAAAGTTAAAAAAATTAATGGACTATTTAGAAATAAGGAAAGTTTGTATGAAACACTGTCAAATTTGTAAATACAAGGTTGTCTAACGCTAGTAATATGAAGATATAATTTATGATTGTGATCAGCAAAATTAACTAAAAATGGAACGTTGGTGGTGAATGGTCTACCTACGAAAAAGTTACAGAGTTTAAATATCTTGTAAAAACTGTTATCAACAGGAATGGACTGAATGTTGAAATTGGTTAACTTTTAATGCTGGACTAACTTTTAATAACTACTAATATCACGTATAATTAGCAATAGAGCTCAAATTATTATGCCCAAAACACTAATTTGATGAGTAGTTCCCTGTGGCCACAAAAGCTGGATATTGAGTAAGAATTTACAAAACAGACTACTAATTTTTGAAAGAAAAATACTACGCAAAATTTTTTGTAATGATCAAGAAAGTAACGTCTTGTGAATTCTTTCCAATCATGAAATTTATAATTCATATATACAGCCAGACAGTGTTAATATTATCAAATCAAGCCTGAATAACGTACTTTGGACAATTATTCGGGTTAGAGGATAACAACCCCACTAAGCTATTAGCTCTCAACAAACCTGGAGGCTTCATGAAACGAGGAAAATCTTCATTCGGATGGCTCGAAGATGTTGAGAAAAACTTTAAAATATTAAAGATTACCAACTGGAAACACCTAGTATCTGACAAAATCCGATGTAAAAAATTTGTTGGGATGGCCTGGCTTGTTAGAACAAGCCAGGGATGAAGTATCAAGAAGAAGTAATGTGAGAATGTTGGAGAAAATATCATAATATTAAGCTAACAGCATAAAATATTGGGGACATTTCATATGCATAACTTAATTAAATTATAAGTATTTTGCCTAATCCCTAAAATATAATGAAATAGAATGTAACTGAAATTATGACATCTCCCATTTTCCACTGATGTAATTCAAAAGGTATAATATTAATTTTTCCCTATTTCTTATCATTGTTACCATTTGAATCGTTATCATTTGTCATGAGCTAATAAGCTATATAATACAATAAAAAGCATATAGCGACTCTACTAATATGTATAGAAAGCTTAAAGTAATGTATTTTCATAAAGACATAATTTTAAAACTTTTTTCAGCCTTATTAAAATAGTGACAGACTGTAAGAGTATATTATCAGGTAAAAATCTTAACAATTAATACTGTGTATTTTTATTAAAAATTTATTGAATCCTTTTTTTTTTCAAATACAATATATCTACAAGGTAAATTCAATAACAAAATGTATCTCTTTCAGAAAAATAAACATTTTTATACCTTATATATATACCTTATATAAATGAAGTTATGTTGAACAGTAACACTTTTGATAGTGGAACATTCAATTAATGACATGAGAGTTTGATTAAAATATAATGCGTACCATGTTGAAATTATCTTTTTAATTATTACAACAATAAAAAAATAATATTTAATCCTCATTTCTAACAATCATCACTTTAAGCTTTAATGTTGTTAGTGCTAAGTTATTAATGTGTAATACAATGGTTGATACAGATTAGAAAGCATAATTTGCAGGGCTTTGAACCGTCATCTTTTCCTCCCGGTTTCCGTTCTGGTTCAATTTTAAAAAAATAATGATTCAGTTCCGGTTTTCGTTCCTCCAAAAAAAAATCTATTTTCCGTTTTCTGTTCAATTCTGAATGAATAATTTTTATTTTATGAATATTCTTATTTGTGTTAAAAATATAATTCTATCAAAATTTAGAAGATTTTATTCTGTTTTTAATTGGTATACTATGTGAATTGATACAATTAACCAACATGTACTATACGAGCGTCGAGCAGACAATGGCGAGCATTGGCATTGTTATCCATTATCAAAATTTCATTTGACAACTGAACATTCGATTGTATTAAATCTGTCTTCTACATGTAGTTTCATGCAAAACTGAAACAGATAAGTACTAAGGAACATCAAAACAGGAAATCGAGAAGCAATCAACATAAAATGAAGATAATTATATGGTTGACGTTAAATTAGAAAATATTGATAATTTGGTTACAGTAACAAAATGAGTGATAATATATCGAACCGAAATAATTCGATATTTTATTTTGGTTCACAGTTCCGGATTTCGTTCCGACCAAAATAACGGTTTTCGGTTCTTGAGCGAATGAATAATTTTATTTTATGTATATTCTTATTTGTACTAAAAATATAATTTTATCTTAAACAGAAAATGTAATTCCAATTAAAATTTAGATGATTTTATTTTTTCTTAATTGGTACATTGTATGAATTCATACTATTAATCAGCATGTACAATACAAGCGGTGAGCCGACAACGGCAATCATTGACATTGTTATCCATTATCAAAATCGCATTTGATGACTGAACTTTCAACTGATTTAAATCTGCCTTTTACTAGTAGTTTCATGGAAAACTAAAACAGAAAAGTACTAGTGAACATCAAAACCGGAAATCGAGAAGCAACAGATATGTAATGGCGATAAATGTATGCTTGACATTAAATTAGAAAATAGTGATTAGTTGGTTACAGTAACAAAATGACTGAAGATATATCGAACCGAAATAAACCGATATTTTTTCTGGTCCGGTTTTTGTTCCAACAAAAATAACGGTTTTTTTTTTCGGTTTCGGTTCAGTTCCGGTTTTTGTTCCACTGAACTAACGGTTTTTTCCGGTTTTCGGTTGAGTTCCGGTTTTCGTTCCACCAACAACGGTTTTTTCCGGTTTTGTTCAGTCGGTTTGAAGCCCAGCAATACAGTGTCTATTAGTGGATTGTTCTCAACATTAAAGACTGAAAACCTATTTGAGAAAAATAATAGAGCAAGAACATCTTTTTACAGCTACTGAATTTCAAAACAGTACTTTCTTAATAAAGATGCCTCGAATTAACTGTATATTACACATTAAATTTTGTAATATATATACATCATTTTTAAATTCATTTTTAAAAATTTTTAATTTTTTTAATGTTGCTTGAATAAATTTTAAATGTTGCTTACACATATACATTAAATTAGATGATTTTTAAGTTCATTAAAAAAGTCTTTTAATCTTTAAAATATTGCTTGCGTTTAATTTTAAACTTTTCCTGTTATTTTTTGTATAATTATTTAAATTATTTTTTAAACATTTCAAGGTATTATTTTGTTGATTGACGGATTGATAATTTGTTGAACTTTTATGGGTATATGTTGAATTTTCATGACAAATTCGGACTTTTCTAAATTTAAATAGTTCTTTAATAATTTAATTGAACTCTAAACTGGAAATCGATGTGATATTTATTTTATCTTATATTATGAACTGGTAAAAGTTTTATAGGAATATATGATATATTAAGTTGCTAAAAACAATTTAATAATTAAAAAATTCAGAAAACTGAATTTTTTCTACTTATTTGAATTTTTTTTAAATATGCAATTATTAGTTATATTTCAACATATAGGAGTTCATATTACAAGTTTCACAACCCTAAGTTCATTTACAAAAATGCATTTTAATATCCAACGTCCGTTAAATGGTTAAATAATTTTAAGTTTTTTTTTCAAATTTTTTTTAAATTTAAAGTTAATTTTAGACATTGGCTTGAAGTGATATGGTCTATCGTTTTGTAGACAAGTGTTGGTGAATGAGAGCGGGGATTACTGCTCTGCTGGTTAAAGCAGATTTCTGACGGCTACAAACGTCCATGCCAGAAGCGGGATTCAAACCCGCAAACTCTGGTACCGAAGAGCAGCGATCCATTTGGCCATCTTTTAGTCATTGTCTTACATTTTGGAACTCAAATTCGTTGCCATTTAGTTTACTTTTTATTATTTTTCCTTTATTAAAGCAAATATACAAATATTTATAGTGTTATTTTTAATAACAATGTATAGTTTAATCGGTCTCCGTACACAACGTTATACGTATAAGTTCTGTCATCGAATCAATGAAAATGTTTTATTACTGAAAATTATGTTATCTAAATGCAATTACATTATACATTTTGTATGCACTTCTGTAGAATTCACAAAAGTTAGTTCATAAATACGTTGAATAGAGTTCATTTTCTCCAATATTCATAAGAAATCAACAGAAAAAATAATTAATGATATTAGAAAAATGCATTATTAATATTGCGTATGTAAAGTAGTATTAAATATCATTTTTAACATTAATATATTATTTAAACGTTATCCGTATGCGTTCTGTGATCGAATCAATGAAAATGTTTTATTACTGAAAATTATCTGTTATGTAAATGCAATTACATTATACATTTTTATGCAATTCTACAGAATTTACAAAACTTAGTTCATAAATACGTTGAATAGAGTTTATTTTCTCCAATATTCATAAGAAATCAACAGAATAAAAAAAATGTATACCATTTTTTAAAGAATGCATTATTAATATTGCATATGTAATGTATTATCAAATGCATTTTTGACATTAATATACTGTTTAAACATTATCCGTATACGTTCTGTCATCGAATCAATGATGCCAGAAAGTATGTTTTATTACTGAAAATTATCTGTTATCTAAATGCAATCACATTATACATTTTGTATGCAATTCTGCAGAACACATGAAACTTAGTGCATAAATACGTTGAATAGTGTTCATTTTCTCCAATATTCATAAGAAATCAACAGAATAAAAAAAGTAATACCATTTTTTAAAAAATGTATTATTGATATTTCATGCATAATGTATTATTAAATGCATTTTTAACATATTGTTTAAACGTTACCCGTACACGTTCTGTGGCCGAATCAATGAAAATGTTTATTACTGAAAATTGTTTGTTATCTAAATGCAATTACATTATACAATTTGTATGCAATTCTACAGAACTCACAAAACTTAGTTCTTAAATACTTTGATTAAAGTTCATTTTCTCCAATACTCATAAGAAAATTAATGCCTTTTTTAACAAATTAAACTCTTTTCTCAAATCATGAATAGTAATAAAAAGTACAGATTAAATAAATTATGAGTTTCACTCTAAAACTTTTTATTTCGTTTATCCAAATAAGATAAAATCTAAGTTTAATAATAGTTATTGTTGTATTTATGTTTTAATTCCTGCTTTAAGTGATATTTATTTAGTAAATCCACACTGATCAATTTATTCTTTACAAATACGTTGCTTTCTGTTGCAGTTGTGTTTTTGTTTCACGTCTCCAATTAATTCTAATCCGGGAAGCTTTTCTCAATCCCTCTACGATATAAATAAGAAAATTACTATTGAGTAAAAAGTAGAAATTTTAAATTTAAATATTTTTTTAGAATGAATTAATCCGTATGAAAGAATGATAAAATATAATCTTTTTAATGGTTATAGTTTTAATATACTTTTTTTTAATTTCTGCTTTGAATATCACTGCTTTTAATAATTACAAACTAGCAGTGTATGGTTTCACAATTATATTGCTTTTTGTTGTGGTTATGTTTTTGTTTTTCCGTGATAATCATGTCATCATCCTTTATGCATGCTATTACATTAAGCCTTTTATATGCAATTTTATAGAACTCATAACACCTTCTTTATAACCTTTATAACTGTTATAGTTTTAATGCACTTTTTTTTTAATTTCTGCTTTGAATATCCCTGCTTTTAATAATGACAAACTAGCAGTGTATGGTTTCATAATTACATTGCTTTTTGTTGTGATTATGTTTTTGTTTCTTCCATGATAATCATGTCATCATGTGCTTTATGCATGCTATTACATTAAGCCTTTTATATGCAATTTTATAGAACTCATAACACCTTCATCATAACCTTTATAACGGTTATAGTTTTAATATACTTTTTTTTAATTTCTGCTTTGAATATCACTGCTTTTAATAATTACAAACTAGCAGTGTATGGTTTCACAATTATATTGCTTTTTGTTGTGATTATGTTTTTTCCATGATAATCATGTCATCATGTCCTTTATGCATGCTATTACATTAAGCCTTTTATATGCAATTTTATAGAACTCATAACACCTTCTTCATAATCTTTATAACTGTTATAGTTTTAATACACATTTTTTTAAATTTCTGCTTTGAATATACCTGCTTTTAATAATGACAAACTAGCAGTGTATGGTTTCACAATTACATTGCTTTTTGTTGTGATTATGTTTTTGTTTCTTCAGTGATAATCGTGACATCATGTCCTTTATGCATGCTATTACATTAAGCCTTTTATATGCAATTTTATAGAACTCATAACACCTTCTTTATAACCTTTATAACTGTTATAGTTTTAATATACTTTTTTTTAATTTCTGCTTTGAATATCACTGCTTTTAATAATTACAAACTAGCAGTGTATGGTTTCACAATTATATTGCTTTTTGTTGTGATTATGTTTTTGTTTCTTCCGTGATAATCATGTCCTCATGTCCTTTATGCATGCTATTACATTAAGCCTTTTATAGGCAATTTTATAGAACTCATAACACCTTCTTTATAACCTTTATAACGGTTACAGTTTTAATATACTTTTTTCTTAAATTTCTGCTTTGAATATCCCTGCTTTTAATAATGACAAACTAGCAGTGTATGGTTTCACAATTACATTGCTTTTTGTTGTGATTATGTTTTTGTTTCTTCAGTGATAATCGTGACATCATGTCCTTTATGCATGCTATTACATTAAGCCTTTTATATTCAATTTTATAAAACTTATAACCTTCATAATCTTTATAACTGTTATAGTTTTAATACACATTTTTTTAAATTTCTGCTTTGAATATTCCTGCTTTTAATAATGACAAACTAGCAGTGTATGGTTTCACAATTATATTGCTTTTTGTTGTGATTATGTTTTTGTTTCTTCCATGATAATCATGTCATCATGTGCTTTATCATGCTATTACATTAAGCCTTTTATATGCAATTTTATAGAACTTATAACACCTTCTTTATAACCTTTATAACGGTTACAGTTTTAATATACTTTTTTTTTAATTTCTACGTTGAATATCCCTGCTTTTAATAATGACAAACTAGCAGTGTATGGTTTCACAATTATATTACTTTTTGTTGTGATTATGTTTTTGTTTCTTCCATGATAATCATGTCATCATATCCTTTATTAATGGATTACATTAAGCATTTTGTATGCAATTTTATAGAACTTAAAATACCTTCTTCATAAATTCGTTGAAAACAGTGTTAATATTTTTTTTAATCTTGTATTAAAATTTAACAAAATCCAAAACTGTTATCATTTAATTTACGAATCAAAGGTTTAACTTTAATGAAGAATAAAATTGAAAATTTAGATGAAAGGAAAATTATGAATTTTACTTTTACACATTTTTTAGAATTAATTAATTCGTATCAAATAACGGTAAAAGCAAAATTTAATAATTGCTATAATTCATTTTTTTTTAATTCATGCATTCAATGATATGGTTTTTAGTTATTACAAACTGGCAGTATTTGGTGCTATAATTAAAATGCTTTTTGTCGTGTTTCTCATTGCTCTTTGTGCTTCCAATTTAATTCTAGTGGAGGAAGCTTTTTTCAGTTTTTTAAGATATCTATAAAAAGTTCAGATTATTTTAGCACTTAAGAACTTCTCCTTAAAACATTTTTAAGTTAATTGTTCTATTTCAAATAATGATAAAATCTAATTGTAGTTATGATCTTTTTATGAAATGTTTCTGTTTTCAATGGTTGTGTTTTTTTCTTCATACTGGCATTGTTTGGTTCCATAATTATAATGTGTTTTGCTATGTTTTTGTTTTTCTTGTTTATGTCCATGATAATCATGTGATTATATGCTTCATATAAGTAACTTAATTATACATTTTATGTAGCTATGCGTAGCTACAGAAAATGTATAATTAAAGCAAATTTCACAATAAAATTATTAATTACACTATAAAAGCTAATTGTTCTATTTCAAATAATGCTAAAATCTAATTGAGGTTACAATCTTTTTATGAAATGTTTCTGTTTTCAATGATTGTGTTTCTTATTATTTTTTAAACTCATATTGTTTGTTTCATAATTATAATGTGTTTTGCTGTGTTTCTGTTTTTCTTTATGTCCATGATAATCATGTGATTATATCCTTCATATATGAAACTTAATTATACATTTTATGTAGTTATGTCTAACTTACAGTATTTTGTTCATATATTCATTGAATAGTGTTAGTTTGCCGGCATATTCGTTGGAAATCATCAAGAACTGAAATTTGTATCATTTTTTAACAAATCAAACTTTTAAAGATAATTAAGAATAAAAATATTAAAATGAAGATTAAAATTGTGAATTTCACTTTAAAAATTATTAATTTCACTATACCCATATTTTTAAATTAATGTATTCACATTAAATAATGATAAAATCAAAATTTAATAATGGTTATATTTTAAACATTTTAATAAATTTCTACTTTCGATTAAAATGTTTCTTAGTCATTCCACAATGACAATGTCTTTTTAGTTGCGTTTCTGCTTTTTCTTTGTGTATCCATTTACTTTTAGTCAAGGAAGCTTTTTGCAATCTCTCCTATGATATAATAAAAAAATTCAAATTAAATAAGACATTAGGAACTAACCTTTAAAACATTTTTAATTAAATAATTTGTATAATATACTTATAAAATGAAGTCTAATTAATGGTTTACAGTTCTGTTATTTTTTAATTGCTGCTTTTAATAATATTCTTTCTAAGTAGTTTCAAACTAACAAAGTATACTCCTTTAATTATATTAGTTTCATGTCTTCCTTTAATTTTAGTCAGGAAAGCTTTTTTCGGTCTCTTCTACAATATAAATAAGTACAAATGAAATAAATTATGAATTTACCTTTAAAACATTTTTTAATTAATTTATCCATAGCAAGCAATAAAATCTAAATTTCATAATGATTATAGTTTTAATCTATTATTTTAAATTTCTTATTTCGGTGATACTGTTTTTCAGTAACTATTTTAGTAATTCAACACTTATTAATTTAAGTACTATAATTACATTTATTTTTGTTGTTTTTCTATTTTTGATTCATGTCTCCATTTAATTCTAATTGGGGAAGCTTTTACCACTCTGAAATAAAAAATTATGCTTTCCAATATAAATAAAAAAAATCAAATTAAGTAAGAATCTATTAATTTCCCTTTAAAACACTTTTTAAATTTATTAGCATTAAATAAAGATAAAATATAAGCTATAATCTCATTTATAATTTATACTTTCAATGATATTCTTCCTTTTTTAAAAAACTGACACTGTTTCTTTCCACAATTACAAATCTTTTTTACGTGTTTCTGTTTTATGTCTCCACTTAATTCTGATTGGGAATCTTTTACAATCTCGATATAAATAAAAACGATAGTCTCCGATATAAATAAAAAAAATATTCAGATTAAATAGGAATTTGTGAATTTCACTTTAAAATATCATTCCAAATTAATAAGTGTTAAATAATAATAAATATTTAGTTTCTTTTTTAATTTAAGCTTTCGGTGATATTGTTCTTATAATTAATATAAATAAAATAATATAATATAAAATAATATAAAATATAAAAAATATAAAAATATATAAAATATATATTAATATAAATAAAAAAATTCGAATTAAATAAAATTCTATTAATTTTCCTTTAAAACACTTTTTAAATTTATTAGCATTAAATAATTTATTAGATAAAATATAAGCTATAATCTCTTTTATAATTTATACTTTCGATGTTACTCTTCCTTTTTTAAAAAACTGACACTGTTTCTTTCCACAATTACAAAGCTTTTTTACGTGTTTCTGTTTAATGTCTCCACTTAATTCTGATCGGGAATCTTTTACAATCTCGATATAAATAAAAACGATAGTCTCCGATATAAATAAAAAAAATATTCAGATTAAATAGGAATTTATGAATTTCACTTTAAAATATCACTCCAAATTAATAAGTGTTGAATAATAATAAATATTTAGTATCTTTTTTAATTTAAGCTTTCGGTGATATTGTTCTTATAATTAATATAAATAAAATAATATAAAATATAATATAAAAATATATAAAAATATATAAAATAATATATTAATATAAATAAAAAAATCGAATTAAATAAAATTCTATTAATTTCCCTTTAAAACACTTTTTAATTTATTAGCATTAAATAAAGATACAATGTAAGCTATAATCTCTTTTTTAATTTATACTTTCGGTGATATTCTTCCTTTTTTTAAAAAACTGACACTGTTTCTTTACACAATTACAGAGCTTTTTTACGTGTTTCTGTTTTGTATCTCCACTTAATTCTCATCGGGAAGCTTTTACAATAATCTATAAAAATAAAAACGATAATCTCCGATATAAATAAAAAAAATATTCAGATTAAATAGGAATTTATGAATTTCACTTTAAAATATCACTCCAAATTAATAAATGTTGAATAATAATAAATTTTTAGTATCTTTTTTAATCTAAGCTTTCGGTGATATTGTTCTTATAATTAATATAAATAAAATAATATAAAATATAATATAAAAATATATAAAAATATATAAAATAATATATTAATATAAATAAAAAAATGCAAATTAAATAAAATTATATTAATTTCCCTTTAAAACACTTTTTAATTTATTAGCATTAAATAAAGATACAATGTAAGCTATAATCTCTTTTTTAATTTATACTTTCGGTGATATTCTTCCTTTTTTTAAAAAACTGACACTCTTTCTTTACACAATTACAGAGCTTTTTTACGTGTTTCTGTTTTATATCTCTACTTAATTCTCATCGGGAAGCTTTTACAATAATCTATATAAATAAAAACGATAATCTCCGATATAAATAAAAAAAAACATTCAGATTAAACAGGAATTTATGAATTTCACTTTAAAATATCACTCCAAATTAATAAGTGTTGAATAATAATAAATATTTAGTATCTTTTTTAATTTAAGCTTTCGGTGATATTGTTCTTATAATTAATATAAATAAAATAATATAAAATATAATATAAAATATATAAAAATATATAAAATATAAATAATATATTAATATAAATAAAAAAATTCGAATTAAATAAAATTCTATTAATTTCCCTTTAAAACACTTTTTAAATTTATTAGCATTAAATAAAGATGAAATATATATAAGCTTTAATCTCTTTTCTATTTTATGCTTTCGATGGTATTCTTCCTTATTTTAAAAGCTGACACTGTTTCTTTTCACAATTACAAAGCTTTTTTACGTGTTTCTGTTTTATGTCTCTACTTAATTCTCATCGGGAAGCTTTTACAATAATCTATATAAATAAAAACGATAATCTCCGATATAAATAAAAAAAACATTCAGATTAAACAGGAATTTATGAATTTCACTTTAAAGCATTGCTCTAAATTAATAAGTGTTAAATAATGATAAAATCTAAGTTTTAGTATCTTTTTTAATTTAAGCTTTCGGGGAATTGTTTTTTTTTAACGGACAATGTTTGTTTCCATAATTATAATGCTTTTTGTTGTTTCTGCTTTTGCTTCATGTCTCTATTTAATTCTGAGCTTTTTCCAGCCTCTCCTCCGATTATCCGTAGCTATTTCTTCACCCAGAGTTCTCTCTCTTCTATGTAATAGACAGGAAATCTCCCAATTTCCTTTAAAACATATTTTAATTGATTTATCCAGAGCAAGTAATAAAATCTAAGTTTCGTAATGATTACAGTTTTAATCTATTATTTCAAATTTCTTCTTTTTGTGATACTACTTTACAATAACTGACTATTTTAGTAATTCAACACTTATTAGTTAAAGTATATAATTACACTTGTTTTAGTTGTTTTTCTATTTTTGATTCATGTCTCCATTAATTCTAATTGAGGAAGCTTTTACCACTCTCAAATAAAAAATTATACTTTACAATTTAAATAAAAAATCGAATTAAATAAGAATCTATTGATTTCCTTTTAAAACACTTTTTACATTTATTAGCATTAAATAAAGATAAAATATAGGCTTTAATTTTTTTAAATTTATCCTTTTAATGATATTCTTCCTTTTTTAAAAAACTGACAATGCTTGTTTTTACAATTACAAAGCTTTTTTAAGTGTTTCTGTTTTGTCTCCACTTAATTATGATTGGGGAGCTTTTACAATTCTCTATTTAAATAAAATCGGTAGCCTCCAATATAAATTTTAAAAAAATATTCAGATGAAATAAGAATTTATTCATTTCACTTTAAAACATTGCTCTAAATTAATCAGTGTTAAATAATAATAAAATCTAAGTTTTAATATCTCTTTTAATTTAAGCTTTTGGTGAATTGTTTTTTTTCTCTTAAACTGACATTGTTTGTTTCCATAATTATAATGCTTTTTGTTGTTTCTGTTTTTGCTTCATGTCTCTATTTAATTCTAAGCTTTTTCCAGCCTCTCCTCCGATTATCCGTAGCTATTTCTTCACCCAGAGTTCTCTCTCTTCTATGTAATAGACAGGAAATCTCCCCATTTCTGATAGTGAAAAGTGGGCGAAAGAAAACATATAGTTGATTGGACGAATTCCTCTGTGAGAAGATAAATAGTTTTCGTACAGTGTTAATAACAGTGTTCAGCAGTCTATTGCCTTGGCTATAATACAGCGGGGTTTCTCATTCACAGCCTTATTGGAGCATTCAATCAAGGCGTTAGTTGTCTGGATCGGCGACACTTGCTCTTTATAGAGTTCTCCTGAATTTACCAGATAAAGTTTTTCTTTTCCTAGTGGATTTGTGTTTGCAGACTTTAAAAATATAGGTATTTTAAAATTACAGGCAAATTCCAATTATAAATTTTAAAAAGAGCATTGATAAATAGTGTATTGTTATATCTAAAGGATCATTTTTGTTTTACCCTTTATTAAGATAAGACTATAACTGTCCTATAACGTAAAAAGTTATTTGGATTTATGTTTGCATATATTTAAAATATAGGTATATTAAAATTACAGGCAAAACCCAATAATAAATTTTAAAAAGAGCATTGATCAATATCCATCTAAAGATGTATTTTTGTTTTTAATTTTTATTAAGATAAAACTATAACTGTCCTACATTATAAAAAATTATTTGGATTTGTGTCTGCACACTTTTAAAAATATAGGTGTTTTAAAATTACAGGTAAAATCCAATTATAAATTTTAAAAAGAGCATTGATAAATATTGTATTGTTCCGTATAAAGACACATTTTATTTTTAACCTTTATAAAGATAAGACTATAACTGCCCCATCATATAAAAAAAATTATTTGGATTTGTGTTTGCACACTTTAAAAAATATAGGTATTTTAAAATTACAGGTTAAGCCCAATTATAAATTTTAAGAAGAGGATTTCTAAATAGTGTATTGTTATATTTAAAGGAGCATTTTTGTATTAACCTTTATTAAGATAAGACTATGACTGTCCGATAATATAAAAAATTATTTGGATTTATGCTTGCACACTTTTAAAATATAGCTATATTAAAATTACTGGCAAAACCCAATTATAAATTTTAAAAAGAACATTGATAAATAGTGTATTGTTCCGTGTAAAGGTTAATTTTTGTTTTTAATCTTTATAAAGCTAAGACTATAACTGCTCCATAATATAAAAAATTATTTGGATTTATGCTTGCACACTTTTAAAATATAGCTATATTAAAATTACAGACAAAACTCAATTATAAATTTTAAAAAAGAGCATTGATAAATAGTGTATTGTTCCTATAAAGATGTATTTTATTTTTAACCTTTATAAAGATAAGACTATAACTGCCCCATAATATAAAAAAATGTTTGGATTTGTGTTTGCACACTTTTCAGATATATAGGTATTTTAAAATTACAGGCAAAACCTAATTATAAATTTCTAAAAGATCATTAATAAATAGTGTATTGTTATATCTAAAGGTGCACTTTGGTTTTTTAATATTTATTAAGGTAAGACTAACTGTCCCGTAATATAAAAAATTATTTGGATTTATGCTTGCACACTTTTAAAATATAGCTATATTAAAATTACAGACAAAACTCAATTATAAATTTTAAAAAAGAGCATTGATAAATAGGTATATTAAAATTACATGCCAAACTCAATTATAAATTTTGAAAAGAGCATTGATAAATATTGTACTGTTCCGTATAAAGATGCATTTTATTTTTAACCTTTATAAAGATAAGACTATAACTGCCCCATAATATAAAAAATTATTTGGATTTGTGTTTGCACACTTTTCAGATATATAGGTATTTTAAAATTACAGGCAAAACCTAATTATAAATTTCTAAAAGATCATTAATAAATAGTGTATTGTTATATCTAAAGGATCATTTTTGTTTTACCCTTTATAAAGATAAGACTATAACCATCCTATAATATAAAAAATTATTTGGATTTATGTTTGCACAATTTTAAAGTATAGGTATATTAAAATTACATGCAAAACTCAATTATAAATTTAAAAAAAGAGCATTGATAAATATTGTAATGTTCCGTATAAAGGTGAATTTTATTTTTAACCTTTATAAAGATAAGACTATAACTATCCCATAATATAAAAAAAAAAAAAAAAAAAAAAAAAAGAATTTGTGTCTGCACGCTTTTCAGATGCATAGGTATTTTAAAATTACAGGTTAAGCCCAATTATAAATTTTAAGAAGAGGATTTCTAAATAGTGTATTGTTCCATCTATTTAACCTTTTGCAAGACTATAATTGTCCCACAGTATAAAAATGATTATTTGGATTTGTGTTTGCACACTTTAAAAATATAGGTATTTTAAAATTACAGGCAAATTCCAATTATAAATTTTAAAAAGAGCATTGATAAATAGTGTATTGTTATATCCAAAAGTGCATTTCTGTTTTAACCTTTATTATGATAAGATTATAACTGTCCTATAATGTAAAAAGTTATTTGGATTTATGTTTGCATACTTTTAAAATATAGATAATTAAAATCACAGGCAAAACTGAATTATAAATTTTAAAAAGAGCATTGATAAATAGTGTATTGTTCCTATAAAGATGTATTTTATTTTTAACCTTTATAAAGATAAGACTATAACTGCCCCATAATATAAAAAAATGTTTGGATTTGTGTTTGCACACTTTTCAGATATATAGGTATTTTAAAATTACTGGCAAAACCCAATTATAAATTTTAAAAAGAGCTGAATAAAAGAGATAAAATTGTGTATTGTTCCATCTAAAGATGCATTTTTGCTTTTAACCTTTATAAAGATAAGACTATAACCATCCTATAATATAAAAAATTATTTGGATTTATGTTTGCACAATTTTAAAGTATAGGTATATTAAAATTACATGCAAAACTCAATTATAAATTTAAAAAAAGAGCATTGATAAATATTGTAATGTTCCGTATAAAGGTGAATTTTATTTTTAACCTTTATAAAGATAAGACTATAACTATCCCATAATATAAAAAAAAATTGGATTTGTGTTTGCACACTTTTAAAAAGTATGTATATTAAAATTACAGGTAAAACTCAATTATATATTTAAAAAAAAGCATTGATAAATATTTTATTGTTCTATCTAAAAGTGAATTTTTATTAATAAGCTTTACAAACAAAAGACTATAACTTCAAAATTTATTTATAAATCCAAACTACTGTGTTGTATTTTTGTACTTTTTATACTCATATGTGAGATATAATTCCCTATATGAAATTAAATCGTAAAATAAATATCAAGAAAAAATAGAAATACCAAGCCTTTTTAGAATTAATACTTTTAACAACCTTTAGAATATTTTTCATATTTTTTCTGTCACTTCTAAAAATTCACAAGAATGTTTTACGGTGTTTGTAGTTTATAAAATGGATCATGAAAATCGGTAGAATAAACCTAAGCATGTATGATTGTAAATGTACAAAAATTCTTTGGGTAAAATATGAGTAAAATGAAAAAAAAGGTCATCAACAGGACTTAGATGACCCCCACGCACATCCAACTCAAGGGTTTATGGATGTAAAAGCCTAAGCGGGTGGAAAAAACCTTTCGACATTATTCATTTTAAAATTATACACTGAATTATTGTCTTAAAATTTAAAAACTTTATTTTATTATCACTGTTTTTATTAAATATTTTCATTGATATCAAAATTTAATTTGTATAAAAGAGTAGTTTAAATTTAATATATTTTAAATTTCCTTTAACTTATTAATGTGATTGCGATTATTATCTATTCTTTTAAATTATTCGATCTATCTTTCGTTTTCGTATTTTTCAATAAATGTAGGAACAATATTACATCTTACTTCCATGTAGTGTTGAGGGTTACCTACCATTCCGCATTTACAATTTGGTGATTCTAGTTTTCCAATTCTATACAAGTAGGTTGGGCCATCAACAGGACTTATCTAATGTAAAATCCTACTTTTTGTACATTTGTGCAATATTTACATTATGTCAATAATGCACAAATGCATTTCTTGATGAGCCAGGAATATTTTTCATAAATAATTAACTTCAATGTTTATTGATAGAATGTAACTTGTAAACCAGAATTAGTCGACTCTTCTCACTACAAAATAAATGCCTAAAATTTTGTGTTATCGTACTTAAGCATTTAACTTTGCCCTTCTTTACCTCTAATAACTACTATTGTTTCTGTCATCAATAACAAATTGTAAAAATATCATAATAATATGGGATTCTAGTCAAAGAAAAATTTGCCCTCCTACCATTACACCTAATGGCAGATTTTTAAATAGGTTAGCTAAGCTATTACCTGTGGAGGCAAAACTTTGAAGGTGGATACTAAAAACGTAGAATCAACTTCTCTGCATGTCCTATCCCACCAGGTAATGGGCAGCACCATTTTCAACAGTTTTTGGTAGTTATTTTCTTTAACCGACGTCTTTTATTCATCTCAAATTATTAAAAGAGCGTATTTTCTTAGTTGAGTATCCTAGAAATTCAACTGAGAAAGTGTATGTAAATATGCTTGGGATTTTTTTATATTAGAAAAATGTATGACTATGTAAATATGTCATAATATATGAGTTTTATATTCTGTTAGCATGAAGTTTTTGATGTTCCCTTTTTTGTGATTCTAATTAACATTTTCGTAACTTTGGTACATCTATTTTATTATTTACTTTTATTATTGTAAAGAATATAACATATGCGGGGACTCAGTTCAGCCAATAGACGGAACATTTGTAAATTCCCCTCTGCCTCTCCCCCCTCCATAATTTGACCCATAATTATGGAGGATCTTGATTTATAAAAATCTTGATTTTGTTTACACCTTAGGGTTTTTATAAAAAATAATTATTTTAATTTTTACTTTCCTGTTATTGCTCATCCCTTTGATGTTAGGAAAGACTATAAAAAAGGCATAAGTAGGAAAGTCATAAGAGCTATGCCACGCTACGCAGTTACATATGAGATGTTGCTTAAGCTGAACCTTCATTAAACGTCTGTTTTTTGTAAAGAATCCAGTGGAGTTGAGAATGAATAACGATTGAAAGAAAAAAGAAAAAACATATTTAATTCATTTATGAAAAATTTTGATATTTTCTTCTTTGACCAAAAAACAGTGACATTTTACCAACACGAAGTTTAAAATTTAGTTGTGCATTTACTTCGAAATGCTTTACTTATTCACTAGGTAAACATTTTCAAAAGAAATTTTTAAATGCAAACAGTCCAGAAGTAGAACAATTTTCTCCATTGGTTAATATATATCTAGAGCAGTGATACTCAACCTCTTTTAAGCTACCGCCCCCTATGGGACCAAAATGTGTTCAACGCCCCCCTTTGTAAAAATCCTGTAATTTAAATGTAGGGTAGCAGAAGTACTAAATTATTAAAAGCAAAATGTTTAAATAATTTAATTCAATAGAATTACAAATCAAATTTGTATTTTTGAGACAAGCTTACGCAACGCTCAAACGAATGGTTAGGGAGCTGGTCTTCGATTCCGGAGTCCGTCGGTTCGAATCCCTCTGGAGCATAGATGTTTGTAGCCGTTTTAAATTGGCTTTAAGTAGTAGGTCCAGGTCTCAATAGCCTTCTTCTTGCTAAAGAGTGCACCGTAGCACTCCAAACCAAACCAAGCGGATGTTGTTGATTAAATATATTTTTCTGAATGTCAGCCCAGTTTCACGCAGAACATAAGGAATGGAAATGAATGGTTCTGGTACCACCATGTAAGTTTGTTTTATTACTGGTAAAAATCGTGTAAATTGGGTAATTAATGTAATAAATGTATTTTATATTTTAAAAATTAAGTTTAAAAGCCAAAACCTGCTTACATCGCAGCCCTACCACCCGGAAGAAGTGCACTGCCCTCCAGCATCGTCTCAATGCCCCCCCCCCCCGAGGGGTGGTATCATTCCCGATAAGAACCACTAGCCTACACCAAGTCTAATTAGACCCCATCACAATACGCAACTGGTCTATGGTTAAGGATAATATGTAGCCTCACTTTGTGGGAGGAACCACGGGAGCTGAAGACTGGTCTAACCTCAAGAATGAGTCCTCGTAATTTAGAAGCAGGGACCAGGTAGAAGACACCTAGGTTTGTCCTGACACCACCAGAGGTATCGTGGGAAAACTTGGAGGACATTGTGGTCACGAACATATTTTACGCGTCCCAACCGCCATTGATGAACACAGTAGATCTTTGTCCTGCTCGAGCCTCGATCCCGTTACCCACAGGCTACGAGATCGTTGCTTTTACCTATTGAGCTACCGTGACTAACACTTTTCTGTTCAGAGCATAGTAATACTAAAACTGTATTCTTAAAATTAGAACAGATATTTCAAAATTTAGTTTTTAGATTTAGAGAACTCCTGTGATCTGGAGGCCCTGAACAAAGTAATAAAGTTCTCATCTAAAATGTTTTTCACAGATATTCAGTGAATACCCCGCATGCAAGAGCCAAAATTTAGGGGAGGCAAATTCAGTAGGTATCCTGCAAAGTAAAAGAAACTTGTACAAAGACAAATGAATTTTCCAATGATTTTTATGTCCAATACAGTAGACACAATAGACTAATATCTTATTATCACTTTTATATTTTAAAAAAATCTCATAAATTCCCTTTTAATGAATATTATTGCACATTATTCGTTTGTTATTGTCAGAAACCGTCGCAATGCACAGGTTACCTCTCTTTTTTGAATTGGCCACTCTATAGCAGTGAGGCACTATATTTTGTGTAACTAAAAGTAATACTTATATTAACGTATATCTTTTAGAACGTTAGTGTTTTTGTCTTTATCGCTTTATTTCTTATATTGCCAATCCATTTCCAAGTTCTGTAATTCATCTAAGAAAAGTTTCAATGGCATCTGCGCCCATAAGAAACTATGAAATTTGATCCGTCAAAACTATTGATTAAACAAGCCGAACGATGGACAAATGGGTTAAATGTTGCTCTTAGGTCGGGGGTTCTAAACCCATTTCTGGCATGCATGTTCCTATCATGAATAGTTTGGAATTGGCTTTTGCCCGGAAGGGTGTATCAGATAAGCAGCACTTTTTAAATTGACTTAGATGGCGAGTATATCATGTATGACCTATTAAAAGAAACATTTAATTACCAATTTTATTAATACTACATTCATCCTTACGTCTGTTATAATCGAATTTGTCCTTACTAGATAATCATCTGACTCATTGTAAAAGGCGTTACATATATGATACGTCCGTCCTCAACGGGTTAAACCAGTCCAAACTATTAATTCTAAGAACAGTAGGTCCTGGTCTTATTAGCACTTATCCAGTAAAAAAGTAAACCTTAGTGATCCAAACAAAACCAAATCTTAATTAAAGAACTCGGTCCATCTTGTTTTTTTTTTCCATTTAAAAATAGCACATTTTTTATTTTAATGTTTTTATATTTATAGTTTATTTTCATGTATTGCGAATACCCCTTATTTATTTTTTACAATATCACTAAATAATTTTTTCTTTACATAATATTTTATGTATTTTAAAGTTATATAGGGACGCAGAAAAAATAATCTGCATGTTGGCGTTCGATTCCCTCTCCCAAGACCAACTCTAATCCTGATAATTTATTGTCGGTACTCACAGATGTGGAAATAACAGATAGTTTGAGATCAATATTTATTTTCAAAAAATGCTCTTAAAATTTCGTGAAAACCAATCATTGAACATTTGCAACTTAATTAAATGGGGTACCAACATTCTCTAAATAAATTTCCGGATGTTGATAAAAGAGGAACTTCTAAAATAATTTTATTTTAGCCACCTAGTTTTAAATGTCCATTCACGATACAAAATAAATTAATTTTCTAAAGGTATATCAAAGTCATACCAATGCAAAGTAATTAACAAAATAAATTATTGTTAATTACACAATTTACGTGCAGAAATTCTGACTAGAAAATGCTGTTCTTTATCTTAGATGCACGATTCAACAATATAATTTTAAGTTCACTGTAACTGTTTGTTTATTGGTGTAAATAAATTATAACTACTGAGGTACCCTATATTTACTTAATTATGGAGGAAAAACGATGGGTTTTTCTGATATAAAAGTCTCTATGAAACTGATTCATAACAAAGTAATTAAAATTATATAATTTACTTGCTGAAATTCTGATTAGAAAAGGCTGGTTTTTTTTTCTTAGATGCACAGTTCAACAATATAATTTTAAGTTCACTGTAACTGTTTATTTATTGGCATAAATAAATTATAACTAAGGTACGCTATATTTACTTAATTAGGGAGGAAAAACGATGGGGTTTTCTGATATAAAAGTCTCTATGAAACAGATTCAAAACAAAGTAATTGACGAAAATAATTAAAATTACATAATTTACTTGGCCGAACGATGGCCGAATGGTAGAGCACTGCTCTTCGGAACCAGAGTTCGCGGGTTCGAATCCCGCTGATGGCATGGATGTTCGTAGCCGTTCGGAATCGGCTTTAAACTGTAGGTCCCGGTCTCATTAGCCCTCGTGTGCAAAACAGTAGATCGTAGTGCTCCAAACCAAACCAAACCCTAATTTACTTGCTGAAATTCTGATTAGAAAAGGCTGGTTTTTTTTTCTTAGATGCACAGTTCAACAATATAATTTTAAGTTCACTGTAACTGTTTATTTTTTGGTGTAAATAAATTATAACTACTGAGGTACCCTATATTTACTTAATTAGGGAGGAAAAAAATGGGGTTTTCTGATATAAAAGTCTCTATGAAACAGATTCAAAACAAAGTAATTGACGAAAATAATTAAAATTACATAATTTACTTGCTGAAATTCTGATTAGAAAATGTTGTTTTTTTTTCTTAGATACACGGTTTAACAATATAATTTTAAGTTCACTGTAACTGTTTATTGATAGATGTAAATTACTACTGGGGTACCCCACATTTACTTAAATAGGGAGGAAAAACGATGGATTTTTCTGATATAAAAGTCTCTATGAAACTGATTCAAAATATCAAAAAGAAATACAGGCTCTTTTCTGGGGGGGGGGTTCAGCTACTGCATGTAAGATTTTTCTGCTCCTTTATTTAAGTATAAAATACATAAAATATTATATCTGTAAAAAATTACTTATGGAAATTAGGCAAAATAAACAAAAGTTATTTTCAATACAACAAACAAATAAAACAACAAAAATAAACTATAAAACAAAAAATGTAAACAAAAACGTTAACGTTAACAACGTTTTAAAATAAAGAAATTAAGTTGGGCAAAATAAACAAGACATATCTGTATTAGAGAAAAAAAAAACCCTAATAAAAAATTATTTTTTTTAAAGCGGACATTATTATAGCACCTTACTGATTTGAAGCGGCTGACTCAATGATGAGCGGTAGCCCGGATTTTTGACAATTAGGCAAGAATAGAATGTAATAATAGTCATTAAAAGTAATTTATAAACAAAGTTTAAATTATAAAAATGGTAACAATATGCAATAATATGTTAGTCTATACTGTGCTATATTAGACAAAAAAAAAAAAAAAAAAAAAAATCATTGGATAAATATATTTATTTCTGTACAGGCGACTTCCAATACCGACTGAATTGAGAGCCTCTAAATTTCACGGAGCTTTCGCCTCATACCCGCAAAGAAGTCTCTAAGGATTCAATACACTAAATAACCATTCAAATAAGGGCATAGAAAGCCTAAAAAAGTACACTATATGGCCGATGATAACAGATCACTTGTGATTTTAGACATTTTGTTCCGATGATAACAGATCACTTGTGATTTTAGACATTTTGTTGAGCACCTTGAAAAATATTTGAGTAATTAGAGTGAAACCATAGGCGTGTAAAGATCATGGTAGAAGTCATATATTTCGGGGAAGATATTTCCCCGAAACCCCATAGGAAATCGTTAAGAGATTGAAGAAAAATGAATAAAATTTTTCATAAGTGTAAAAACAAATATCTGAAATTTTAGCACATGATTGAGACGATTCTTGTAATAATCTGTGTTAATTTTTATCATGATAGTACTATATTCATGGAGAAATTAGGGTTTATATGCAAACAATCCTAAATTTCACCGAGTATTTTGCTTATTTAATCTGTAAAGTTCTCAATATAAAAGGATGCTATTTTCAGGACACTTGTCAAATGACATTGTACACGATACCCTGTAATCAGAATTTAAAAAATAAGAAATATTGAATGCATAATGAGCAGGTTTACTAAAATAATGTCTAATGCACATGCGTGAATGCAATCAAACTATAAACTTCAGAATATTTTAGCTAAATGTATTCAGCAACTTTTGTTAAAGTTCCCAAAACACAGCTTAATAATTCTGAAAATAATCCTGTATAGAATAAGATCGAAATCCGTTGGTCCCAAAAGGAAACAAAAAGATGAAAGACTGTATCCAAATATAGTAAAGTACTTTTTAGAAATACAAAATATACATACAGTATATTGCGGGTATCAGTATCAATGTACAACAGTACAACATAACTTTAGTTTCAATTTGTTCTCTTTCATTCTTTCCTCAATATATATATTTCTTATTTTATTAATATATATATATATATATATATATATATATATATATATATATATATATATATATATATATATATATATATATATATATATATATATATATATATATATATATATATATATATTGAGGAAAGACTGAATGAGAACGAATTTAAACTAAAGTTATTTATTTATTTATTTTTATTATAGTGCTGTATGGCTTAGGCTGGGTTAGCAAAATATTTCACTTATTTTATTATATCATTTACTTTTACTTTTACTTTTCCTAAAATGACTATAGTTTAAAGTCATCTATTAAATAATCGATCTTAAAATTAAATATGTCCAATTATTTGCCAGGCAAATTTAAAAATGGAAAAAAAAACTTAAAAGGCAAAATAAAAGACTCAGTGGGACGTGAATTTATTTATCAAGATAAAATGAAATTCAGCATTGCTAATCCATCTTAGGACGTATTTATGCATACACGCAAAATTCTGGAAGTATGTATTACTTCATATGTGTTTGTGTAATGAATATTTTATTTTATGAGACAAAACGTTCTCTGTAATTTGGATTAAGACCTTCGACTCTAACCCCCGAAAAATTTACATCACTGGACCTTATATAATTTGCATCCTATTTGGAGTAAATGAATCTATAAATATTGCCTCATGCTGTAGGAAAAGAATCAGATTAATCTTCCTCTTTTGTCAATATATCACATAAATAAACACGTTTCCGAAAATAAGTATCTTTTAGATATCTATTTCTTAAAAGCATGCTTAACAAACACAGCACAAGCAACGGGTACTATTGATCGGCATAAGAAAAATTACTATTTAAAATCAGACCAATCAAATTAAGAAGTTCAAGATGATAATAATAACCTAACTAGTTAAAATAGAAATGAGTATCAATATTATTAAGAAGAGAGAGACTGAAAAGGAAGATTGAATCATAATTCATAGATTTTGGTTCTATATCCTCATAAAATTTATACAATCTGTCTAAACAAATTATATATTTCATCGATTTTTCTCATCAATTCTTATCCTCGATATATATTAGTATATATATATTCCTAATTAAACTACTTTTCAGAGTAAAATATTTTAACATAGCTTTTAGTTTGTTTCTTTTCCGATAGATGGCTGCACCTAAATCACAAATCTAAGATAAAATTTATATTGAATTTTAATATTCAGTACAAATGATCGGATTGGTTCGATAAAGGATCTGATAGAAATGATTAGGCATGGAAAAAACGAAATGCTGCAGTGAAGTCTAAAATCATTTAAATATGATCTCGTGGTGAAAAAGCCTGCTTTCTTTCGCCCAAGAGCATTCCTATGGTCGTACAAACTGAACCCCTGTTCCAGGGCCATAGCAACGTCCCCTGAAATTCTCGTATGTATTGCATCTTAACATTAAATAAAAGTACATTTCAATTACAAAATATTTACAAACGACAAAGTATATCAAAATTTGATTTTTAAAGGAAAATTTCAATTTTTTTATTATATTTTCTACCTTAATTTTTGATATTTTAGTTCCGAATTGCTTTCTACATTTTCTCAAGAGCATTTTGCACAACGTATAACACAAGATTTGGCAGAAATTTATTACAAAAGACTGGACATGGACTTATTATTATTAAATTTTATATAATTTTTTTAGCAAATTTTATATTTTTAAATTAAAAAACAGTGATTTATCAGTTTGGGTTTAGTACAATTTCAACCCCTCCCCCACCAAAAAAAAAAAAAAAAAAAAAAAAAAAATCCTGGCAAAGACCATGTTCTTTTCGAGTCGGGAAATTTTAGGAATGGCATTTTGCTGAAATATACTACAAACATTTTTTTTCCGGAAAAAAATTCTTTTAAAAAATTTTACAAAATATATAAATATATTTACAAATATCTTCTCTCTTTCTAATATCCATGTCTAGGAATATACTAGACGAGGTCCACGAGTCCATTTGCTTTCAGAAAATTGAAAACAAGCATAGGAGACCTGTATAGTTGCTCAAGAGACAACCCCAGGTACTAAAGGATATGTGCTGGTGATGCCGGTTCATTTTGACATTTAGGACAATTCGGGTGCATTTTGAGACCTCTCTCGAAAGTAAGTCCTTTCAGGTGTCCACTAAGGAACCGGGAAAGTTGTCTGAATATATCTATCGCAATCAATAGCAAGGAATCCTCTAGGACAATCTGCTTGATACCAGGGATGACTTAGGGAAACGAGCCAAATCTGCTTGTCAGCATAATTCAAATTTTTTATATAATAACTTTATGCTGTACACTGGAAGTGGTGTCACAGTTAAAAAATCCTCCAAGTCTAGATAGACTAGAGCCTTCTCCCTTCCCACACACCCCATTTCGAATTTCTGAGGTTTACTGTATTACATTTTAACTTTCAAATAAAAGTACATTTTCAAAAAATAATTTTGTTAAACCACATACTCTCTCAAAATTTAATTTTTAAGTGAAATTTTGATTTTTAAATTTCTACTTTTCCAAACTTAATACTTTTGATCCAAATTGTTTTATACATTTACTGAAATTTTAACTACAGCTCATTTTGTAAACTCTGGATTTGGGTTGTTCAAACGATGGCCTAATGCTTAGGGTTCTGCTCTTCGGTATCAGAGCTTGCTGATAGTATGAATGTTCGTAGTCGTTCGGAATCATTTTAAACAGTATGCAGTAGGTCCCTGTCTTATTGTAGCAAAACAGTAAACCGTAGCACTCCAAACCAAAACGAAACAAATATGGATTTGAGTTGTTAGTTAAAATGTTGGACCTCTGACCAGAAAGCAGGAGAATTCCATCAGTGAGAAAGTTTTTCTGACACAGACCATAGAAAAAGAACAAGGGACCTTTCCTTATATGGATCGGCTGTCTAAAGTGAAAAACTGGTTTCCTTTGTCAGGCATTTTTAGAGAGAACTTAGGAAGACCAGGACCCACCCTGGGCTGTCATGCTAATAAAGAAGAAGAATCATCTCTACAATTCTATACCACAGATGAATTTTCTTAAGTATGTGTAATTACAGAAAATAATATTTTTTGCCAACTTGGTTTAGACTCACCATAAACTGCCAGGAGCTTAAGCAAGGAGAGATATCCTAGGTTGGTCCTCATTACCTATTACGTTATTTGTCAAATCATTTATCCATAGGTTAATTTTTAGGTATTGAAATCCATTATGATCGATACCCAACCACATTAATATTAATTTTCTCTTTACCACCAAGCATACACTGTAGACACCAATAATTTATGAAAAATGACTTGGAAAAACGATAATAATCAATTTTTGCTTACAACAGAAGTACAATAGTGAAGGTACACTTCTTCAAACTGAATTACAATCATTTATATTGCTTTATTATATTTAAATTCGTAGATGTAATGATAATTTTTCATTTTAATACAACACAAACTAATCCCAATACAAAGGAAAACAATATTATTTGGTTTCCGTTGAGAACCAGGATATATGCACATTTCTATATGCACATTTCTATTGTTTCTGCTTTGGTACATCTGTATATTACGAGTTGTCTTCGAGGTACGAGCAACTTGTCTCTTCAATATAGAGTTCTGTTAATAAATTTGATTATTGCGGTCCACATGAGTAGTTACTTTAACTTCTTGCATGTGATGTAAATGGGCCAATTTTGGAATGCTAGACCTGAATTTGGGTAAGAGAAAAAAACGGTATTTCAATACCGTGAAGCCCGAAATAGGTTCGTCCAATGCATAATACTTAATTTGACCTTTTCTCAATAGTTAGAGATTCTTTCTCACGAAAAGTTTTGCAGTTTCACGTCATTTGTAGCTATTTCTCGGATGCTGTAAAGGATTTGTGAAATTCAAAAGAATTTGAGGGGCACCGAATTCATGACAGTTGATATAGATAATAATATTGTTGTATAAGTTTAATATTTTTATCCAGAAAATCATGACGTTTGATTTATTTTGCTGTAATTTGAGCAAAAATTATTGTAATCCATTAACATTTCCCATATATGGGAAAATATTGAAAATAGTAATTATTTCGTTTAAAATTCTGTTTATTTTTCAAAATTAATCTATTTCTAACATTTTGATGATAATAACGAGCAAAATTAAAGAGAATTTTTTTCCATTTATAATTTTTTAAAATATATTCCACAAGCAAGGGGTTAATCAATTATTGTGTGTAATTAATATCTGATATGTGGATCTCGGAGAATTAGCGTTCGGAGAGAATTTATGACATTGTTACCAATACTTTGGTTTTAGAGCCATGAAAATGGAGCTGCTTTTGAAAATTCATCTTCTCTGCAATCCCAATAAGTGAATAATTTAACAAGTAAATTTATCTCTTTTCATTCTCTACTGTTAAATAAGAAATAATGTTCAAAAATGCAAAATAAGATTTTAGACTTAATGCCTCAGAAATAATTCTAACCATTAAAAAGAAAATGATAATTGCGTATTTAAATTATATTATTGAGAAAAGTGATATGTATAAAAACAATCAAGATTTGAAAAGAGGGCAGATGCTTTAATCCAAAGTAAAAGACAAGAAGATCAAAATCATACTGAACTAGAAAAAATAAAACTCTAAAGGTTATAAAACGGTTTACAAGTTACAACAGGCTAAACTTAAAACCGAAACGAAGCTTGGTGTGAGGGAGAAATTAAACCGGAATACAAAGCAGAAATCCTGTTCAATCGATTAAGGGTATCTAATAATTTATTTACAAAGCAAAACTATTGTGAATGAAAAAGGCCTTATTGTGATTAAGGCCTTTACTCTGGACGTTGCGGTTCGTTTCGAACCTTCGTTGTGAAGTCATTTTGACGTCAGCTTGTGGACATTATGTGAGCAAATGATCAAGCTGACGTCAAAGTTACGTCACAACGAACTTTCGACCCGACTCGCAACATCCAGAGTAAGCCCCATATTCTAAAGAGAATTTCAGCCAACGCTTTATTCTTGTACGTAGCTTGCTCTACTATTTTATTTACCGTATTGGTATTAATTATACATCTAGCAAGAGCTGACCTATATCCAGTCTTGAAGTCAAATGAAAATTGAAGTCATGTTCCCCTTGGGGGGGGGGAGGGGAACGGGTGATATGAAGGTGAGGGCTAAGTACACACTGTGTGTGTCAAATAAAACAATAAGATGCTTGGAATTTTAGCAATTGAGCTTTTCTTCTAGTCGTGTACTGATGGTAGCTGAACGAATATGAAGATTTCATATTTGTTTAAAGTTAAGAGCACTTTAGGAAAACTTTCAAAAAACTGCTTGAAACTGATATTCAATTTTCTTCATACCTAATGAAAAGCTGGGATTTTAATTTAAAATTAAAAAAAGATCCAACATTGGAATTTAATTAATTTAACTAAATAAAAAAAAGAACTATGAAGGAATGTATTTATATACTTTTAAACTTCCATCCTAAATGGCAATTCATTTATTTTGTCAAAATAACTGATTTTTTTTTATATATAATATATATATTAGCCGAAATGCAGAATCCGAAAAATCGACTATGGATAGATATTCTATTATTAATATAATTTCTAGTAATCCTTTTATTTTTGTATAAAACATCAAACAAGCATTGCAGTATCAGCCATTTTTAATTATATTTTTCACTGCCGAAATTAGAAAGCATTTTTGGCTAGCGACAGCTGATCTACTTAATTAGAAATTAATCTGGATAAGAACTATCGAGATAAGTCGAAAATTTTCGCTTAGAGTACCAACTTTTGATTCCAACCTCCACATCCTCATACGTCATAATGACAAGATTATACCGATTCGAAATATTCGAATATTCTGATTGATCGGAGTACGACCTTTTAAATCCGCAGGTATAAGTTATCACTATTTAGCACTAAGCAAGGGAAATTTTGAACTTTTTAAAAATTTTTAGCACTTGCAAAATTCACCGTACTATACTCTGTGAGGTCACACACGCTACATTCCCTAACACTTGAGATAAATCTCATGTTCATTACTTGGTTTTCTCACCTTTTTTTTTTTTTTTAATATTTGTACACAAACTCGCACCCATAACCTGGAATGTGATATTTTATTTGGAAACCCTGTGTCTAATGTTTTGATATTTTGGCATGATGTGGTGCCGGTTACTTTTACAGTCAGTTTTCAGAATAATTTCGTAATTCTTTAATTTTGCTCAGAGTACTTAAAGTTGAAACCACTTTTGTTCATTTCTTCATAAGTTTCTTATTAAATTAGTATTTTAATTTCTGTACGATGTCTGAAATTTCTAGTTTGGATGAATTGTTGGCTCTTCAGAAAAAAGAGCGAAAGGAGTTAACAGGTATACTAATATTACAGATATGCGATGATGAGATGTAAGATAAAATTAGAAAATCATAAGAACATTTTCAAATGTGAGACATTTTTATGAGTTTGAACCGATAAAGAAAAAGAAAAAATATTATTAACCGATGTTTTAAACAATGGTTTTAACATGTGTCTTATGCATGTTTACATGGGCAGCATCAATGTTTATTGAAATATTGCCCTGTATGAAAGCAATATCTGCTACCTGACAATTTTTTTTTTTAAATTTTAGTTTGAAATCATAATATTTTAAATATTGAATTTCCATCCATGCAAGTAATTAAACAAAAGTATAAATTTTTTGCATTGGGAATTTTTTTTTTAAATTAAAATATGTCGGGTCTTACTTTTTTATAAATTGACAATTTCTTTTAAATCGATTTAAAGAAAATTATCTTATGATGCATACATTTAAAAAATACCTTGAATTAGTTTTATATCTGTCATTTACACAATTTTTTTTAAAAAACTGGATCAATGAATTTTATATCTATGAAATATTGTACTACCAAATAACATTTATCTGACATTTAATAAGAGTAGATGCTGCATAAAAGAAATTTCATGTAATGGAATAAATGTGTATGAATGCTTACAAATAGGCACACACACACACACACACACACACACATATATATATATATATATATATATATATATATATATATATATATATATATATTTTATCTAGACTCATTACATATAAAAAAATACAACTTATTCTACTAAATTTCTTTTATTGCTGGTAAGTATAAAGGTATTTAATGTGGAATGTCTCTCTCTGCATAAAAAAAAGAATTTTTTTAAAACCTTTATATAAATCCACAATTTTTAACAGATTTGGATGAAATTTTGTATATTGAAGTTTTTAATCCAGTAGACCAGCTTTGTTTGGTTTATTTCTCTGAAAAAAAAAAAAAAATCTCTACTCTTTTTAAAGAATTTTTTTTTGAAACCTACAAGCTGTTTCCAAATATAAATAAGACACTTGGTTTGAAAACTACAAATGACTTCAACATGTTAAATATCTCATTTATTCATTACTTTTAAATTTGTTTTTCTTCCAATTGAGATATTTGTCAATTAATTATGTATTGTATATGGTACGAATAGTTTAAATATTTCATATTCTCCCATTGTTTTACTATATTATTTGTATTAGTTTAAAATTCATTTTTTGATTAATTTTTATTATTTAATATCAAAGATCTATCAATATTTTTACCAATTCCTTGTTTATAGTTTAATAAATAAACACTAATAATTTCTTTTTCAGGGACATCTTAATTTAACTGAAAATACTGGAATATCTAAATCTTTCAATATCTTCTTTCAACATTAAAACTGTGAAGAGAAAAACCATTATCATATTAAATAAATGAGGGCTAAGGCATAACTTCTGAATGCTATGAAAGAATTTAACATTCCTGAAAAGCTTGTTAATCTGGTAGCTTTGACTTTAACACAGACCAGTGTAAGAATTAAGGTACAAAACAGCTTATCAGAACCTATTACTATCATGAATGGTCTAAGACAAGGGGATGCCCTGGCCTGTCTTCTCTTTAACTTTGCGCTGGAGAAAATAGTTAGAGATGCAAATTTAAATTCTAGAGGAACCATTTTCAACAAATCTGTACATTTGCTTGCATATGCAGATGACATTGATATTATAGCCCGGACATTAGATGCACTAAAACAAGCATCTATATCT
This sequence comes from Pardosa pseudoannulata, assembly GCA_032207245.1. Taxonomy (NCBI): domain Eukaryota; kingdom Metazoa; phylum Arthropoda; class Arachnida; order Araneae; family Lycosidae; genus Pardosa; species Pardosa pseudoannulata. The sequence goes on along the minus strand of CM063503.1, from coordinate 51,542,674 downwards.
CTGGAAACTGAGACCAAAAAGATGAATTTGAGCATTAATGAAACTAAAACCAAATATATGCCTTGTTTAAAATCAGAATATAATCACTCCTTCTTAGAAATAGGCAGTTATAGATTTGAGACTGTAAAGCAGTTTATATACCTAAGTTCGGAAATTAATACACAAAATAATATATCTGTTGAAATTCATAGTAGAATTACTGCTGCTAATCGATGTTTTTTTGGATTAAAGAAATATTTAAAGTCTAAGTTCATTAAAAGATTGACTAAAATAATATTGTATAAATGCCTAATAAGACCTGTTTTGACTTACTCAGCTAAAACCTGGGCATTGACAGAAAGAGACAAGGAAACCCTAGCAATTTTTGAGAGAAAAATATTGAGAAGTATTTTTGGGGGAATTAATGTAAATGGTATATGGAGAAGAAGAACAAATATTAAATTATACAGAACATATAAAAACCCAGATATAATTAATTTTATTAGCTTACAAAGATTAAGATGGGCTGGATATCTAGTTCGACTTAATGACAATAGATCCACAAAAAAAGTTTTTGCGACCAAACCAATGGGAACCCGAATGAGAGGACGACCAAAACTTAGATGGTTAGACTGTATTGAGAAAGACATAAGATCCTTGAAAATTTCAAATTGGAAATCCAGAGCCAAAGATAGGACTGCCTGGTATGGAATTCTAGAGAAGGCTAAGGCCCATCCTGGGCTGTCATGCCACTGAGGAAGGAAGGAAGGGTTAAGGCATAAGTCATGGTAACTTTTTTTTCTTGTAGATATGTGAATGGATCACAAATGTATATGTATCATGTGGAATTTCTGCAGGCATAGTGTGTATTCAGAACAACAGATATCTCTGTGATAGGTAGTAGTAGCACACCAAAGGCTGTGAAATCAGTCAGTTTGTGAGTGTCATGTAAGATATAAGTAACTTGTGTTAAGCAGTATGCTTACATCAAAATCCTACCCACCGTGCTACTGTACAGTATGGTAGGGTATTATTCCCAAGGGCTTTTACTGATTCACTGTGAAATTCCATTACTTTTTTCCCTCAGAGAACGACTATTTTGATAAATATAAATTAGTAAGCAATATAACAAGGAAAAAAAATACTAACTTTGTAGATAAATTTACACTGAAATTTTGAATTCTGCCCAATTTGCATCCCTTATAATGTCTAAAAATGTAAAATGTTGTCAATGAAGTCCTATGCTATAGCAATGCCAGGAAACTTTCTTTCTTAAAGAAAAGGTTATTCTAATTTTTAATTACATAAAACCAGTGCTCAAAAAGCAAGTTCAATTATCCAAGTTCTTGGAATGGTTCACATATTTTGACATTTGGTAAAAATTTATCAAATTTTATTGATTTTGATAGCAGGTATTTAACAGCATGATGAATGTGATAAATATTATAGCAGAATAGGATTTAAGTTGTCAATACTTTGGGAACCATTTGAAAGAATCCTGAAAAATTCCAGCCTTCCTACTGAGTGACCAATTTATCATTGCCATAAAGAAATAAATGCAAATATATTTTCAATTTTACAAGCTACTGCAATGTATGAACTAAAAATTCAAAATATTCTTAGATTTAGCAAAATGTACTGCATAGTTTTAGCTTGGAAAATGTATCTTAATCATTTTTAAAAAATACATCTAAATTTAAAAATAAGTTAAGTTACAGTGGGGAAAAGTTTTACAACACATTTAAACTATTTGTAATTTTGCTATTTACTTTAAGTTTAATAATTATAATGCATATGGACAGAAAGCTTGTTTTGGGAATTGAATGTTTTTTGTATTTATAAAAATATACAATCCTTCTCACTGCCTAGGGTTTAAATCCACATAATTCTGAAAAGGTGTTAGACATTCATAGGTGTGTTCAATAAGACATTCATCTATGTGTAAAATTGCCAATTTTGGCTATTGCTACTTACTTTGTTATAGTATTGCATGAAAGGGACCTCTCACGCTCTCATTACATTCGGAGCCATGTATTGGAAGGAGTAAAATGCAGACATACGTAAGCAAACCTAATTCTAATCTACTTGAAAAGAACCACATTACATCTAATAAGAATGAGTAAAATATATTTAACTATAAAATTATTAAGTTTTTAGATAATTGTTTTTTATTCTCTACATCCTCTGATACATACTGGATTTGTTGTAGTTCAGAGAGCTGCAATAATTTCTTTATATTATGATTGCTAATGAGACCAATGAACAATGAAAGATATAAAAAAATAAGCCAGACAAAGCTGGGTATCTTATATAACTAGTGCACTCATAAAATTTTATAATTTATTTAATTTTCAACCTTTTCAACCTTTCTAATATTCTGCACCTGTTCTTTTGCAAAGCTAAAACTCAAAAAATGAAACATGGTGTACCAAAAGGCGATAAAAAGAAGAAGAAAGAAGTAACTGCAGAAATCACTCAGTTACTTGCTGACTTGGATATAAAGCATGAAAAAGAAATAAAAGAGTTTGTAAGTTTTCTTGTTTATTTTTTTTTTCACTTCATGTATATTAAAATTTTGTTTGAAAATGTATGCTACATCAGGTTTTGCTAGTCTATAGCTCAACAATTTTGTAATTTGTAGTAAAATTTACAAAATTTTATAATTCAAACAAATCCTCACAGATTATACCTAGTAAATAACTGCATTATTATACTCAGGTAATTGAAACTAATTAACTAGATGCAATATTGGTATGATGGTTAATTTAATTTTCAATTACATTTTTAAATAGCTTGTTTCTATATAGTTAGTACCTTAAATATTCTAAATTTTCAATCCTTAGAATTCATTTTTTCCTAAAAAGTTTAGGCTTAATTTGGTTTAGAGCACTACTGTTTACTTTTTTGCTACACAAGGCTAATGAGACACAGAAATTTTAGGAATTTAGTAATTAATGTAAAATAACCATAGCATAATATATATATATATATATATATATATATATTTGCTACAAAAATATGAAAAATTAAAACAAATGCACCACTAGTACTATTTTTATCTTGCTCCTTAATTATTATCTAGGGGTCTTGTCATTATTGTCACCTTTGCTTATAATTCTGAAAATTGCTTCTTGTAATTTGTTATAGCTTGAATGTTCTTATCACCTATCTCCATAAAAACTATATTCTTTCACATTAAGCAAAATATTTGTATTAAAAAGTTTTTATTCCATATGGGCAGCAATACATTTACTCTTTCTCTATGTATGTATACATGTACTATATATATATATATATATATATATATATATATATATATATATATATGTAAGATTTTATTAAATGACTGTGTATACATAAATGGTATAATTGATAATCAAGATATTAGCCAAGATGATGGCTAAATGGTAGGATACTGCTCTTCAGTACCAGAGTTCATAGGTTTGAATCCCCTTTGTAGGCATGAATGTTCTTAGCCATTCAGGATCGGCTTTAAGCAGTAGGTCCGGTCTCATTAGCTCCCAGTCCTTGTGTAGCAAAACAGTAGACTGTAGCACTCCAAACCAAAACAAGATGTTCAATAAAGGTATATTTTATCTATTAGGATAAAGACTTTAATTTTAAAATTTAACTACTGTTTTCAATAAACTTTATTGTAATGTATGAGTAGCATTGTTTTAGAAATCTGTAAAATAACTATTTTTGCATAAATTTGAATTAACATTTAAGAAAATTTTGATTATATGTCATTTCACTTATGTGCTATTTTATGTCAGTCTCTTGAACAGCATGTAAGAGGTGATGTATGGAATATATTTTATTTGTAAGCTATTCATAAGAAATATCTAAACTCAGTTGTAATTTTTTATAAAAAAACAGGAATTAAAATACCATACCTATAAATGACAAGTAATTGCTATCGCAAAATTGCAGATCTCATTCTATAAAGAAATTATATGTAGAATGAAATGCTTATGGTAATAATTTATGTATGTTTATGAATAGAATGTCATTTTAATTAATTATTTCTCCAGGTTAATTAAATTAATTTTTCTTAATAATATAATGATATGAGAAAACTCCAATAATATTTACTATTGTATAAATTTCTGAGCATAATACAAGATTCTGGTTGTTTTTATGGTTAAAAATTAAGCTGTATATATCTTGGTAGCACACATCCTGGATTAAAATATTGTGCATATATACTCAAATATACATACATGTGTATGACATATATACATATACATATATATAACATATATATACAATATATATACAGCATATATATATATATATATATATATATATATATATATATATATATGTATATATATATACATATATACATATATATACAATATATATATATATACAATATATATATATATATACAATATATATATATATATATACATATATACATATATATACAATATATATACAATATATATATATATATATATATATATATATATATATATATATATATATATATATATACAACATATATATACAACATATATATGCATACATATATATGACATAAACATATTTTGGGAAAGGTAATTAAACACACATTATTCATAATCTGCAGAAGTTGTAAAATAATTTTAATTCAGTTTATATGGATGGATTGATTTTCATACTAATTAAATACTGATTTTATATTAAAATATACTATTTTATAGGAAAATAAAACAGGCAATTCAGTATGTGCCAATGATACAGCAAAACAACCTGAGTGTAATATAAAAGAGATTGAACTGAGTACAGAGACTATACCTAATGAACCAGAATGCATCAATTGTGACCCAGAAAAAAATGATGGGGAGCCTTTAAATAAAGGAGTTCAAAGAGTAACGAAAGCCCAAAAGAGAAGGGTAAGTTATTTAATAGTTATATGGTTGCTATTTTTATACATTTTTTTTTTTCTGTGATACTGATTGTGATAAGAAAGTAATGGGTTATTTGGAATATTTTGTAATTTTTTATGAAAAATATAAATGTAGCAATACAAATTATAACAAAATGTTAAATTCTTGTTTCTTGTTCAATTAAATTTGTTAGTTTGTAAAACCAACAAAATGGAAATTACCTCATTGAAAACAGTTTTATTTTCAGAAGAAATTAAAAAATCAAATTCTGAGTATTATCAAATGGTTATTTAAGTCTTACAATTATTTAATAAAAGTTTCAAAATAATTTCTATCATATATAGTATATCAAAATTATTACTCCTACAATATCTATTAAAAATTCTCTTTTTCCCCCTTCTCATTTTTATACCAAATTTCCCAGCCTTAAATTAATTGTCAAATTTAAAGGAGTATTTGCAGACTTAAATTCTTTCTATCTGTCTCCCATAATTAATTGTAGAATAAGTGCTAATTATTCTGCCCACTGGCTACATTTTCCAGCTGTTCAATGAAAATAGTTTCACTACTCTAATAACTGAATTGCTACCTGTGTGGTTTTTAAGCTAACATAAATTATTAGTAATCCAGTTAGTAATTTTTGAAAGTCTTAAGTCTGATTTCAAACAGTTAAGCCACCTAAGTTTAGGTCTCCCTCTTTTTCAGGTGCCAAATGGTCTGGCAAAAAAAGATCTTTTTTGTTGCACGATCTTCGTCTATTTTGCACAAGTGGCCTGCCCATTTAATTCTCTGAATCCTTATATATTGTACTATATCTAGATCTTTAAAAGATTTATAAGGTTAGGGGTTAGTTCTTCTTTTCCAGATATTATTTTGTTTTATGCCACCAAAAATACTTCTCAAAATTTTTCTTTCTAAAACAGAAATGATATTTGATTATAATGTATATAAATATTAAATAAAAGCATTTTACTTGTTTTTCCACTGAATCACTTTGAGTTCCTCTGAAATAAGGTCTTATTTTTTCTACTATATCATTATCAACTAATTTTAAAAGCCTACATCTTCTTATAAAGGTCCATTGTTCCATATCAGACAGGTTATCTTTGTCTCATAGTCCTCTTGTATTATTTCTGGTCTGTTGTAGTCTTCGTCAAACATAACCTAACACAATGATGTTGACCACATTTATTTACTGTGAAAGAGATAGTGGGGTTTGTGGAAGCTTTCAGCTGTTTCCAATATTGGTAATATGATGTTTGCAATTGTAACCGGAAAACCTTCTATGTGTTTGATTTGTTTCCTGAAACTTGCTCATCTCCACAACTTTTTGGAAGAAGGGGGAGATACAAGAGTTATGCATTTGACCAGAATCTGGCCCTTAGGCTTTTAACTGTGAAGCTCTTTTTTTGAAAACTAATTTTCACATTACTTGAACTAAAAAATAAAAAAAGCTTCTGCTTGGACCTTGAAATTTTGCACATTACTAGATTTCATTGTAAACCCAAACACAGTATAAGTTATATCACAACAAATTTTCTTTTAAAAATTTATATCTAAAATTTTAATTTAATTTTGTGACTATGATAGAAAAAATCTATGTGAATGAGTTTGAATATTGATTTGATTTTCAGTCAAAAATATAGTATAATTGATTATATATAAAATTCCAAATATGTACATGCAGCAGTTTTTTAAAATCATATCTAAAATGCGTATTTTAGAATTTGTACTTTTTAAAAATCTAACTTTGTTGTCATTTCAATAATTGATGTTATATGTTTGTTTCGATATGGATGAAGAATATGAATTATTTTTTAATTGACTTGTATTTTTAATATATATATATATATATATATATATATATATATATATATATAGAGAGAGAGAGAGAGAGAGAGAGAGAGAGAAAGTGAGGGAGTGAGTGAGTGTCTGTATATAAAAGGGCCAAAATTCTCTGAAAATGTTGATTTTATTCAAAATTTGTCAAATAGAATCATTTACATAATCTTAGAGAAAATGCTAGACTATTTCTTGCAATTTTTTAAGTACATTACAAAATGTTTTGATAAATTTAAAATGCCTAGAAATCAAACTTTTTTTTTTTTTTAATTATATGTAGAATTAGCAGTTTATGTATCAAGAAATTATCAAAAATTTGATAGTGATTAATTCTCCGTCTCAAACTATCAATATAATTACATTTAATATATTGAACTTTTATATGATGTAAAGCATCACTTACTTGAAGCTCCTTGGAATTGTTCATTAGTTAGAAAAATTTGTTTAATAGAAGTTCATTACACAGAAACTCGCAAGTAGTTCATTTAAAAAATCTTATGAAGCATAAATATCATATCAGCTTTGTATTAGTCTAGTTTGTCCTTTTTAGAATAAGAAGGCATTAGCAGAAAAAGAGAGAGAAAAAGCAATAGCTGAACAAGAAATTGAAAATTTAAATAGTTTGCGCCACCTAGAGTCAGAAGAAATTAAGAAAAAACTGTCAGAAAGACATATGACAATTCATGAGGTAAGTTATTTTTCACTGTATGTGCTAGGCTATTAAACAGAAATTTTTATACCAACGTTTCAAAGCTGATTTTGTATGAGCAAGCCTCATGTATATTAGGTCCAGTCAAATCAGTCATTTCAGCATCATGAATCTTTTCCTGATCTCTCTTATACCAATTACATTTTGCTCAGTTTCCTCTTATCTCTATTGTTTACTTACTACAGATTTTGTTTCTTTGTATACTCAGAATTTCATTATACATCATTCATTAATCTCTCATTCTAATATCAGTTAACTCTGTTTTAAAAGTTTACATTGTTTTCGAATTCAAGTTGTGCTCCAAATTTATATATTGAAGTTAAATACAAAGTATGGTAGATATACTTTAAAAAAGAGGTATAAATATTCTAACCATTAAAATGAATAGCTTTGGTGAATAAGCGAGGTAAATTTAAAAAGATAAATACAGAATTAAAAAAAATCTTTCAAGCAGTATTAGAATTCATTAAGTCAAATAGAGAAAAACAGTGGAACTGAAAATAGAACATAAATTAAAATTAGCTATTTGTATAGTCATGATACATTTATTGTTTTAATTTTTAGATACATGTTTAATTTGTGTATTTTACTTTTGTAGGTACCCTCAGATGGCAATTGGTTAGTTATGTTTTTACAAGATTTATTATTCTATTGTTAAATGTTTTCACTTTTTTATGTTATCATATTCATATTTCCTTTTCTCAATCCTGTAGTTTATATAAAGCCATTGAACACCAATTGTCTTCTCTGAATTTAAAAGTAAGCAACATTTTTTAATAATATATTGTTAGAATCTTTAAAATCTTTATTGAGCATAGAAAAGTTTCTATTTACTATTCATAGTCAAAAGGTTTAACTGAGAGAGCACATAAATGATAGATTATTGTTGGGCTTGACTCTAAATTAATCTTAATAATTAGAATTCCATTGCTTTAAATAACTTAAATCCACATTTTACTTCAGCAAAACCTTTTATTACAGCCCTTAAGAACTTTACACACTTTTATATCTTTCGATCAACTGAAAAAAAATCTTTTTGTTGCCATTTCCTAACAAATGAAAGGAAAATTTTAACTGTTATTTTAAGTTCTGCATAAGTTCAAGTCACAATAAATATCACAGTCAAAAGTAATTTTTGAATAGTTAAAGAAAAGGTTGTTTTTAAATTGCATTATAATTATACTGAACATATTGTTATATAATTTTTAGTAGTGGGATTATTTTTGCTAGATAAATAGGTACACCTATGTACAGAAATGACACTGATAATAGCAGGGATTTTTAAAAATAAGCAAATTAAAAAATATTTAGAAATAAAAGTTTGAGACTTTGTTGAATAGCATAATCCTTATATAGACACATCTATTCAGCAACTGACTAGTGCTTTAACCCTTCTCTAATAATAGAGTTGACTTCCAAAACTCTGTTAACTTAATCATAAATAATTATTATAATAATTCAGGCTTAGTATATTCTTTGGTTTGTAAACTGCATCAAACATGATCAGACAAATCTTAAAATGTGTTCTACAAATATATTGTAGAAAACATTTTAAGACACAACATTTTTAGATCACAACATTGCTAAAATTTAATATGTAATATTATATTAATATATAATATTTGGTTTTGAACCTATACCATTACACAATCATAATCAATAAACTTTTTTATTATTAAAGAAGCATTATCTCTTAAACTTTAGGGCTGGTTAATATCAAACATTTAATATTGATATCATTGCTGTATTGCAGTAATACTTTAAAGTAGGAGTGTACCGATACTACTATTTTTGAATAGCCTTAGCTGTTATTCACTCCAAAGACTTGTTTTTTAATTTAAAATAAAAAACTTTCAAAAATTTTAATTTCAATAGAAAATGATTTGTTATAAATTTTTTTAAAATTTTATCATAGGCTCTCCAAACACGATAAATATTCCATCTGAAAAAATTATTTTCCTAAATTAAAAAAAATTATTAAAACAATTAATAATAAAAATAAGGTAAGAATATTTTACTTTATACCCTTAACTCAAAACGTCCAGGAACAGAATAGTTTGTACCAACTCATGAATGTGTTTTGGTAAGTTGCTCACAAAATGACACTTAGCATAGTATACAAAATTTTATGAAATCCTGATGATTTGCTGGCTGAAACATTTTTTATAATAGGCCATGCCCAAGTGTGATGTCAGGCAGTCTCGGATTGGCCCTGCATTAGAGCTGCTTAAGAACATAAGCAGCAGGAGAATCAGAAGAAGGCAGGCAGTAGAAGATAGCTTTATATTGATTTTTAAAATGTTTTAAAAATCAATATAAAGCTATCCCCCTACTTGAGATTAATAATACTCACCATTAATAACATACTCACCCTTAGAAAAAACTAATTCAATAGCCAATATCTTCAGTAAACAGTTTATTCCAGTAACTTTTACAATAGTTCCTTCAACACTTTTGTACTTACTAGTAATAGCAACTTCTGAAATTCCTCTTTTTTTTCCCATTATAACACAATCATTCTTCACTTTCAGGTCTATAACTTTATTCATTCTCTCCCTAAACAAAATTTACCTGGTGAAGACAGCATCACATACACTATATTAACAGTATATCTGTTCTAGAGGGCTAGGCCCAGGAAGATCAGAATATACCCTCCTGTATGATTTAAGAAGGCAGTGTTTAAGTCCTTGTCAGTGGTTTCAGGGAAGGCAAACACTCTGAAAAGACAGATCCACAAACTTCAGGACTTTATACAGGAGCACAATCCCAGTATTATGATTCAAGAAACCCATCTCATACCAGGAGATAAACAGTACTAAATTATAACGCTTACTGTAATGACTTTACCTCAAATACTAACTTTCATTGAGAAGAACTGTTATCCTTATTAAAAACACCCTCCCCCATCACCCCTTAATTTTGCTTAATCTTCAAGTAGTTAATGCTACTGCATTAATATTCATCTTAATACTCTCCCTCTGTACACCCTCATTTCAACTTATATCCCCCCTCATCAATGCCTAAGATCCGTCAACTCCAACCTCAATAAATTAAAAAATATAAATGTTAATACCCATATCTTTGGTGAGTTAAATGAACAGCACTGTTTATTGAATAATAGAATTAATAACAGCTGTAGCACAATTTTACTCGTGATTCAGAGTTTGATGTGATTGCTCCAACCTCTCTCACCCATTTTCACTCCAATAGCTCATCTGTAATAAGATTTTGTCCTTGAGGATTTCTTCATTATATCATTATTAACTCTGTCCCCAAACTCTCTTCTGACCATAATCCCATTATCTTTTAACTTTCCCCTGAATACAAATGTCCCTAATGATCAAATTCAATAAATAACTGGAAGCATTTCTGACATACATTTAAAATATACCATTTTTCCCCCACTAACAACCTGGATAACCTAGTTAACACCATAACTAATGAAATTATCAATAGCCTCAATATTAACACAACTCACAAACAATAATGGATAACAAAACTATCAACCCTAACTTCTGAATTTTAATTAGAAACAAGAATATTACATGCAGAAACTAGCAGCAACAGAGAACCTCTGGTAATATAACCATAATGAATAATGCCCAACAATCTGTTAAAAATAACCTTACTTGTGTTGCTAATAATAATTGAAAATTGTTATATTAATTCTCTCAGACCTTCAGACAACTCCATTTGGAGGGCTGCTAAATGCTTCAAAAACCAATATAAATTCATCCCCTCTAAAAATTAATAACAACTTATTTGCCTTCTTCCCTAACGTAAAATCTAACTTAATTGCAAATACATTCAGTGAATAATTTATTCCCCATAATTCAAATAATAGCTACTTTTATATATCTATCCTCAACAGCAATAGTAATTTTATTAATTTCTCATACATTCCCTACCATTCTAATATTTTTCCCTCTGGTCCATAGTCTAATTCATTCTCTCCTTAAATGTAAGTTACCAGTCAAAGACAGCATCACTAACACAATGCAAGTACTTGCCACCTAATTTTATCTTTAAAATCACACGAATAATTTGCTTATTTATTTTCAGCTATTTTCTCATTTCATGAAAAAACTCAATTGTCATTCTTATACTTAAACCAAATAAACCCACTGACACACCAAACAGCAACAGACCAACTAACTACTTTACTTAACAGACTCAGCAACTTAGCAGAAAAATTTATATAAATCAGAATTAACAAACACATCAATGAACATAGCATCATCATCCCACATCAATTCAGTTTTATTCCGTCAGCCAATGACACTGCCCTGCATAGTACTAATAGGAATCTAAAGTATTCAGTAATAGCTATTAATAAGCATATATCTTTAATTACCAAGTGGCTCTCCAAATGGAAAATAGCTTTGAACACAGATAAGTGCATCACTGTCATGCTTACGAATAAACATCTCACATCATACATTAATAACAATATTAAAATTTATAGTACTAACATCTCTTGGTCTAACACAGTTAAGTATTTTATGTTATCCTTGATATAAATTTGACTTGGAAACACCTTATTAACATTCGGCATAAGTTTTGAGTATCCAAAAGACTATTATACCCTCTAATTGCACAAAACTGTTGTTTAAGTATAGATAATAAGTTGCTCATGTATAAAAGTCTCTTTCACCTACTAATCTCTTATGCAGCACTTGCAGCAGTTCTTAGTATTAAAATGCTGACAGCTCATCAAAATGATTGGCAGTGAGCACTATTATGTCTGAATTAACAACATACAAAATGAATTAAATATTCCCCCTCTTCTAAATTTTTACCAACAATTAACTGAAAATTTTAATAATAATATTAGAAGTGATCTTTTGGAATTCTTCAATTATGACCCAGCAGATGCTTGAAATCATAGATGGCCTATAGCCTTCCTCTCTCTCTCTAATTAAAAAAAATTAATGTATATTGAAGCTTTTGCTCAAATACAGAAAAACAAACTCCCTATTCTTTCGTTTACTCTTTCTGAACCCTTTCTGGTAACTGAAAGCAATTGCTTAAGTTACTAGTTTTAATGAAATTTGTGGATTCTAGACTATCCTATCATCTTTCCTACTGTCTATTAACAATCAGCCAATCTCCACTGATAAGCCAATGAATGAGAAAATGCCAATGCCTATGGGAGAGATCCCCTAGATGACTTTGACTCCAGACTTTTCCTGATGGTTCTGATGGAAGAAGGCAGTTCAGTTTAATTATTTTTTTAATTAAACAGTGTAATTTTTACTAATAGTTTTGATATGAGAATGATCTCAACCATGCAGAACTTATAATCTTTCAATCTGGTAGTTTCTGTGTGTGTTCCAAATTCACGTTTGGCTAGTTTGCAGTGAGGCGCTAAATTATATTCTGATCTTTTTCATTTGGAGGTTAAGGTAGTGAATTCTTCACTGCCAGGTACTCCATAAAAACCAATTATGTTGACCCAGAAGAAGGCAGTTTTGTGCATAAAATCTGGCAACTTTTCATGTAACAATATTTAGTAAACAGAAGTGTGCAAACCGTAAAAGAACATTGTTATAATGAACTTTTTTTTGTGTGTTTTAAGTGAATAGAGATGATGATGATGCCATGGTATCAGTCATGGCAGGTATTAACAGAACTGACCCATATGTGTTTTAAGAAATAAGCGACAGGAAAAGATACCAGAAAACCTGACGTGATGGATCTGAAGAAGAATTTAAAAATTAAGTCAGTGATGAATTCAATTTTATTAAGATTGCATCTTTGTGAGGATACGTCCTCAGTATAATTGAACTTGGCAGTATCTCAATAATTCCTCCATGTGAGATTTTTATATGATTGTTTTGCTAGCCTCTGGTCTTAGAAAATGTTAAATTTTATGGATTACTACTTTTTATAGTTAAATTTCTATTTGTTCTTTGAATAAATATTTTATTCAGTTTTTATTTTTTCAAATTTCATTACTGTTTGAATTTGTCACCAACAGATCAAAAGAATTCCACTTTTATCCAAACCAAGTAGGAAGGTTACAGGTAGAGCTAATTTCAATTTAAAATAAAAAGTAAAAAATATGATTTCACAAGGATAGCATTTGATATATAAGTAAAATCAAGAGAACAGAGCTATAAAATTTAAAATATATAAGAAATTAAGTTTGATTTGTTTTTTAAATTATTCACCTGATTATGAGCAGTTATTTCAATTTTATTTCTATGAAAATTTTTATTACTTGTTATAATATAGTATCATGTACTTGTTATAATGAGAAATAACTCTTAAAGATTAAGTTTTACATAATTTAGTTTTAAAAAGTGGCTTTTTCTGTCTTTTTTTATTGCTTTATTTATGATATGAAACTCTTGAATGTATAATTTAAAACTAATTCTGACTACCAACATCTATTCTGCATTTATAGATTTTAGTATTGCTTGTATTAAAGACATCGATTCTTTTAATGCATGAATATATTGGAGTTCTTGCAGTTATCATTGGACATATTCATGTTATATCAATATTAGTCAAAAAACTAGGATTATTCAATTGAGGTCAAAACCAGGTTAAGTTTTAATAAGTTTTGTACACTAAATAATAAGTTTAATTTTAACTACAAATAAAGTATGAGGGGTGTTCCAAAATTAAGTTTCATCATATGTTTTGACAAGGCTTTATAATAAATAGAATTATACAGTAGCATAACTCAATACAAACTTTTGGCTATTTTTCACATAGTTGTCAACTACATTGATAAATTTGTCATTCTTTAAAATTAATTTTAAAAAACTGTCATGTTAGAAATTAGTGTCTAGCAATTCAGGGACCATCAAAATGGTACATTTTTACTACATCTTTACCAAACTGATGGCTACCATTTGATGAAAGAAACCAGGGCTCTTGTGCCAGGAATTTGGTTCTTAGATGATGTTTAATACCATACAGTAAAGTACAGAGAAGAACACTGTCAGTGATGAGAGAGATTTGATCATCAGGCATGTAACTGGTTTTTTCCTATCAGACAAAAGATGTAATTGACTGAAGAACTTAAATCACTGGGCACTGATTTTACCAGGGTGATTTCATGAAATCGATTTAATGATTTGGCAATTTTCATTGTATGTTTCTATATGTAATGAACCTTATTGAAAAAAAAGAAACTATGATAAAATTTACTTTTGAAATTCCATCATTGTGTTATTCAAGAGAAATTTCTTTTTATATTTCTTAATCATTTCAAGTTTCTAGTTCTTGACATATGTTGCATATAATTATTTAAAAAAAATTTTTTCCATTGTAATTTATTTTTGATCAATTTTTCACCCCTGTATTATTATCTTTTAGCAAATGACAGCTCAAATGCTTCGAGAACGAACAGCTAAATACATGCTAAGTCACATGGATGATTACATTCCATTTTTGACTTCTCCTGAGACAGGAGATATTCTCAGTGAGGGTATGAATTTTTATGATTCAAATATGTTTTTAATGCTTGTATTATGCTCAAATCATAATTGAGTAGCTTATGTGATGTTCTTTTGTAACAATGTCTCTGGGTTGTGCTGTCCAGTCAACATAAGTATTTAACACTAGATTGCCCGAGATTTCTTGTATACCTATATTGCCCAAAAACAGTCAAAATGACTGCATTGTGAAAAAATAACAAATATGTAAAGAAATTTGTTTAAAATTAATTTTTAATATTATATAATAAAGGAGGACGGAAGTAACTACAATTATTCATAAACCCATTTATATGTTATAGAAAAAGTCACCAAATTCTAAGAAATTGTGTCATTATATTTCATAATTGTTTTTCTAATTGGAATTAAAAAACAGTCAAAATGACTGCCTTGGGCAATCTAGAGTTAAAAATTCAGAAATAGTTTTAAAGTGTACTTCTTCGTCACTCTAGACCTTATGTTAGAAATTAAAGAAGGTAATTTTGCTTTAAAAATTCACTAGTTTTAGAAACAAAGCAAGTAGAAAGGTTTATACATGATATTATAAACCTTTTAAGCTTTTATGTTTTACCAAACAACATGCATTTACTCTAAAAGTAACAACAAAGGTAACCTGTACGTATGATTACAATGTAACAATATTTTAACATTTTTAAATCCCAGATTACATTAAGTGATTGAAATATAAAGTCTCATTTTTAATAGCTATTCATTATACACAAGAGTGTATTGTACTTTACTCAATAAATTTGTATGCTTGATTTTTGATTATATAATACACTGTCTACCAATAAGTATTTGGACACCTATACAAATGACAATATCTGCGGTCCTGAAGTATGCCATGGCCTCCGCTGGTATGTATCGTATAGGAAACAGCATTAGCATATGCAAGATGCCGTGCACTTTGGAGCTCTCTGATTTTGAGAAAGGTATAATTATCGGGTATCACAAATGTGGCCAAACCTTAAGGGACATATCTAGCGATTTGAAGTACCCAAAATTGACAGTGGCCTATGTGATTAAGATGTGGAAGATGAGTGGTGATTGTCGGAATGTGCCCCGAGTCGGCAGACCAATGAAACTGGGATATAGAGGCCAACTGGGATATAGAGTGCTGTCCACAGAAATTCAGAAGAACTGCACCCAACCAATGGCCCACATCTGTGAAGAGTTTCAACAGGCATCCGGAAGTATTGTTACAATGAATACCATCCGTAAGGAAGCACATCTGCTTAGTTTTCATGGTCGTGCTGCTGCCCATAAGAACTGATCACAAAGCCCAACCGTGCTGCTCGGTTAATGTGATGCAAAACACATTGAAATTGGACTGTAGATCAGTAGAAATGGGTTATTTGGAGTGACAAATCAAGGTTCACACTTTATTGTTCAGATGGCAGAGTCTAGCGTCTGCCTGGAGAATGTTTCCTGCCAGAATGCATTGTGCTAACAGTCAAGTTTGGCAGAGGTGGAATTATGGTCTGGGGGTATGGATTGGAACCCTTGGTCCCCATTCATGGTAAGCTCAACACCGATGCCTACTGCACTATTTTGGATGACAATGTGCTTCCTGCATTGTGGCAGTTTTATGGGTTGGACCCCTGTTACTTTCAGAATGAAAATGGCAGTTATCATGTTTCAAGGTTAACCAAGGCTTGGTATGGTGTTAGTGGAGTTCATCGAATGGACTGACCTGCAAAGAGCCCAGACCTGAACCTTATCGAGAACCTCTGGGATGGGTTGGATCGCTGAATTAAGGGGTGCACTACCTGTCCAAAATTGGTGAAGGAACTTGTATGTCTACTCAAAGCCGAGTGGAAGATAATACCACTAGCTGTAATACAAAGACTTGTAGAAAGTATGTGCTGGAGGGTTCATACTGTAATTGCCTCCCGTGGATGCTCTACCAACTATTGATTTTGAATAAAGTTAGTTTTTCTTTTCTATTACAGGTGTCCAAATATTTATTAGTAGACAAGGTATGTATTGGTGTTTTAATGCCAAGGTCTGAAAAAGAGAAAACTGTATGAGTTATCTTTTAATAAATAATTTGTAATTTTAACGTACTTCCTGTGACGAATTGGGTATAAAAAAATAAAGTCCTAACATAAAGACAAGCTGCTATTCAGAACCACAAATTAGAAACAACAAACTTATGTTTTTATCAACAAGAGTTACTTAGTATAAATTTATACATATATGACAGTTACAGCGCTCACAGATGTAATTTAGTTTTCATTTAATATCTAGCTTATAATATACATTGCATATTTTTATTTCTTAGTTTTTGTTGTCATGTAATAAAGAAAACCATAAAATTAATGGGATCAGATGAAGTATTTTATAAATTTGTAATAAGAAACCACCAAAGCTAGCTGTCTATTGTATCTTTAACTCTTTCCCTGGCGGCAGAGGGTATTTAAATCCTACCGTTGTATGGCAGGCAATTTAACAATTAAAGGGCTGAAACGCATGCATTAAATTAAAAAAAAGTCCTGTAACTGTGCAATTGTTAGTAAAGATCTGAAATTTTCAGGAAATGATGTTAGGATGTCCTAGTATATAAAGAAAATATCACAGTATCTGAATTTATTTTTTTAATACTTTTTTCTTGTGTGATAGTCTGCAAAGCATGGAAATTTGCAGTGTGCCACCCCACAGTTTGCACACATTACATTGGTTTCTTTTCTCATTCCATGTGATGAGCACACTCCACACTTTCACATTGCACTACTTTTCTTCTTTTCTGTTGGAGGCACATGGACCATTTTATGCCTCTTTAGACCACCCTGTAGCTGAGCATCATAGTCTTTTTTTGGAGGTCTTTTTAGTGATGGCCTAGTTACCATGCTTGAAGTTGATGCCTGTGATTCTGTCTCATCTACATCATCCTTCTTCTCAGATATAGTTCTAAATGTCATACATACAGTCTAAATGCTTCAATACAGTCAATTAGAAAGTCTTTGAAAGCATAGGCCTTTCCTTTAAATTTCTGGACAGATGTGTACTTTTTCATCAAAATGAAACTATTCAGTGCCGTCATTTGTAATAAGTAAAAAACAAGTTTTTTTGTCCACTTGACTGTTTTACGGCAACAGGGATAATAGTGCAGCATCTGATCTACCCTATCTGCATATATTTGTTATAATCCATAACAATCTCTGGTTTATTTATTTCCTCTCCTTTACGATTATGTTTTCCAGAAGCCACAATGTTTGTGCTGTGAAGAGTAGATTTAAGTTTCACCGGCCTTTTGTCTCTCCACATTTGCACAAGTACTTGACCTTTATGCCCACACCACAAATGTAGATTCACCCTTTTTTAGGTCCTCAGAATCAGTTTTCAAATGTTTAGGGGTACCTCTATCTAGGCGAAATATTCCACAAATGTACGTGTTTTTTTCTAAAAGAACTTTGCACAACTCCACACTGTTATAATAATTATCTTTATAAATATGATAACCTTTACCAAGAAGAGAAGGGCTTAACAAATCCAAAACAAGAGTTTTTATGTGCCGTGATTTACCACAATAAATTTCAAAATTCCATACATAATCTGATGTTGCTTCAGACATAATATAATCTTTTATGCCATATTTATCTGGCTTGTCTGGCATGTAAACTTTGAAAATGAGTCTGCCCTTCCAGGCCATCATTCCCTCATCAATTGAAATTTCTTTATTTGGAATATATACTTCCTTGAATTTTTTTGTAATTGACTCTAAAACAGGCCTCACTTTATATAATCTATCTTCACAATCCTCTGGCTTACCCTTATTATCTGCAAAATGTAAAAATTTTGAGATTTGTTGGAAATGGCACAAAGACATTGTTTCACCATACCACGGAGTGTGAAAAAAGGGTTTTGAAGACCAATAATCTTCAATGTACGGACGTCTATCTATACCTGTCATAAATATAATCTCTAAGTATTTCCATAGTTCCTCAGTAGAAATTTCTTTGAAATTTTTATCACGCGACTGTGGGGATAAAATGTGATTATTCAGATATTGGTGAGCGTAACAATTAGTTTCGTCTCTAGTTAATTCTAGTTAATTCTAGTTACTATTAGTTAATAAATTGAATTTATTAGTTCCTCATCCAAAAATATTTTCAGCCAAAAGAAGGGTTCACTATCACTTTGAACTTCAATTTTCAGTCCACTGTTACCCGTGAAAGGAGCAATTACAGGCACAATAACATTTTTCGTCCATTCTTCTGATGTAGTGTGTGTTGTTGAAGTAGATTGCACAGGCAATATTTCTTCTGTATCACTATCACTATTTTCTGTATTTATAACATTTTCTTCTAATTCATCAAGTTCTGGAATCATTATGTCATTATCACTAACGTCATCTGCACAAATTTCATTTATCACAGTCTCCATTTCCGCGGGATTCAAACTCCTACCTTTCTTACGCATGGCCATGGTAAGGCATACTAACTTCAAATTATGACTAAGTGATTATACAGTTTATAAAGATGCAGCTGTTTGAACATGCATATCAAATTAAAAAAAAAGCATTCCTCTAATACATTGATAAGCTTTCAGTTGCATTTGTTTATTCTAAATCGAACAGGGTTGACCTGAATGTTGGCACACTTCCAAGCGTGAAAACACGCCGTTGCCAGGTAAGAGTTGGATTTGTCTCGGCGTGTTATCGCGCCTATGCCAGGGAAAGAGTTAATGCTTGCTATTTTTACAGTGTTAAAATTATTTATACTTTATAAGGTTAATGATGCATGTACATGGATCATATATTTTTAAATTTTTATTTTAGATCAGTATATAAAATATTGTGAAGATATAGTAAATACATCAGCATGGGGTGGACATATTGAAGTAAATAGCTTATTTCTTGTTCTGTAAAAATTATGATATATTTAATTCAAATTTTTATTAAGTACTTAATGTCTTTTATAATTTTATGCATTATGTATATTATAATGCATAAAATTTATATTTTGTCATATTGAAATATTATCAGTTTATTATTTTTTGTTTTCTTCTTCTAACATTTATATAATTTGTCATTTATTTAATTTCCTAAATGTAAAATATTTATGGGAATAAATTAAAAATATTATGTTTATTATCTTCTTACAAAGCTTATACAAAAGTTATATTTATATAAATTTGTCATCAACAATGTTACTATAAACTTTAAAAATATTTTTATATAATATTTTCTAGATACTGCTAGCTGGATGTTATGGTTAAATTACCTAATTCGGACTGTCAAGCTTTTAATAATCACAAATAATACGAAATTTCAATTTTTTATTCATCGCAGTCGCCGAGTGCGACGAATTACAACGAACCAAACATTATTACAACGAACCAAAATGAGAACACCTGTCACAGCAGGCAAACTTTTGCAGGCGAAATTGATAGTGTTGGGGGTGGTATTGAAAAAAAAAAAAAAAATTCCCCCTTCAGCAGAGTGTCCATTTAAGAATGGCTAAAATAATAAGACTAGTGCATCTTTTAAAAAAAATGACAAACTTCTTTATTGCAACTTGTAATCTAAAAAAAAAAATTCTATTTACAAAAAATAAGTTATTTTGCACTTCGTAATTCAAAAACTCACACTGTGCGAACGGCGACGTGGCGGACTGCCGAACCGTGATTGACAACTGCTGTGAACAACTGCCGCGGCCAAGTAGGCTGATAGTCAACTGCGAGCAGCCTCCTTGGCTAACCGCTTATATCTCAAAAGCACATTCGTAAAAATTTGCATACACCTGATGCCACTCCGGTTCAGCATAACGTTCACAGCAAACTCTGCCACGTCCCCCTAAAACACGCACGTAAAACTTGATTGCTTCAACATATCCCATTAACCGCTATTTAACCGCTTCAAATATCGCAGAACTGTAAGAATAAATGGCGAAAGTTGTGATTTCCCAACAATTCCCCCCCCCCCATCTTCTTACTCGCGAAGATAAAGTATCTTAAATGTCATTCCTATATCCTTACTTGGTGCAAAATAACTTTATAAAAATTCATAAACATCGCAACATAAATAAAGCATATTATGTAATACATATTTACTTTCAATTATACCTGAAAAACATGTATACTAGTATATAAATTATCATAATTTTTCAATGCATATACTTAACATTTCGACTTTCGAGCTTTCAAAAATACTGTATACTAAGTATAAAGAATTCACTAATACTTAAAGTACAATAAATGCTACAGTTCGTTAACATACTATAAAAAAATTATATTTACAAATTGCAAATAAGTTATATATTTTGATAATACAATTATGCACACAAAAACATTAAACATACTGTATATTTAGAAACAAGTTAAATATTTAAATATAACATATTCAGTATAGATGCAATAATTCAATACAATGAGAAAATCGGTAGAGCAAAGTAAAAAAAAAAAAAGAAAAAACATTGGTTGTTTACTCATACAGTACAAAAATTTGTGTCGGATTCTTTACAAATCCAAAAGTCCATAAAAAAATGCAGTTTTCCCCTCATAAGACTTAAAATTTATGTTTCTTTTAATTTGTGGGTAGGAATACATTATCGTTGAATTGTTTCAACCTAAGTTTACATGCAGCTTTAGTGAAGACATCGGCTAAATTTAATTTACTTTGAATATACCTCAACTGAAAAAAATTTTTTGTACACTAAATCCCTAATAAAAAATAGACGAATATCAATATGTTTTGTCTTATAGTTTTCGATAGGTGATTTTACAAAATCTAACGAAGCCTGATTGTCGCCGAACAAAGTGCATAAGTTAGAGTTACTTTTAATTTTCAGTTGTCTTGTACATTCGTTTATTACCCGCTTTAGCCAAATCAACTCTTTTGCAGTTTCCGTAAGGGCCACAAACTCGCTTTCCATCGAACTGAGACATATACATTTTATCTTAAAAGTACGTCATACAACTGGAGAGATATCTATAAATAATATTTGACAACCCATGGAAGTCCTGTCGTCCTTGTTAGTTGCGTAATCAGCATCTGAATATGCAATTATATCCATATTTTCGATTTTCGAAATATCCAATTTGAAATGCAAGGTTGCCTTCACATATCCTAAAAGCTTAAGTAAACCCATCCAATGTGCGGTGCCTGGATTCTCTTGGTACTGCGAAAAGATGTTAACTGCATACATAATATCAGGGAGTGTTCGGTTTGCTAAAAATGCCAAACTGCTTATTAAACTTCGGTATGGATATTTTGACATCTCGTCTATCTCCTGCTGAGTTTTCGGGCTTTGGTTTTTAGAATACATTACCCTTTTTGGTATTGGTAAGGATGAAATAGGAAAGAAATATTTTTCGTATGCCTCACACAACTTCTCAATATAGGCTTGTTGGTGTATTTGTACTTTATAATCTTTTTCGATAAATTCTACCCCCAATAGCTTTCGGGTTTTCCCCAAAACTTTAATATCAAAATCCTTCCTCAACAGGTTTAAGATGTATTCAATCTTTTTGGAATCGCTTCCAAAAATGACCATGTCATCAACATACAATATAAGGGCAACATTTTGCTTAAATGTGTAAGCACAGTTACACCAATTTAGTTTTTCAAACCCTAGACTGTTTAATGTTTTATGCAGTTCAAAATACCACTCTCTACCGCTCTGCTTTAAGCCGTACACGGCTTTATTTAGTAAGCACACCTTTCCTAAATCCACTTCAAAGCCTGGTGGTTGTTGCATTAAAATACGTTCTCTAAGATTAGCGTAGAGATACGCACATTTGATATTGCACTGAACATGATGCCACTTGTTGAGACACACTAAGACAGAAAACATTAACCTGATAATAGAAAAATTGACAACTGGGCTAAAGACTTCATCAAATGTCACGCCGCGAATTTGCCGAAAGCCTTGAGCAACAAGTCTAGCTTTGTATCACTCTACACTACCATTTGCGTCTTGCTTTGTGGTAAAAACCCATCTACACCCCAGAACTTTGTCATTTTCTTTCATAGGCACCAAAGTCCAAACGTTTCTTTCGGTCATAGTGTTAATCTCTTCCTGCATCGCTCGTTTCCATTCCTCCTTTTGAGGAGAAATACAGGCTTGCTTATAGTTACTAGGAATCGCGTCCACGTCTAGTCATACATAAGTTAAATTTGAAGTGTCATCGACCTTACTGCCTACAACCCCACTATAATGATTATCCCCCCTAAGTTAAATATCTGGGTATCTAGCTTGATGTTATTTTGGGTACAAAACTTTCGTACGTCGTGCATAGACCGGAGTCGCTTAGAATTTCCTTTTACATAGTAGTAAATGTCAGTTCTATTGCCTGTTTTCTGGGGAACTGCCTTTCTTATCCATGTTACGGATAGTAGCCTACTAAAATTCCCACTTTAGCTGTATTATTTAGTTTACTTCTTTTTAACTTCAGTATGTGAACGTATGCTAATGAGCCAAATATTCGAAAATGGTTAATAGAGGGTTTATAGCCACTTCATATCTCCAATGGAGTTAGACCTCGAGTAAGTTTGTGAGCACATCGATTCTGTATATGTACATATGTTTGCAAGGCTTCCGCCCAAAATCTTTGTTGTAAGCCACTATCATGAAGTAAAGCTCTTACGCCTTCTATAGCTGTTCTATTAAAACGTTCGGCCACCCCATTCTGTTGAGGTGTGTAAACAGACGTTCTTTCAGCCCTTATACCTAAGGTTTTTAAGTAAGATTCGAATTCTTTATGGCAAAACTCTAGCCCATTATCTGTTCTCACGGATTTGAGTTTACAATTCACTTCTCGCTCAGCTTTAGCTAAATATGCTTTAAAACAGTCAAATACGTCGGATTTGTGTTTAACTGTGTATACTTCAATTTTACGAGAAAAATCGTCTATGATAGATAAAACATATTTACTGCCGCCTAACGACGGAACGGGAGATGGTCCCTACAGATCTAAATACACCTTATCTAACACATTTTTAGTTAGCCTATTATAGTTATGCTTTAACGAAACTCTAGTTGATTTTGTAATTTGACAAACTGTACACTTATTCAGCTCACCCTTAAGATTTTGTAATCCTTTTACACTATTTTTACTACTCATTTCTGCAATTAAACGCTTATTTACATGGCCAAATCGTCTATGCCAGTAATTTATATCAGTATCATAAAAATATTGTTGAAATATTTTGTGTTTACGATAATTAGGTACACCATACATTATATACAATTTCCCTACTCTATGAACTGTTAAAAAGTATTTATTCTTATCAGTATAAATAATCATTTTGTTATTATGGCATACAATTTTATAACCAGTTAAGTCAATATTAGCTCCTCCAATAAGATTTCTACCCATATTAGGGGCATAAAATACATTTTTTAAAGTTAATTTTACATACTCGTTATTATTTTTAACTTAAAAAATAACATCACCTACCCCGTAAATTTCCGATTCACAGTTCTTATCACGAGTAAGTACTCTTCTTATGGATAGTTCTCAAACCACTCTTTATGATTACAAAAATGACCAGTTGCAGCACTGTCCACTAACCACTCTTCCAAGTGAGGTGTAGTTTCTTTGTGGAATCTCTGAAACATCGAATAACTCTCTGAAGAATCATAAGCCAGTTCTGTGTTAAACAGTCCAGATTTCCATCGATTTTCAATATCTTGCTTTTTAACGCTTTGACTTGAATACTGTAGATTTCTCACGAAAGTCCCATATCTGTAGCCACATTTCAACGAATTGCATGGTCCCATATTTCCATGCCATTTCGATCTTTCTTGACCCAGGATGCATCCTCTGCTTTCATCATACGTTGATACATTCTTTCTGTAAGGTTTCTTCAGTTTTTTGACTTCATCGCTTGTTTTTGTAATATAAGCATTACTTACTGTTTCTAGTCCTTGATCTTTCGCTTTTAGTTGAATATGACCCGCTTCACTAATAAGTTGTTTTTCTAAGTTGTTTAAAGTAAATTCTTTATCACTGAACCGATACAAGTTTGTACTAAGTTATCATACTCCGGTGGTAATCTTTGAATTAACTGAAATCAAACCAAGATTTCTGGAATTTCAAAACCAGCTTCTTTAATCAAGATATATTTTTCACGCACCTGCTGACAAAATATACCTATCACTTCTTCCTCTGGTAGATATCTCAATTCATAAAACTCAATTCATAAACTTCATAAAGTCCAGCAATTAGAGCTCTAGGCGTAGGTTCAAAATTTTCTTTTAATATAGACCAAGCTTTCTTTCCTTCCGTTGTACACTGAATTAACGGTAAAAACTGTTTTTCCACACCTTGATAAATTGATGTATATGCTCTGTCTTTTCTTAATGCAAACTCACGCTTCTGAGACTCTGTAGCATCTGACGGAATGATTTCTTCTTTACCTTCAACAAAATGCCAGCAGTTTCAGTCAATTAAAG
This sequence comes from Pardosa pseudoannulata, assembly GCA_032207245.1. Taxonomy (NCBI): domain Eukaryota; kingdom Metazoa; phylum Arthropoda; class Arachnida; order Araneae; family Lycosidae; genus Pardosa; species Pardosa pseudoannulata. The sequence goes on along the minus strand of CM063503.1, from coordinate 51,517,419 downwards.
CAACACACATATGCTTCCAGCTAGTGTAGTTAAGACCGTTCAGTTTTGGAAATGTTAAAATTGTAGACATTGATGCAAAAGGTGCTTCCATCTTTAAATATCTCTACAAAAACAGCAACAGTAATATTTTAATACATAAACGTGACCTGGGCCCATAACCTTGTTGACGGGCAGGCAATCATCATGAGACAGCATAATCTTTATAACAAATTTATTTTTAAATTATAATAAATAAACAATATTCACAAGCAAAAATAAGTTGACCGTTCCCCACACTTCGGTACGACATACACACGTATATATAGAGAAAACTTAACGAAGCAGCAGTTTCCATTGGTTAATCAAAAGTAGTAATTTGCATATCGATAATGTTTCTGCCAACCTAAATTAGCTAACAAAGATATAAGAAAGTAAACTTGTTTAACATTAATCAGTCTTTATTGGCAAAATAGCTAGTTTTGTTATCGGGTGTCTTAAGATACCTGATTTAGTTTTAATAAGACAGACACAAGCTTTTTTATCATTTCCTAATATGATTTCAGTTATTCTGCCTAGAAGCCAAGTTGCGGTAGGCAAGTTCTCTTCTTTAATGAGAACCATTGAATCCTCGGTTACATTTTCCTTCGAAAATTGCCATTTTGACCTTTGTTGACAGTGATTAAGATAATCACGGTGCCAACATTTCCAAAAGTATTGGGTAATTTTTGTGGTACGCTGCCAACGTTTTAACACCTTTTCATTACAATCTGTAAGGTCAGGTTCTACTATAGCCGTTATGGGTCTTCTAATTAGAAAATGACCTGGGGTAAGGGCTTCTAGGTCATTTGCATCATTTGATATGGGGGTTATAGGTCGAGAATTCAAAATTGCTTCAATTTGAGTTGTAACCGTGTGAAATTCCTCATATGTAAGTGTTAAACTTCCAACTGCTCTTTTTAGGTGAAATTTATAAGATTTAACTCCGGCCTCCCAGAGGCCTCCAAAATGAGGGGATCTAGGAGGTATAAACCTCCAATTAATGATTTCTGAAGTTAAATAATTCGAGAGCCTTTCATCCGGTTGTCTGAGTAAGTTATGTAGTCGTTTTAATTCATTGTTAGCTAATATAAAATTACCTCCATTATCAGAAAATAATGTGCATTTTCCATGCCTAGAAATAAACCTTTTCAACAAAGCAATAAATGAATAACTTGTAAGGTCCAAAACAAGCTCTAGGTGCTTAGCCCGAGTAGCCAAACAAACAAACACTGCTACGTAAACCTTGTGCCATATGCCCTTTCTTTGATTTTTATACTTTATATAGAACGGATCACAATAATTAACTCCCGAGTTTTTAAATGGAGGATTAGCAGCTACCCTTTCACTGGGAAGGTTTCCCATTATTTGTTCCATCAATATAGGTCTATTTTTAAAGCAAACGACACATTTGTGTACTAGTTTTCTGGCGATGTTTCGACCACCCAAAGGCTAATACCTTTGTCTTACCAAATTAAGCAAAGTTTGAGGACCAACATGTAAATTTTTAACATGATAGTATTTCATTATTATAGTGGTCATTTTATGGGTTTTAGGAAGCAAAATAGGAAATTTCTTACTATATTCTAAATTAGAATTCTTTAAACGACCTCCAACTCTAATAATTCCTTGGTTATCTAAGAATGGATGCAAGGAACTTACCTGACTTGATTTAACCGATTCACCTTTTTTGAGGGATTTTATTACATTATTAAATACTTCTACCTGAGTGAGCTTTATTAGTTGAATTCTCGACATCTCCAATTCTTCATTTGTAAGGGGGCCTAAATGGCACTTGCCCTTGGTAATCCTAGAATTATTGATAAATCTGCAAATAAAACTAAAAATATGAATAAGTTTTAGATAACTATTACTAATATTAAGAAATTCATGCAAAAAGGAAGGGGTTGTCAAAATATAAGAATTAATTTGTGTTGGTAGCTTCAACTCTTTACAATAATTGTCATTGTAAATAATATCAGGTTCAGGTTCATCACAAGGGTTCGATGAAGAGCTTTCCATTGTACAATCAGTAGCATTCCACCACAGATCTGAAGTTAAAATCTATGTAGGACTGAATCCATGAGAAATAATGTCTGCCTGGTTCAGTTCAGAGGAGATATGACTCCATTTATAGTTCTCGGTCAGCGTTTGTATCTTGGACACACGATTTCCAACAAAAGTTTTAAATTTATATGGTGGTGTTTTAATCTAAGCTAGTGCTATCGTTGAATCTGTGTGCAAAACAACATCACTTACGTTAAAACAAAGAGAAATACGTACTCGTTCTATTAATTGGGACAATAATAAACAGGCTGACAGCTCAAGCCGAGGTATGAAGATTGTTTTTATGGGGGCAGCTCGTGATTTGCTTGTAATAAGTTTGGTGTTAACTGTCCCCTTTAATATCATACACTGCATGTAAATTGCCACACCATAAGCGAAATTTGAAGCATCTGCATATCCTAACAGGATCAATTTCTCAAAGGACGGTGCAATTATACATCTAGGAATTTTCAAGTTTTCAATGCATTTCAAGGAATTTACATAATTTGACCATTCTTGTGCTATTGGCTCTGGTAAGGGATCATCCTATTTTAATTTTAGCAGCCACAAATTTTGTAACAGAATCTTGGCTTATACTATTATTGGTCCTAGAAGACCCAATGGATCATACAGTCTAGCAATTACTTATAAGACGTTTTTCTTCGTGCAGATGGGTTTCAATTTTAAGTCTACCTTGAAAGCAAAATAATCTCCCTGAGGTTGCCAATTCTTACCTAATGTCTTTACTGTACAATGTTTATTAACAAAAAAGGGTTTTTGAGAACTGGGATCTGAACAATTGTTTTAAAGACCAGGTGAATTCGAAGTCCACTTATAAAGCTGCATTCCCACGCTTTTAAAGATAGACTCTAACTGTTATTGAAGTTCACAAGTCAATTCCAAATTTTCTGCACCACTTAAGATATCATCCATATAAATGTCTTTAATCATTATTTCTGAAGCCAATGGAAATTTACTTGCTTCATCTTAGGCCAGCTGTTTTACAGTTCTAATTGCCAAAAATGGTGCACAGACCATACCATAAGTAATGGTTTTTAACCGAAAAGTAGTGGGTTTTTCATTTGACTGGACTGACCACAAAATTCTAAGGAAATCTCCTTGAGAGGGCTCAATTAAGATTTGACGAAACATTTGCTTAAAGCCTGCTGTAAATGCATACTTATGTTTTCAAAATCTAGTCAATACATCGAAAATATCTTCGTTAATTTCCCCTTTAAGCAAAAAATCGTTAAGGGACTGAGTAGATGATGTGGGTGAAGAAGCATTAAATACTACTCGAAGTTTAGTGGTAGTTTTATCCGGACGGTATACCCCGTGGTGTGGAAGGTAATAATAATTTTTAGGAAGATAATTATCTTCCACCCTTTCCATATGATCTAAGTCCTCAAACTCAGCCATAAATTTTTTATAAAGATCATGCATGTGTGGGTTTTTTTGCAATCTGTGATTTAATTGGTTTAATCTCATTTTTGCTATACGTTTCGAATCTCCCAAGAAATCTATCTCCTTTTTCATTGGCATAGTAACTATATACCGACCAGTTGCATCGCGTTTGTTCATACATTTAAAATGTTCTTCACAATATTTCACTTCCTCACTTAATATCGGTCCACTCAAATTAACCTCTTCAATTTCCCAAAATTTTTTCAACGATTTTTCGAAATTTGAGAAAATCCACAATAACTAGTTGTATTTTGTTGACCTGCTTCAAGGCAACCACTAGCAACGTATCCAAATACAGTTTGTTGAAAAATAAGAGAATTTAAGGGTGTATGAATTTGATTGCCCTTTACAATATCAAAGAATAACTCTGCTCCCAGCAACATATCTATTCCTGAGGGTGTAGTAAAATCAGGATCTGCTAACATTGACTTATCTGGGATTTCTATATTATGTATCTCTAAGAATGTAGCTGGGACAAAATCAGTGATTTTTGACACCATCAAAAGTGTCAATGAGTTAGTATAAGAGTTATTACCATTTGTGATTTTAGTACAAACTTTATATTTAACTTTTGTCAAATTGTTAATTAAACCAGATATGGAAATATTTACTCTTTGTTTCATTAAACCTAGCTTCGAAACAAATTCTGAAGTAATCAAATTACTTTGGCTTTCCGAAACCAACATTACTCTACCTTGTATATAACTATTTCTAGGAGGTGACCATACCCATACTCGAGCGGTAGATAGCAAAACGGATTTACCTATTAAACTATATGACGAAAGTGATTGTACAACTTGCCCCCTTTATTACAATTAATTACTTCATTGGATATTAAACAATTAGGATCCGAGTTTACTGGTACCTGTAAGGGATTAACAATTTTTTTAGCAGTTGTATCCATTTCAGTCGAAGAATTAGTTGTTTGACTTATACACAAAAGATAATTGTGCTTAGACTGACATAATCGGCAATTATATTTTGAATTACAAGTAGCTAATTTATGGGAAGCACTTAAACAGTTCAGACAAAGTTTGTGTTTTTTAGCAACATTAAATCTTTCAATAGGTGATAATTTAAAAAACAATGCACATCTGTAAATAACATGAGATTTTTTACACATTACACACAAGTCACTTCCATTAGATTTAATCATAAAACTTCTAGTTTTGTTTTGACCAATTTTTGGTTTAACTAAAGGAATTTGGGTTCTCTTTAAATTTTCCAAGACTTGCGTTTTTCTAAAAAGTCAATAAACATTTCCCACTTGGGCAGCTCAGTTGAAGTTAGACTTATTTCATATTGTTTCCGTGACTCCTTGTCTAACTTTTGAATAACAATATTTATTAAAATCTGATAGACCAGTTTATTAGCTTCTAATTTCATCAATCTTAAACCTCTAAGACTCTTGTTTAAAACGTCAATTAAATTTCTAATTCCATTCGATGATTCAACATTTAGTTTTTCTAAATTTAAAATGTTAATTATGTGCGAATTGACAATTAAACGTTCATTTTCAAATCTATTAATTAAAACTTGCATTAGTGATTGAAATGTATCCTCTGCTGTTTCAACATCCATTGCTTTTCCCTTTAAGGTAGAATGCAAATAAAACAATTTTTGAGTTTCATTTAATGAAGGATTATTCGTAATTAAACTATCAAATTGTTTTCTAAAGTTACACCAATTTTCAATAGAACCATGAAATTCCGGTAAGCTTATATCAGGTAACTTTACCAAAGCAGAGTTCTGGTTTTCAGACAACTTAGAATCATTCTTTACATTTTTCAAGTCTAGTAAAAACTTTTGCAAGCTCACCTTTATATCTTCTAAATCGTCCTCCATCCGCTCAAATTGAGAATCCACTTCTTTTAAATCCTTATCCTCGAACAGCTCGTAGTACTCCAGCTTCAAAGACGCCATGCTTGATAATATTTCACTAATACATTCTAATTTACTTTGCAGCCGTAATTTGTCCGCAGTTGAAGCTTTGTCCTTTAGAAATGTTTTCAATTTTGTAATTCTTGCTTTTAAATTACCACAATGCCTGTTCACTATTTTAATTCTTTCCTTTTCAGCCATGTTTACAAAATGAAAAACGAAAGCAGCTATTTATATTATTTCGAATCAAATCAATTTTCAGCCTATTCGGCTCCGGCTCGACGGACCATGTATTTTACTATGGTTAAATTACCTAAGGTGGACTGTCGAGCATTTAATAATCACAAATAATACGAAATTTCAATTTTTTATTCATCGCAGTCGCCGAGTGCGACATACTCGAACATTACAATGAACCAAACTGAGAACACCTGTCGCAGCAGGCGAACTTTTGCAGGCAAAATTGATAGGTTGCCACATTTGGCGATAGCTTCTTCTTACGAGCGTAAACAGATGTAGGCACTTTGTATGCTTTTGAAATCCTAACAAAGGTTTTCATAAATAAATTTTGTGATTTATTTTAAAGCTTTTTTCATTCAAGTACTTTGATTTAAACCTTTTTCTTTGACAAAGTCTCTTCAGCTCTTTAGTATGTATTAAGATGTAATTTTCATGTCATAAAGAGATTACTTGAAGCATTATTGTACCTTTTTATCCGTGTAACATAAACTATTGCCTTGTAGATGGTTCAGCAATTTTATAAATGGTGCAAAATACTGTAAAATTGTCAATGGTCTAACTAATTTTACAATATGAAATATTTCCAATCTTTGCATATGGGTAATTCCATGGTGACGGACTTAAAATTTGACAAAATTTACTCATAAAAATTAACATTTCTAAGGGTTAAAATATTTTAACTGATCAAAATATTGTTTTAAATACTTACCTATGTTTATAGAATTATGAAATATAAAAAGATTTTCTGGCAAAAGTTTTAACTTAAAAAAAATAAATAAATAATGTACGGTGTTGGATGTAAAAGCTGAAACTGTAAAATCAGACTTACAAAATTAAAAAATAAGATTCAGGTAATTGGCTTTACTTACAATATTTTAACTACTGTTATGATGAAGAGCATTGAAGAAAGTTAAATAATTCATCGATATATATTTTATTTCAGTGGTATTAAGTTACAAAATATTGACTTAACCTTGGTGTCGGATGTAAAATACACAATATTAGCTTGGTGTTGGACGTAAATAACAATTCATTTAAGCACAATTTAAACTGATAATTACTTCTATTTTTATAAAAAGTCTGGAACTATATAATAAGCAGAATTAGGAACATATTAATAGATGTGTTTGTGATGTAACAGTTTAGACATTTTTTGTAAAAGAAAATTGTCCCCTATTTCCAGTTGGAACAAGTGGAAAATGTTTCTTTAAAATGTTCTTTTTTTATGGAAAAAATTTTGTCCTCAGCTTTTAATCATTTAAAATGACCTTCTGCTCTATGTATCCCCAAAACTTCAATTTCTTTTTCAATTATTTGTGTGATGTATCCTGAATAACATGCAGATTCGTAGTTAACAACTACCTAGTAATATAATTTATAATCATCAGATTCTAGTGTTGGATATATCTGAATCTGAGTCATTACTATCAGACAAATCTTCAATAAATAAAGTAACTGCTTTTTGTATTTGTGTTGCAGAAGTGACTAAAATAATAATTATATTTGATGAAATGACTTTTACACAGTGGACAGAGTGAATGCTTGGAACTGGCAGAATTTTTTCCCCAGTATTGGCATAAATTTGCAGTTACAGAATATTTCTTCAGATGATATGAACTTAAAATGCACATTTGATAATAATATAGAGATAATAGATGAATATTCTTCTGCAGTACTTATAAATACTTTACTGACTCTTATATTTTGCAACTGTTCTTTTAATGGTGTCACCGATGCCATCTAAAACCCCTTTTCCATGGGATGTGGTGAAGTAGTTCCAGGTTAATTTTACATTATGATTCAACTCAAATAAATATAAATTTGAAAATAAATGTCGTTGTTTAAATTGGGAACTATGCCCATCAGAAAATATTTGTATTTGTTTAAGATTTGGGTACTCAGATTTTAAATATTCCAAAATGTAACTCACTTGTATACAGAGAAAGAGTTTTGTGCGATCCAAAGTATCTGAAATTATTACAAAGCTTTGATTGATATCTTGGGAAATTCATGCATGGGCTAAAAATATTGTTGCTTGGAAGTGTGCCCAATGTTCTGATTGAATTTCATTTTGCTGCAGTATAGCTGCATTTTCCAAAAAATCTTACTGTATTACAATGTTTTGTAAGTTAGCTGCCGATTTCATTTGTTTAAAAGCCATAGCTTGTTCCCTTTAGATGTATGTGTGAATCAGAAAATTTTTGTATTGCTCAGTATTTATAGTAAAATATTAAACTAGCATATAAACTAATATGTACCAGCTTTCATGAATCCAAGTTTCTATTTTCAATATTTTACGAGAAATGTTTTATATTAACAATTACAATTATTAAGCATATAATTTTAATGACTAAAAGCAATATAAACAAATGATATTGCTTTATTTTATTATTATTATTATTGTTATTATTATTATTTAATTTGACAAATTGTACATTTTAAATAACGTATTGGTTTAAAAATTTTGGTGTCGGATGTAATGGGTGTCGGACGTAAAAACATTTTATGTCCGACACCATAAAATAACAAGAAACTAATTATTTTAAATTGATTTGGATTGCATAATTTTAAGAGTGAATAAAGTCCTGATTTGCATGGAAAATAATTTCTAAAATACTTCAACCATTTTTATGCAGCATAAACTTTTTGCATTTTGGTATCGGACGTAATTTTGTGAAAATGCCTGCTATAAAAAGGTTTTAAATATATATATATATATATATATATATAGTGCAAATCTGGTTTTTAAAAAATTAAACCCTTCTGAAGTGTTATGGCAAGCATCTAAATTGATAAGATATTAAAATATACTGTAATCACATTTCAAACTGCCAATTTCAAAATAACATAAAAAAATCAAACTGAAACATATCTAAAAAATCTTATTTTCAAAGGTTAATTACTCCTCAGGGCTTGAATTTTAGTAATACTTTTTATCATATTCTGATATTTCAATTCACGATCTTTAAAATGATACCTTATTTGTCAATGAAAAAATAATCTGAAAAATTGGTCATCAGTTCCCCATTTCTGTGGAATTGCCCATATTTACTTTGAGGTAATCATTATAGTGCAAAATATAACAATGTGTTAGTCTTGCTCAATGTAAGCCGATCTCTCATATACTCTCTTTTACAGTGTTTATTTTATCTTTATAAATTTCTAATGACACAGACTTTTTGCTCATTTAGTAAGAAGTATATATTTTTATTACTATCTGTTTAAGTTATTTACCTAGTTTTTGCGATAAATTATTTTATTAAATCTCTAAACTAAGTCTTATACACTGAGGAAAGCTCTTACCTAGTTTATGTTCCTTGACCCTTTGATTGTTGAAGTCTGAGAAAAAGGTTTATCAGTTTTTTTTATCAGTCCCATTAATTAGCCTGACTTGTTTGCAAATGATAATCTATCACTCTTGACCAATTATATATGGCAAAAGAGATCCTAAAATAAAAGCAAATATGTAGAGTTAAAAAATTATCTTTACTGTGGTGCTATATATATAGTAACCATTAATTAAAATATTATTTTAAGGATAATTTTTTACAAAGAAAACGTTATTTTAAAGTAGTGTTATAACAAATATAGAGTTTGATCTTTTGAGATAAATATTAAATCTTGGTTCAAATATGGGATAATATTTAAAATTATTTTGAACTAGATATATTTTTAAAAATAATTTTATCACTTAGAATGAGTACAAAATTCTCTTATAGGTAAAGGAATATTTCTCATCAAAGCAATATTTCTTTTTCATTTTTATTTTAAGTTAATTTTAATATTAATCTTTTCTTATAGATTCAGGCATTGTCTCATGTTTGTGATATACCAATTGAAGTAATACAAGCCAAAGGTCCAAGTGTCATAGCTGGAGATGAAAAATTGGAACCAAAATTAATTTTAAGGTATTGCAAAATTTTAATAACATGTGCTAAGAAAATTTGAGTTGTTTATAACATAATAAAATGAGGTATTTCTAAATTTATTAAACTTTCTTTTCAAATTAAATAAAAAAGGTGGGAAAACAATTCAATTATTATTCATAAAACTTCATGGAAACAGAATGTATACTTAAGTTTATAATTACAGTAAAACACCAATAATCGAGAAACCTGTAATCTGGCACTAAACATTTTCTTTTTATTTGCTTTTTTAAAAAGTTTTGCTAATTTGTATTTCCAGCATTAACAACAATTATTATCTTATTTTACTTTGTCTAATTTATTTTCTATTTAAAATATTCAGTGTGCTTTTACATTTTGAAATTGAACTGATGAGATCTGATGGGGTAGGGAGGAAATTGCATGTATTGGCTGAAAATTTATTTCAGATAATTAATTGCTCAAATGTAACATCCAAACATGGGGATGTCCTTAGAAAAAAAATAAGTATAGCTTTGTACAAGACCAGATATCCCAAAGCTCTTCAGCCGAACGATGGCCGAATGGTAGAGAGCTGCTCTTCGGAACCGGAGTTCGCGAGTTCGAATCCCGCTGCTGGCATGGATGTTTGTAGCCGTTCGGAATCGGTTTTAAACTGTAGGTCCCGGTCTCATTAGCCCTCGTGTGCAAAACAGTAGGCCGTAGCTCTCACAACCAAACCCAAAGTTCTTCGTTGCATGAAAAACAAAAGCAGGGAATTTATTCATCTGTTTGTTTGTCTATTCAGTCTGTAAGTTTGGATTGTCACAGGAGTGCATTTTATTTAATTTTAAATAGCTCTTTTTTTTTTTAAATTTTTTTGTCTGTTATTAGCAGTAGTAAAGGTATTAAACATTCTGATAAAACTATTTCCATCTCAGACAAAATTGATAATTTAAGAAAAACTTGGCATAGTAACATTGGTAAAAAGTATTTGTATAAATTTCAGCATTGAATTGCCCATCATATATAACGCAAATAACTAGAACACTGCATTTATCGAAGTACAGCATTTTATGCAAGTGACATGATAAAAGGAATTACTTCTAAAATCAATTAAAAAAAAGCTGTCAATCCTGATGATAAAACTTTGATGCCATGGTTTTGCTGATGCCAAAGTTAAGGATGTAACATTTTGGGTATTATAATAATGAGCAGGCAAAAATATTCTATTTTGAACTAAAACTGGAAAATGATTGTACCTATAATACAGGCTGGCTCTAGACATTTAAAGTATGGCATGGAATATCAGTAGATGCAATATTTGCTGATAATTTCATTAAGGAATTTGAAAAATTGACAAATGATTTGGTTGGTTTCTAGTCTAGATTATAGGCTCACCTATAATCTATAAAATCAGCAATCCCACAGCAGATATTTCCCACTGATACTTTATTATCCATGTTTGACTGTATTTTGATTGTAATTGCAATATGGTTAAAAATTTTATTGTTTTTAAAAAAGGAGATTTCATAAAGTTAGGGGCTTTTAAACATAATTTTCTTGTGTTATTTTCAGTACTTTGAGTTGCTATATAACATAACAGTATGTTTAGTTATTTTTATTATAATTTGTGTTGAAAGTACACTTATATTTAAAATAAATTTAAATGTACTATTATTATCATCACTATATCAATGATTTTTTAAAATTTTTTATTCTTTTCTATGCATTAAGTATTAACTCTTGAATGACATTTTAAATTTTTTTGTAGCCAATCTAAAATCTTGTGATTTGTTCCCAGTGCTGTTTCATTTCTTTTAGGTCATGAGACACTTTGTATTTTACAAACAACATTTCATGAGGCTAATAAGGATAATAATTAAATTGTCAAATTTGTTACCCATTTATTTACACAAAGGAAAAATATGAAAGTAAAATTTTATAAAATGTTATGGAATGTATACAAAATCTCAATGATAGCTTTATGTGCATAATTGTTAGGCAATGATTTTTCAAGTCCATATATATATTTGATTTTGCTAATTAAATTATATTCAAGTGTAGAATTTTTTAATGGAGTTTCTATATTTTTCTATTTCACAAAATTTCATGTCAAAATGCATTCTTGCAGATATACTTTTTCCCAAATTTAGAAAGAATTTGAAATCCAAATTCTTGTAATAGGTTATGTATTTCTGTATTCAAAATTGTAGGGAGCTCTGCTGAGTGCTTTATTACATGCAGTAAATCTACTGGATTTTACATAAATTCATTTGATACTAAGGCACGGCCTTAAACTTAATAGCCCATAAAAGTGCCTAATTTCTATAAACATTTTTTAAGGACCTTAGAAATACTTAGTTTTTTTGAGAGGTGTTTAATTCTTATCTCAGAGTAAATTTTTTCATTTTCTTAAAACTGAAAGTGGGAATTCTTTTTTATTTTACATTATAACTCTGTCCTCCAATCTTGTGAATTCAAAACATCTGAAAATGAGTCATCAATCACAAGTGCATTTTCATGTATATCTATAGAAAATATTTTCATACATTGCTCCTTTTCCATCTGGGATTGGTCTACTTGTTTGGAACTTAATTGTATTAGATGTCTGCATTCTTGTGGATAAGCTGTTCAATCTGGTTCCATCTCTCTATAGCAAGAATCTTTGATTGCACTGCATACTGCCTTTGTAGGCTGAACAGTATTCCACAACTATAAATACTAGTTTGCATATATCATTTTTTTTTTCTCTGATGTTTTATAAAGAATATATGCAGAAAGTTTTCTGAATTATTCTGATGTGTTTTACTAGCATAATAATATTATTTAAGTAATAAATATTGGATAGTGCTCTGAAAAATGCATACTCAATCCATTGTGATTCTTTAAAGATGAGTATACCCAATGGCTGAGAAATATCTTTTTTTAGAAAAGAGATTTTAGAATTGGAAAGTAAGGCAGATGATTTTGCACAGTAGGTAAGACATTCAAGAGCTTTTCTTATGTGAATCTGATAAATTCAGAAAACCTGTTAATAAAAAATATCACCTAAAAGAAATAGACATTTAGATTTCTGATGGGGGGGGGGGAGAAGAAAATAATTTTTTAAAATTTTACTTTATGCATAGTTTGCATCCTTTGCATTTTGTTCTCATGCCTGGAATTAAAGATTTTTGTAGTTTCTGTTGTCATTTCATTTATGGCTGTACTAGTCTATATATAAATTATTTCATACTATTTATAATTGATTTTATAAGGTTAGAATAATTTACTTGTTTAATGAGATATATTATAAATTGCATATTTTTTATAGTAATATCAGTACCTAATATAATTACAGGCCTTTAATTTTTCTTGTCAAGGTGCTTAAAAAGTGTTTAATTTTTATGATCATATTTAGTTAGTCATTCTGTTAGGATCTACCAAGTTAGTATCAATTCTTATTAGATTGCTGGATTAATAGAAACTATGTTTAAGATCTTTTTGAGAAAATTTTGTATTGGAATTTTCAGTTTGGATATCTAATTTATTTTAATTGAGAACATTGATTTCATTTGTAGGCTTCAAAAATCAATTAGAGGACCTGTTATTGCAAAAGAACAATTCTTATACTTAAGATATTAGCAGATAGCTAGCAGAGTTGAAGCATTTATTAGCTAAAATAAAAAACACTCATATTAAAAGAAACAAATTAATTGGAAATCAAAAAATTACTTTAACCTTATGTTAAAATTATAACTATTGTACAATCCAAAGCAAATAATTTTGTTTACAAAAAAATTAAAGAAGATACTACCCAATAAATGCTTGGCAATGTACTGCTCTTTTACCTAGAAACAAGATGTGTACAGTGCTTTTAGAAATGGTCCCAAGATCCTAAAATTCCGTATATTTTCCTTTGGTCCCCATTGTTCCCTATTTTTAGCATTTAGTTCTCAAAGTTTCTATTTTTAATCAAATATGTCATATAATTTCTTATGAGGTAAATTTCTTTCTTATTTTGGGAGATTTTTGGTCTCTAATATTAAGAATTCCCTCCTAAATAGGGAAATTTTAAGATTTCTCTTTCAATAAAGGGTATTTTCTTTGAAATTATTAAAGATTTTAAAAGCTTTCTAATGTGTAATTTAAAAGACTTATTTTTGTAACATGTTTTGCATACATATTTTTAGGCGTATAGTGTATATCTTATACTTCAAAAGTTCTTTGAGTTAACCAGCTAATTTTTTGTTGAGAATCAATAAATAGTCTAGTGAATATAATGCTAATTTCTTTTAACATCTGATAGACTCACTGTAGAAATCAGTACAGATAAAAAAAATTGTAATTTTTTTGTGCCACCAGCTGTTGAATATTGTTGACTGAAGTTAATTTTAATAAGTTTGTACAACATAAAGCAGTGTTTTTTAGTGTAGAAATTTAAGTATATTCTAATTTGCAACTTTTTCAGTCTTGATTAACAGATATAAAATATTGACAAAAATATTCTTAAAATAAAAATAGTTCATGTTATTTGTTAGAATTTTTTTAAAATCTTTAAGTAAAAATTATAGGATAAATTCATTCAAATAACTTTATATTTATTATCATGTAGGAACTCTGTATTATATAAAGTTTCCAAATTTTGCTCATGTGTTATAGTTGAAAAAAAAAAGTTCTTTTTGAGAATATAAATTTTTTTTTACTTATTTTTGAAATGTTTGACCTATTTTTCTAGCTATTTATTTCATATAAAATGCATATTTTCCTACTATTTTTTTTTAGAAAAAATTTGCTTTATTGTAATAAATATTCAAATTTTGATTTAAAATATTCTTATGCAAAAATTTTAAGTCCCTATTTTATTTTTACTAAGGCCCCCTTTCTTTTTCTGTAATTTTTATTACCTAAAGTCCCTATTTTTGTATAGTCTAAGCTATTAAAAGCCCTGAATGTCATTTTTTATTTTTGCTGACAGAAGAATATTTTTGGCAGGAGAAACCTACATAGGGTACTTAGCCTATTATATAACATTTGCATAGCAAGAAATAGCTTTGTACAGTTTTCTGCTCATTACATAACATTTATGTAAGTATTGTCAGCATGTCTAAGAAAAAGAATTATTAAAAAATAACAGGTACTTCAAATAATGAGTTTAATCTAAAAATTTATAGGGATTGCTAACAGGCTTATATGCAGTCTGAAAATCAAGTCACCAATTGGACAGCACTGGTAATGCCTCAATATTTAAGGTATTTGAGGTAAAATATTGAAGTAATATTGAGGTATATTACTATTAAAACATTAAATTAGTTTTAATAATAATTGATGTAAAAATTTGTTTTAATAGTTTTAAATGCTAACCATCATTCTTAAAAATTGAATACATAAGAGGTATATTAGTTATTGTAATAGAAGTTTTAAAATATTACTGGGTATCTCATATTTCAGTATATCATTCTAATGTTAATATGCTATTTTTAAATACTTCTATATCATAATTAAATTTTTTTGTAATCTTTTCCAGTTATCATAGGCATGTATATGGTCTTGGTGAACACTATAACTCAGTAATTCCTGTGACTGATGATTAATATTGTGTTATTCCTAAATCAGTGTTACTCAATCAAACATAAAAGAGAAATCAGAAATTGTATATGTAATATATTGTGTTGTTAAAATAAACATTTCAACTTCTCATTTTTCTCTTTTTAATTATCTCAGTAAATTATCTTTTCTCTTTTAACAGAATAATATTATCATAAATGTATGTCTATAATGAAGCAGCAACTTGTAAATTACAGAAAATATACTGTACCACCACCTTCAAACTCTTCTTTTAATTTGGTGATTATTATAGTAAGGAATATGAAATGTAGAATCTTGTCCCGAGTATTACCACTTATGTATTTTCTCATTACATTTTAGTTTTAAAGTACACAAAATTTCTAACAAAAGAAAACTATCCTTAGTTTAAGCAATAATTATGAATAATACTCTGTAGAGCTTGTATATAGGCATTTCAGAACTGAAGTATCCCCTTTTTTTGTTGATGTAAAAACCTATTTATATATATTTTCTTAAAATAATTTTAGCACTAACAATCAAAAATACATCTTGCATCTCACTAGGTGATGCTAGCTTACTGCAGGTTGATTAAGACTTGTAGTACTATGTTTATCACAGTGCCATATCTTGCATAAATAGATGCACATAAGTATTTTCAGTTTTACTGAGATGCATAAAGTATCACTGTGCTGCAAGCAGATCTTTTGCTCAATTCATAGTGTGTTAATACTGTTTATCGTGTTTACTCATTCTCTTTAAGTATTTGGACATTACAATTATACAGATATAAAAATTTTCATAGCTTTTATAACATTTATATCAAAAAAGGAACACTGTTTTACAGCATGAAAAAGAATTAAAACATTCTAAGAATCTTTATATAAATGAGGAGAAGTTAAATGTTCTTGCCACGATTTAAACTGAGAGAAAATACAAACATTGACTTTTCCATTATGTATGAAAAATGAATAATTTTACTTTTGAATAATTTTGATGTTTACAAAGATTTTATCACACACACTTTTACAGTGTGTAAATTTCTATCAAAGTAATCAAAATCTCCAAGGATCATGTTGTAGGTTTTGTCCTCTTTGGTAAATGTAATGCATTATTACATACTTATTTTCGAATAACTTGAAAAACAGAAACTTTAGTTACAACAGTCATATTGAACTACACCCATTACTACAGCATCAGCATTCAAATTTAGCTCCTTCAAACTTTTTTTTATTTAATTTTAAGAACAGGCTGCATTTTGTCAGGGTTAGGTGTAAAAGTCCTTTGTTAGCTATAGAATAGCTCTAATATGTTATCAAAGTTGCCAAATAACAAATGATATAATTTACTTTTGGTCTTTCATAACAGTAAACAGACTAAAGTGAATTTTAAAGTTTTTCCAAATGAAATTTAATTCCATATGTGGGCTTAACGATATCATTTCATAAATTTATTAATATAATAACATTGAATCATTTAGAATTTTGTAAAACTGTCCCAATCTTAACCTTAATCAAAGCTTGAAAATTCACATAATTGTTAGTTTTTAATAATGTGCTTAAGGATTAAAAATTAAAACAAAGCTGAAAAACATAGTCATTTCATAGCTTAAATAAAATGCTATTTCCTCATTGGAAAGGTAGCAAAAGTTAAAATGTGCTGAAGCAGTTGTAAGTGAACTGGCACACATAATAATTTAAGGAATTTTTCCTCGGTCTTCTCATTTAGTTCTGCTGTGTCATAGCTAAACTTTTGCTTATTTTTGCTCTGATAATGTAGCTAGTTTTTAAAGCTATAAAACAGTTATATGTTTATCAATTTTGCTTTAATTTTTGACAGTTTTACATTTGCTTTAAAATTGACACTGTAACTTTGCCTAATAATTCTTATAAAGTATTTGAAAAATAGATAAAGTATTTGTGTTTATGGAGTAGAAATTAGCTAGAAGGAAATTACATAATATTGTCTTGTCAGTCCTAGAAATAGTTAGAGCTGGTTTGAACTATATTTTAGACGGAAATTTTTAACTATATAAATTAATAAAATATTTGAGGAAATGCCAGATGAAAAGAATTTAGAAATTTTTAAAAGTGAACCATTACATACTTATTTATGCAAGTTATGAAAATTATGAGTCTCATTATCTTTAATTTTATCTAAAATTGAAACAAAGTTAAACATTAATTTAAAACTAATTTAAACTTTTGAGAAATGTATTTAGAAAGGAAGTTTTTTTTTCATATGTTAGTTATATGAAAAATAAAATTGTTCCTCTTGAAGTTATAATTGCTTTGAGCTTTATGGTTTTTATTTTGTAACACTAAATAATATTATAAAATTATAAAATTCTTTATTGTAAGCAGAAATGTTTGAACTTTAATTGCTGTCGTGTCATCTTGGACTTTATCCTTAAACATTTTTAGCCTCCTAAATTATTGAGCAGTGCCTTTCTCAGTATCTTCCTGTATTGTTAAGATCACTTATCAAGTTGTAAGTTTGTTAAAAATTAATTAAAAGACCAACTAGAGATAGGTTTCTCACAAAATATGTCCACAGTAGTTAAATGTTAAAATGACATTGAATGCAAGGCATTGGTTCTGTGCCATAAGTAGATAGCATTAGCGCAATCAGAATAATTAAAGTTGCCATTATTCTAGCATGTACAGTTTTAATATATAGTGTAAATTTTTGAATACCTATGAATACTGAGATTTAAAAGAAATGTTATGAAGATAAGGATATGTTTGGATAACATGTTGGATTATATGTTACATGCAGGATAATATGTATTTATGAGCACATAAAACTTCTTTAAAAATTCTTACTTTAAAAAGTGCAGGATTTTTAAAGAATTCATATTAGTACAAAACTGTTTATTAGTTTAAAGATAGAAAATCTCCAGATATCATCTGAAATTTTGAGCACTAAATGTCTGAGAGCATAAAAAGTTACTAACTCAAACAGAATAAATAATTTAGGCAAACAGTTGAACTGAAAATACAAGCCCTGTGTAAATTAATTTATGATAATCTATATTTATCCGTATTGCACTAGAATTTATAAATTTTATAAACTACATAAATTGAGCTTTTATTTCTTAAATACTGCAAAGCCTTTCTAATCTTTCTTCTAAAGTATAAATTATTGAAGCTTCTTCCAACTGTCATACTGTATTTATTGTATTGATTACATTGAATTTAACATAAATCATTTTAAGTTGATTGAACATGAGGAATCTACCATCAACAAATCAAAATTTCTATTTTAGTAAGATCTAAAGATAATCAGAGACCAGCATGAAGGTTTGATCAATGATACCATTTTATTTTTAACTGCTTTTTTTAAGCAGATGCATAAGGGTTTTCTCCTAAAGATAATGATGGATGTTTGAGATGAATTAATGATTTGCTTACATAGTAAATTAATTATCAAAAGTACTTATGTGGGTTATGAAGGTTTGATCAATGATACCATTTTATTTTTAACTGCTTTTTTTAAGCAGATGCATAAGGGGTTTTCTCCTAAAGATAATGATGGATGTTTGAGATGAATTAATGATTTGCTTACATAGTAAATTAATTATCAAAAGTACTTATGTGGGTTTGACTTTGAATTGTGACTAAGGTCTTCATGTGTGGTCTTTCCTTATATATATAATGTGTTGCTTTATAATATTTTCAGAGTTGAATAATGAGTTTGCTCTTCAAATTTTAAAATTAGCTATAATTAAGGATTGTCAATCTTATTTTCTTTAAAATTCTGAAATATTTTCTGGATTGCTTGTATATTTAATTCCAAAATACTTATAAGGTAAAATCAAAATACTTGTTAGGTGTGCTATAATATTTTGAAATACTTCAATTAATAAGAGCAACAGGAGATATATTTGGATGTTTTCCATCTTGAAATTTATTGTAGAAGTTATCACATGAATTGTGAATTACAGTAAAAAAAAAAAAAAAAAATCAACCTTTTTGACTCTGGAACCCTTATAACATTTCAGAGTTCACAGAATCCACTATAGCTTTTAATTAAAAGTCTCCTAGTTCTCCCTAGCTTTAATATGACATTGAATCAAACAAGTATTTTAATTCTTATCTTTTGTTGAATTAAATAAAAATTCCTTAATAAATCTTCATAAAAACAAGTAAAAGATTATAAAAGAAAAATATGATAGAAAATAAAACTTATGCAAAGTTCAATGAGAATAATTCTTTTGCTGTTTCAATTGCATGATCCAGTTAAAAATGTGGGCTTTATGTTTGATAATTAAATTTCTATATCTAATGTGATATCAGATCTCTATTTATAAATTGGTTTATTACAGTATATCCTGAAAATTATACATCCCAAAATTAAGAAGTAGCTGTAGAGAAAGTAAATAAAATGCAGATTGTCAGTTTTGCTAAATTGGGATAATACAACTGACCAGACTGCTGGTTGTAAAACAATTTTAAATTATACTTTTAAGTGACTCTTTGACTTCATATCAATTACAATTTCTGTTTAATATATTAAAAATAACTCCCCTTTACTTTAAACCAGATTATGACTTAGTCATCAGACTTCTTCCTGGACTTTCTGAATTCTTTAGAAGAATCTCAAGGTTTTGTGGAATACGCTTTAGAGAAGCTTGTGTATTTACTTTATGGTCTGGTACAACCTGCTATTCTATGGACATAATTTCTTAGGGATTATTCAAGAATTTTTGTAACAATTATAAAAAGTAACTTTCCATGGCACTGTAAAGAAATTTCTTTGAACTGCAGGATTCTGTAGAATTCAGGTTAAAAAAATACTACTATAATTATTGTTTTCATTTAATAAAGATATTAATTTATTTTCACTGAGTAAATATTGCCTTTTGAGAATGCTTATTTAAAGTAAATCAGTATAATAAGGTGCTTTAACATCTATATCCTTTCTCATTCTTGCCTAATTATTTTAAAGACTCAACTCTGCTAGAAAAAATTAAATCTGAATTTTTTTCCTGCAAAATATATTTTATAAATAGTAAAATTGGAGTTACTCCTATTAAAATTCTTCAGCCTAGTAGGGAGTAAGAAATAATTTTTAAGTTCTAAATTAAAATATACACAATTTTTGCTTTGTACAGATCCTACCTTTACAGAATTACATTGGTAAATATTTCACATAGACTTTTCTATATTGAGTTGCTCTATTAGTAGAATTTGCATTTTAGATGACTGGCACAAGACTATCTGACAAATAAAAAATAAATAATTTAGTAGTTTACTCCCACCCAAATAATACATCAATTTTCCTGTTTTCCTGAACATATTTTATATTTTTATGCATATAAAACTTAAGGATCAATATTACTGTAATTTCAAGTAGATAAGGGTCATTCAGTATACTATTGAAACTTTTATTAATTATATATTTAAGAAATGAATCTCCCTTTAATATACTCAGTTGAACTTCAAAGCTGAGGGATCATGACAAAATTTGTTTAGTGATATAGAGCAGTTTCCAATACTTGTGAATGAAATATAAATTCATAGCTTTTACTCAGATAGTTTTCTGTATAGTTTAAAACCTTTGGTATTCTTTGTTGAAAAAAATACATTCCTAATAATTAAATTCACAGCTTCATTTAGGATTCTGAAAGATAATGAAACAGTATATAATTAGCATATTAAGTGTTCAAAAATACTGTAATTAGTTTTAGAATTACAAATACATGGTTCTTAAAGGTTAGAAATTCATTTATGGCTATACTTACTATAAAAATAATTCTTCATGGTTAGAAAATAGTGGAATTTATGGCATTCAAAATCTAAAACGGTATTTCAAGTTCGATATTTGTCTTCCATGTTCAAATGTTTGAGGTGTTAAGTGTGTACTATATGGAAACATGACTGAAAATGTGTGAAAAATTCAAAAAATTTAAAAAAAAATTAAATATTAGGAATGTGCATTTTTAATCTTTTATGACTGTAAAGGAAAAGACTATCAGTTGCTTAAAGAGTCTAGTGGGATATGAAAATCTATTATGCAACATAAAGAAAAAGCTTTACTAAAAATGCAGAGGATTTTCTCTCTCTCTGTCATTTTTTAAAATCTTAATCTTAAGGTTTGTAACTTAAAAGCTAAGTACATGCATCATTATGCATTCAAAATGTTTTGCTCAATTAAATCATCTTGCTTATTCATAAAAATTTCATAATTGTTTGCTCTTTAATTTTTAATAGTGTCCTTTTTGCAATTGCTTGTTATTTAATTCTCATAGGACTGTTTACTTCAGTTTTCAATTTTTGGAGTTTTAAAGCTGTATAAGAAGTTGTATTAAAACATTTTTATAATCTTATTGTATGTTGTTTTTGATATTTCATGGTTTTGTCTCTATTAAATGGTCTTTATGAACAAGTTGTAGATGGCACAAAACAATGAAATAATTCAATGAATTATTTTAATCTACTTTGCCTTTTAATTTTTCTTTGGTGAAAGATATTTTCTTAATGTTGATGAGGCGTTATTTTTTTCCTTCAAAGAAGCTTATAATTATAAATTCTTATAAAGTGCTTATTCTTTTTGTGTGTAATATTTTAGTACACATCTTGCATTTTGTGTGCAAAAGAAATTGTCATGCTAATTAATTTGTATAAATTTTAGTTATTGTTAAATTTATTAGAATTAAAATATAAATTAAAATAAAAGACTAAAATAGGGAATTTAAATTTTTAGTGATATATTTAGTAATATATTTAATTTTTTCTGAGATTTAGTACATCTCCAACTAAAATATATTCAATATAACATAAATGTTTTAAAAATTTCTTTATTGACTTATATCGATTTTATTTAATTTTTGTCAAGGAATTTTGCTGCTAATTTTGCTGAATTTTACAATTGGTGAAAAACCGATTCAAATTAAACTGGATTTGAATGGTGCTGCCATCTATGATGTATGATTCTAGTTAACGCCAGAGCATAAGTTTCGAGTGTTAGAAAAGGAATATATATTTTCTTGCCTTTACAACTTTTTATTTTAGATTTAATTTCTTTGAATAACGAACTTTACTTAAATGTTTTAAAATGTTGTTATATTTAAAGATGTATGACGGTTATGAAAGAATTTATGGATATTTAATTTTAAAGTATTTTAAGTTACCTAAACTTTTTTAAAATTTATTTTTATTATACCAGTAGAAAATAAGTTAATTTTTCTAATATCCATCAGAAAAATTAATACAAATACTAAATTTTTGAAGACGGCAATTACTCTCTTTGGTAATATTGACAATCTTTTAAATAAAATAAGGTTAAAAATTTTGAAAGAATGTTGTCTACTTTGAGGGATCTACCGATATCTATCGATGCTCGGGGCATAAATCCTTCTGTGAGCTACCTTATTGTAATGATTTCTGTATGAAATGTCAACAAGTAGACAATTAACATTTAATTAAATAGTTAAAAGTACGATAATTTTTAAGGTAAAAGATTAAGCCGTTTTAGAAAGATCTTTTAACACAAGTACCGCATCAGTTTCGGTATATCTAAAACAACATGCTGGGTCAAACTCGGCCTGTATAATACGAATCCGTGTTGTTATTAAAAAATATACTGTATTTATAAGCAATGGCACTTATTTATATTTAAACATTAAATAATAATAATTGAAAAAAAAAATAAAACTACAATATCGAAAAGTATATATATTTAGAAAAAATGTAGACAATTTTAATGGAAATATTTAGATTCTTACAAGTCAAGATTTTTTACACAGTTCAGGTGCAGTTTGGGAAAATTTATATATATATATATATATATATATATATATATATATATATATATATATATATATATATATATATATATATATATATATGTCAGGTTTGAAAACGTAAAATTAATAATTTAGGGATTTAAGAGCAGAAACGTATCGCACTCTTTTAATGCAGGCTCATGAATCTTTAATAACTGATTATAAAAGCACTTGACGCTTAAGGATTGAGAGAAAGAGTCTTGAGAAAGGGTTGCTGTATGAACCCTCGCCGAGTAGGGCTCCTTTGTTAGAGTGTGGACCTAGCCCCACGCCATGTTTGATAGTTGATTGTTAAACTGTGCAATATATTTGAATAAAGACGTTATAAAGAAAATTATGACTCTTCATATGGATGCAAAGCCTGTCATATATATATATATATATATATATATATATATATATATATATATATATATATATATATATATATCAAAATTATTTAACTTTAATATTTCCTTAAAAACCTCCTCTCTCCCATTCTAATTTCTTTAAATCTTTTTCCCAGCCTCTAAATAGTTTAATCAAAGGAGTATTTTCTTCTTAACATTCTTCCTAAAGCTTTGTATCCTAAAACTGTAAACGTTCTGTCTATTTAGCCCGTTTCCCAGCTGTTGGCGGAAAATAGTTTCGCGTTTTGCTGATATTGCATTTAATTCGCTTATCAAGTTGTTTTTACCGTGGGAAAATTCTTTCTGTCATCGCTCTTGGGTGCACCTCTGTTCCATCAGAGTGTACTCTGTGGCTTTTCTTTGTTGTCCAGTAGAATAGACGTGTGTTGTAGCTGCTCTGATATAAAGTTTAAATTACACTGGTGCCGTTCTCTTCAATGTCAGCACGACTACATTTTTGTCACTGCTGGCTGTTGAGTTTTTTCCTTGTCAAGAAGTTTTATAAAAAATGGATTATATATATATATATATATATATATATATATATATATATATATATATATATCTATATATATATATATATATATATATATATATATAGTACATTTTCTACATATCGGTGTTTTACATTTAAAACAAATATCTACACTTTTGTTCCACGCTTGGAAGCTTAGTAATGAACCATTTTTTGCAGATTCTTCAGTATTATATTTTCATAGATTTTTATGCTTATAAAATTAGGAAAAGTCAAGAAATTTACTTCAATTTCTTTAGTAACTCTTTGAGAAAACTAGACACAAAATGACCCTAACCGCTATTCTAGTGTTAAAGGCTCATGTGTTTCTGTCAAGGATATGTAATCTATTTACATGTATACATATATACATGACCTTTCTAACCGGGAACGCACCGAAAAGCCCGCAGGCGACGAATTTGAGAGGCGCCAAATTCGATTGGTATCCTGTAAAATGGAAGTTGCTTGTGCCAGGATAAACTCATTCATTATCCAATAATTTTGTGTCCATCATAGCAAAACAAGATAACCTATTATTGCGCATTATTGTCAGTTTTATTGTAAAAAAGACTTTCCTATAAATTTTCCTTTAACGGCTTGTGATCTTATATGGTAGAGAGTGCTGGTCCCTTAATAAATTAGAGGATAACAAATTTATGATCTTTGAAAGAAAGATATTCAATAGCATATTTGAAGCGGTTTGTGAAAACAACAAATGGTATAGCTATATAGTTACTAAATATAGCGAAAATATAAGCAACTAGACATAGTTCTTACCAGACACGCCGCGAAAAGCCCGCAGGCGACGTATTTGAGAGGCGCCAAATTCGGTTAGTATCCTGTAAAATAGAAGTTATACGAAGATAAATTCATTATCCAATAATTTTGCGTCCATTATAGCAAAACAAAATAACCTAACATATTATTGCGCATTGTCAGTTTTATAGTAAAAAAGACTTTCTTATAAATTTTCTCGTGTTGCAAAAAGTAGACCGTAGCACTCCAAACCAAACCAAACCTATAAATTTTCCTTTAACGATCTGTGATCTTATATGGTAGAGAGTGCCGACCCCTTAATAAATTGGAGGAAAACAAATTGAAGATCTTTGAAAGAAAGATACCCAGTAGAATATTTGGAGTGGTTTGTGAAAATAACAAATCGCATACTTAAATAATTACAAATTATGCCGAAAATATAAAGAACCATAGTTCTTACCGGACACGCAACGAAAAGCCAGCAGGTGACGAATTTGAGAGATGCCAAATTCGGTCGGTATCCTGTAAAATAGAAGTTATACGAAGATAAATTCATTATCCAATAATTTTGCGTCCATTATAGCAAAACAAAATAACCTAACATATTATTGCGCATTGTCAGTTTTATAGTAAAAAAGACTTTCTTATAAATTTTCCTTTAACGATCTGTGATCTTATATGGTAGAGAGTGCCGACCCCTTAATAAATTGGAGGAAAACAAATTGAAGATCTTTGAAAGAAAGATACCCAGTAGAATATTTGGAGTGGTTTGTGAAAATAACAAATCGCATACTTAAATAATTACAAATTATGCCGAAAATATAAAGAACCATAGTTCTTACCGGACACGCAACGAAAAGCCAGCAGGTGACGAATTTGAGAGATGCCAAATTCGGTCGGTATGCTGTAAAATAGAAGTTATACGAAGATAAATTCATTATCCAATAATTTTGCGTCCATTATAGCAAAACAAAATAACCTAACATATTATTGCGCATTGTCAGTTTTATAGTAAAAAAGACTTTCTTATAAATTTTCCTTTAACGATCTGTGATCTTATATGGTAGAGAGTGCCGACCCCTTAATAAATTGGAGGAAAACAAATTGAAGATCTTTGAAAGAAAGATACCCAGTAGAATATTTGGAGTGGTTTGTGAAAATAACAAATCGCATACTTAAATAATTACAAATTATGCCGAAAATATAAAGAACCATAGTTCTTACCGGACACGCAACGAAAAGCCAGCAGGTGACGAATTTGAGAGATGCCAAATTCGGTCGGTATGCTGTAAAATAGAAGTTATACGTAGATAAATTCATTATCCAATAATTTTGCGTCCAGTATAGCAAAACAAAATAACCTAACATATTATTACACATTATTGTAAAAAAACCTTTCCTATAAATTTTCCTTTAACGGTCTGTGATCTTATATAGTAGAGAGTACCGACCCCTTAATAAATTAGAGGAGAACAAATTGGTGATTTTTGAAAGAAAGATACTCAGTAGAATATTTGGAGCGGTTTGTGAAAACAACAAATGGTATAGCTACAGGATGTTTAAAAAATGACTGGTATATTTGAAAAATCAATAAAAACTAAACCGACAGTGATAGAAATATACAGTTTATTGCAATATGCTTGGGACAATATTAAATTTTCAGGCAGACAAACTTTCAAAATTAGTTACAATGTTCCACAACAGATGGCGCTGCAATCTGGAAAAATCTAAACTACGATATTTTCCAGATATCCACCAGGCTCAGCAATAATATGGCGTATTCTCAGAACGAAATTATCAGAAACCCGTGTAAACGTCTCAGGCGGGATGGCTTCACATGCAGAACAGATGTACTGCTCCAGTTATTCAATTGTTTCTGGATAGTGGCGGTACACCTGGTCTTTTAAAAGTCCCCACAGAATAATATCGTAGTTTAGATTTTTCCAGACTGCAGCGCCATCTGTTGTGGAATATTGTAACTAATTTTGAAAGTTTGTCTGCCTGAAAATTTACTATTGTCCCAAGCATATTGCAATAAACTGTATTTCTATCACTGTCCGTTTAGTTTTTATTGATTTTTCAAATATACCGGTCATTTTTGAAACACCCTGTATATAGTCACGAATTGTAGCGAAAATATAAACAACTAGACATAGTTCTTATCGAGCATGCAGCATAAAATTGGCAGGCGATGAATTTGAGGGGCTCCAAATTCGGTAGGTATCCTGTAAAGTGGGAGTTACTTGTGTGAGTGTAAAATCATTATCCAATAATTTTGTGTTCAATATAACAAAACAAAATAACCTAACCTATTATTATACATTATTGCCAGTTTTATTGTAAAAAAGACTTATAAATTTTTCTTTAACGTCCTGTGATCTTATATGGTAGTGAGTGCTGGTTCCTTAATAAAACAGAAGAGAACAAATTGGTAATCTTCGAGAGAAAGATACCCAATATAGGCCCTTACTTTGGACGTTGCGGTTCGTTTCGAACCTTCGTTGTGACGTTATTTTGACGTCAGCTTGCGGACAGTATGCGAGCAAATGATCAAGCTGACGTCAAAGTGACGTCACAACGAACGTCGACCCGACTCGCAACGTCCAGAGTAAGCCCCATAATCTTTGCAGAGTTTTTTGAAAAAAATAAGTGGCAACACCAAATTAAATTGAAAGTATAAACAACCAGACTGAGTTAATGTTATTAAAGCCAGTCGCATTCGATGGCTGGGATACCTTTATTATTCTGTCGACTAAATCCTGCTTTGTCTCCAAAAATTCAATCAATTCGTGAACCCATCCTGTAATCTCGCAACAACGTGTATATATAAAAAAATATTTTATAATTTTTTCCATTTATGGAAAACACTGTCAGTAAATTATCATTTTTATGTCTTAAATCTTGTAAATTCATTTTTAAGTTTAAAAAGATGTATTCTAACTCGAGAAAATATTTTTCAAATCAGAGTTGTTGAAATACAAAGGTTCAGAAAGTAAAATAAAAACGTCCCTTGTCTTATTAAAAACTCTAGTTTGCAGTGAAAATAATTTTGTCCAATAGAAAACTTTAATTCCTTTCGTATGCTATTATTTGCTTAAATCCCTTTTTTTTTACAAGAGAGATGAATATCACTTCCAAAATGATGCTGAATATCGTTATTCTAAACTTTGTTCTTTCATCAACTCTGACAAGAAAGTCTCCAGATTCATAAGTAAATCATTTTTTAACTACGAATTATTCTTTTTTTTCGGGAAATGTTGGCAACGCTCCTAAAAGCTTTTCTCCATTTTCAGCTTGAGTCAAAGTATTTTCAAACTGAAATGTGTGGTATTTTTTGATGAAATTTGTATATTATTTTAACAAATTTATAATCTGTTTTAAATCTATAATTTTCTCTGCAGTAATACCATGTTGGTTCGAGGATTAGATGATAGTATGTGGTATTGCGTTGCTAACATAAATAAAAATCGATAATTTTATCTCGTACTTTCTCAAATACTGATAGAGATAAGAATATATTAGAAGACACAGTTTTTCGCAGCTACGATCGAGTAACATTGCTAGTGTGAGTGAGTTCAGTGGCACAGTAGGCTCTTTCAGCCACAGAGTTCGCTCGTGTGGTAATGCAGTTTGTTCGTAGGTGCGAAACAGGTGCCGATAGTTAACCCCTTCCGGTATGATTTAATAATGAAAAACTGTGCATGAAATAACCATTTAATTTTTATTTAAAAAACGTGTTTCATTTTACAATTCTTACATATTCTTAATTAAAATCCACTTTTTACATAGTGTTAAATAATATCAGAAACAGTAAAATTAAGAAAATATCAAAGCAAAACATTAATAAGGTATACAGATAATAGTCTTCAAGCTAGTGGTACTTTTCAAAATAAAGTGCAAAGGAATTCTTAATTGTTTACACCGCCAAGTAGTCTCACTTTTAATTTGATTCTTGTAACACACACGGCATTTCTTAGTAGGTTTTCTTTTATTCTGACTCATTAATTTGGCAATGACTTGTATCAAGAAATTCTAAGTAAACAATATGCAATAGTGACTTGTGATTTTCACAAGTGATAAAAGTGTTGCCAAATTCAGTACACTAGAAATTTTAAACTAAATTAATTATCATATTTAACAGTAACTTTAATCGCATGACGAGTGTAGCTCGTCATTGTGCGGTATGGAATGAAAAACTAATGACGAGCTAGACTCGTCATTTTACCGGAAGGGGTTAATTTTATTCTATTTGGGAACTAGCCGAATGATAGCCGAAGGGGTAGGGCTCTTCTCTTTGGTATCGGAGTCGGTATGTTCGAATTGAACTGTGGGCATCGATATTCGGAGCCATTTAGAATCGGTTTTAACCTTCTAACACGCACATCTGAGCTAATTCTACGACAAAGTTGATTTTTAATGAATTTTTTCTCCCATATCGTTATTGGGACGTCCAAAGGTTATATCTATTCCTCTTTTCAACCCTTCTCTACATTATGGAAAAAATCGGAAATCGCAGAACAATATGTTTGTAACCGGGCTTTTGTGCAACGAGGCAGCTTGTTGGTAAAAATTACAACACGCTTGTGATCGTGGGTGAAAATTCGGAAATTATTTTTTTCTCAAGTGTTATATAATTTTGAGTTAGCAATTAAGGTGTATTATTTTAACTTTTAAGTCGAATCTATAATTTTTGTATTCGTTTTCATGGCAATGAACACCACACACACACACACACACACATACATACATATATATGTGTATAAAACCAGTTTATTTTTCTACCATTATTCAAGAATTATCTGATGAAGAAAAACAAAGGAAAGAAACATTTAGATTTGAGAGCGATAGGGATTTTTTAGGGAAAAATAAAATATGTAGAAATAAACATCTGTGGTGAATCTGAACAATATATGTCGGATGAAGATAATCATGATTCAGGGGAAAGAAATAATAAAATAAAAATAAAAAAATAATAAAAAAATAATTAAAAAAAAGGACGTTACTAGCTGGAGGTTTGCTCCCTATCTAGGTGTGCGACACTGAGTATATAGGGTGATTCTACGGAAATGGGACACACTTCGAGGAAGAGGTACAGCTAACTAAAACATACATTTTTTGTAAAGGATTGTATATATATATATATATATATATATATATATATATATATATATATATATATATATATATATATATATATATGTGTGTGTGTGTGTGTGTAAGGAAAATTCTCAGGGGTTTTCAAAACTTAAATCAAGGGTAAAAATTCCCGCGTCATTTTCCATTCCCCTTTTTAACCCCTAACCTAAATTGACCACTGGGGCTACAGGTTACGCCCTCAGAGAAGGGGCCTGTCCAATTATAAACCTACATGACCCTAGCGGACAATTTAGGAAATTTCCAAATAAAAAGGAGATACACGCTAGCGGAGACAAATTTTCCTAGAGATATTTTCCCACAGATGTTGACCCAGGTGTTACGTGTCTTGTATAGAACTTCATGCTAGCTGACCCTTTAGTTTGTCCTCTCCCTATGATGAAGTGGGAACCCGTCCTTCAACGTTATTTTAATAAAGGTCTTTAGCTGAAACGGTATCATTTTTATGGCCATGACTGCAACCCCCATGGAGAAGTCCGTCTCATCACACACACACACACACACACATATACATATATATATATATATATATATATATATATATATATATATATATATATATATATATATATATATATATATATATATATATATATATATATATAAAGTTGCTGTCAGTGAACAGTAGAAAAGACTGGAAGATAATTTTAAAATTTGTATGATATTTGTATAATTGATGATATAAATTTTGTTGATTCATCAAACGTAGAAAAAAAATACACAAGGTAACAGTAATTAAATGCAGACAGTAGTGGTCAAGAAAATCTTTATTTTCTGGAACATAAGATCAGCCATTTTTATCTCAAAACGTACTACGCGCTTCGTGCAACCACGCACAAATATAAAGAAGAGTTTGGTTTGGTTTGGAGTGCTACGGTCTACTTTTTGCAACTCGAGGGCTAATGAGACCGGGACCTACAGCTTAAAGCCGAATCCGAACGGCTACGAATATCCATGCCACTGTGGAATAATATAAAGAAGAGAGAGAGAGCTTTCTTCTTACTCTTTAACTTTAGAATCGGGGATAAGGTCATCTGGCTAAGGAGCCCCATAAATGTCCGTTTATATCGGAGGAGGTTTCTGCTGTGGTGTAGTACATTGCTGTTTTTACTTCAAATCCATTAATAACTTAAGTTTGCTTTATATCTTCTTTAATATTAATTATAGTAAAATGCTACTGATTTATATTACAATATTCAAATATAGAACAAAAGATAAGGAAATATGCTAAAAAAATATAAAAAAAAATAAAAAGTAAAAGAAGCACGGCACGTGCTACACCTGAAAGAAAAATTGCCAAAGTTCAAGAGCACGCTGTATTCTTTTCCTTCCTTATCAACTACTCCAACAACCCTATACTTTTCCCATTATCCTGTGCTGATGCGTCCGTTGTTCCATTGTCCTGTGCCCAATGCGTCCTTTCTAGGCTCTCTCCAGATTCACCGGGACTCCAAGCATGGTCCTGAATCGACTCCTGGCAACCAATCACAACTCTCCAAAACTTGGTGAAGTTTAAGCGCAGTCGTTTTCACTGGCCACACCACACGCGTCTTGGAGTCGCGAAAAAATACTTGGGCATGCAACCCACAACGTGTGAGTGCGGCGAGCAAATCGGTTTCGCAAACCTTATGTGAAACATTGCTGCACTCTCACAGTTTCTTACTGATTTCAGGTCATATATATATATATATATATATATATATTATATATATATATATATATCTCTCTCTCTCTCTCTCTCTCTCTCTAACTCTAAAAGATGTAATAATCTGGCTTTAAAATCCTCCACACGTGTGCCAGTTCCCAGGCCAAGTCAAGGTTTTCGTAAGCTATCTGTCCTTGACTCTGAATAAGTTTCTACACAGAGGATGTTAAATGAAAACAACATCCTAAAGCCTAGGATGTTAGGATGAAAAATGATCAATAGAGTTTAATAATTTGTTTCGCTATTTTTTATCATTACACACACGAGCTCATACACATATATTGTAACGATCCTTTCCACGACCCTAAAGAACGAGGAGCCCGAAGGTGACCTTTCGCCGCGGACACTTACGATTAGCGGCAGGTAGAAACGGGTGGTCTAAGATACACGTGGATACTTAATTGAAAAACTGTCCGTGTGCTGGAGCCAGCGCGTCTGGGGCTTTGTGAGAATGTTGAATGGAAAGACTCGGAGAAAAGATTGTAAATAATTACAGTGCACTTTATCGCCCATTAGCGGTAGAGAAAAAGGCAATGAAGTTGTTTGGGTAAGCTGATCTGAAGATGGCTTTTCGGCCACATATGGAAACGAAACAGCTGATTCAGGCGGGAGGTGACCGCAAGATTGCATCATCCTGGTTCTGGAAGTTTCCCGAAAAATCGCGTAAGGGGAGCCGGGGCCGCTATAAAAGAAGAGTGACGGTGCCAAAAACGAGGCTTATTCTTCTTGAGGCTTCTTCCTGATAGAGCCTTTGTAGCTCGAGAAGAACCGCTGGTATCTCCGCTTCTGGATTTTGCTTGATTAGAGACCGCCAGCGTCTCTGTTTGCTAAGAAGTCGACCTTCGACTTGGGAATTCAATTCCCGTTATTTTGCTAATTTCTTTTTACTTCGTACATAGAAGTAGGTAGCCGAGAGTGACCTTAGCTCGCAATTTGGATCGTCTTGCATCCCAAGTTTTCCTTCACGAACCCCAGCATGATACGCACTCTGAACTTTCGAACCTCGGTGTGGAAGCCGACTGTACAGATCGTCAGCCCGGAGGTGATAGTGTCAGCGTTTATTACCGGCACTAATTAGCGAACAACTCCAGTGATTAGAAGTCCTAGCCATACTGTATCCGGTACCCACGCATCCTTATTGTGTGAATGTCATCTCAGCACGAGATCGCAGAATATTTAAAATTCTATTGAATTTGTACATAGCTGTACATAATTTATTCACCTGAATAAAATATTTAGTCTAGATTAAACAGTTTTCTAGCCTGTTTCATTGACGGCTTCGCCTACCATATCTCCAGTACGTTACAATATATATGTATACATACGTATGTTGTCTGTGCGTATACAACCACACTGAAGCTGTAGGGAGGTATTATATATACATATACACTAAAGATCAATTTTGAAAAGAAGTTCATTTTACGTGCTCACAGCTTTTAGCTATCTTTGACAGGTAAATAAGTAGTCGCATGCAATTGAAAATCTGAATGTGAAAGATAAAAGTCTATTTCCCTGAAATTCCTCCTAATAGCAATACAACAATAGATAACACACATTTATATGTACACGTTTAACAATACTATGATCGAAATGTGAACGATTTTAGTCGAGATTAACTGAGCTTGCTATCAGAATAATCTTAACAGCGTTGTTAGGGGAATATTACTGGAATTTAAATTCAACTATTTCCAGGAAATTATTCCTATTACTTGCGGTATTGTTCTTGAAAGTATGCTTAAAGGAAATTACATTTACACTGCTCACTAGTACCTTCGGTTATATTCAAGATTATTCTACTGTTAAACTTAGTTGGAAACTAAGGGTAGCAGTATGAAATTCGTTTAAAAGCTGATTAGAAAAGTTTGCTCATATATGTAGTATATATGCCATCTCTCTGGACCTGCATCTGGAATTAACTTCCCTCTTGCTTAATTAGAATACAAAGTTATGTGGTTTATATAATTTTCCCTCATTTAAACAATCTTATTAATACATTTTACTTTTGTAATTCAAAATCAGAATTATACAGGGGCCCAGAGAAAGCTTTTCTTAAGGATTTCAACTGAAGTACTAATTTTATTTTCCTATTTTTATAAATAGCTACTATCTTTCTCTCTTTATATTTGAGGGATACTTGCATAACAGACTTTTTCGGGGAATGGGGAATTGAGGGAATGAGACGCCATTTTATCTAAGTATAATGTAATTCAAAGGCGTTTTATTATTTGGCAAAAATATAATACAACCGTCAAAATATAAGGCGTAAGTCGAGGCGAAATTTTTATGTACAAATACACATATAATAATGAAACGGGTGATTATAAAATAACTCTATTTGAAGCTATCTGTATTTCGAAGTAATAATCCGTATGAAACCAAAATTGACACACTTATTAATTGAGAAAGGGGGGGGAGAAGAATAGGATAGTAATAATAATAATAATAAAAAGTAGTTGCAACAATCGCCGACAGATGGCGCTTTTGAAGTGTAATACAAGAAGAAAGAATAAAAACCTAAAACCGGTTGGCATTGAAATTAATTGAAAAATGTTACAGATAATGTGATTAAGCTTGCTCCTAGCTGTGCCATTTAGGTCCCACATGGCTACTGCTGAGCTGGAGTACACAATCCAGGCAATAAGCGGCGTGCTCAACTATTGAATGTAATGAATCAGGAGTGATGTTTCGCACGTGTTGTCTTATATGATCTTTTAGGTCATTGAAGTTTGCGACATCTCCACGATACACATTAGATTTTAAATACCCCCAAAGACAAAAATCACATGGTGTCTGATTAGGGAATCGAGGAGGCCATACGATAAATACCTACTTATTATTATATCATCTGTGAAATGTTGTAAGAACTGTTGTACTGCTCGCCCAATATCGGGCGGGGCTCCATTTTGCATAATAACCGTTTCAGACGTTTCGTTTCGATTTGGAGTGCTACGGTCTACTTTTTGCAACACGAGGGCTAATGAGACCGGGACCTACAGTTTAAATCCGATTCCGAACGGCTACGAACATCCATGCCACTGTGGGATTCGAACCCATGAACTCCGGTTCTGAAAGCCAGCACCCTAACCAATCTGCCATCGTTCGGCAATAACCGTTTCAGTAAGACACTGTCTTTGCTGCAATTGAGAAACTACGAATGTTTACAACAGGTGCAGGTATCGTTGAGCAGTAATTGAACATGTTATAAGTCCTGATATCCTCAACTCTTAAAAGAATAATGACCAAGAATGAAACTTGCCGGAAAACCACACCACGAGTTGTGGAGAGTGAAAAAGTATTTCGTAAATAACATTTGGTGGCTCCGAAGCCCATATTCTACAGTTCTGCATATTGACTGTCCCATTTGGATAAAAGTGGGCTTCATCTCCCCGTAAAATCTACCATGGGAAGGCATCATCGACATTCATTCGAGCTAAAAACGTTAGAGCAAAATCCAATCTCTTCTGCCAGTCACTAGGTAGCAATTACTAATGACAACGAATTTTATAAGGATAAAATTGGGCTACCTTTCTCAGGATATTCCGAGCAGTAGGATATGGAATAGCCAATTCTCAAGCAACTCCATGTGCACTAAGACCGGTTTCAGGAGTCCTTGAAGATTCCACAATTGCAGTAGCAATTTCTTTTTGTATGGGGAGAGGTATTGTTTTCCTCCCCCTTGCACATTTTATAGTAAACAATCGAGTGTCTTCGATATTTTTTTACCATTCTTCTCAACGAATACGGTTTAAAGGACCTTTTCCTTTACATATTCCTTTCACACAAAGAAATTCACGTACTGTATCTGCAGCATTTGAACTATTAAGCAGAATAAATAAAAAATAGTTTTAAAATCAAAGCGTGATCTGTAAATTAAGTGGCACCCCGTACTACGTTGCAGGCAGAAATAACCGTTTCTTGATTTTGTTGATGAATACTGTGGCATTTACACTGGCAGCTCCATCTGTCGATGATTGTTGGAACTATTTTTTATTATTCCATTCTTCCCTCTTCTCGATTAGTGAGCGTGCCAATTTTGGTTTCATTCACATTATTCCTTCGAGCTACAGATAGTTCCAAATAGAGATACTTATTTTATAACCCAGCGGTATATATATATATATATATATATATATATATATATATATATATATATATATATATAATATATTTTATATATATATATATATTATATATTTGTTGATATATTATATATATATATATATTATATATATATTATATATATATATATATATATATATATTTTATATATATATATATATATTATATATATATAATATATATATATATATATATATATATATATATATATATATATATATATATATATATATATATATATATATATATTTATATATATATATATATATATATATATATATATATATATATATACACACATATGTATATAAATATAATGTCTGGTTAACCATCTCATTCAGCCGAACGATAGCAGATTGGCTAGAACACTGACCTTCGGAACCAGAGTTCGTGGGCTCGAGTCACAATGTGGCATGAATGAGCGTAATAGTTCGGAATCGGCTTTAAGCAGTAGGTCCCGGTCTCCTTAACCCACGTGTTGCAAAAGAGTAGACCGTAGGGCTCCTAACCAATTAACCAGCCTAACCATCTCATTCAGAATGCAGTCATGTTGATATTTTAAGTCGAGAAAAGTTACAAATAGTAGTTTCAATATACATATGTGTGTGTGTGCACGCGTAACAATGCTATGATAAAAATGCGAACGAATTCCGTCTCCGATTAACTGAACTTTATATCGGAATAATCTTAATACCTCTCCAAGGAAATGTTACAGGAATGTAAATTTAACTATATCCTGTGAGTTATTCTTATTACTTACGGTATTGTTCTTGGAAGGAAACTTTA
This sequence comes from Pardosa pseudoannulata, assembly GCA_032207245.1. NCBI lineage: Eukaryota > Metazoa > Arthropoda > Arachnida > Araneae > Lycosidae > Pardosa > Pardosa pseudoannulata. Next base: position 51,481,151 of record CM063503.1, on the reverse strand, counting down.
AGGAAATATACGCTTACACTGTTCATTCCTATTTTCAGTTGCATTCAAGATTATTCTACTGTTAAAGATAGTTTAAAGCAGCGGAGAAGCGAAATGAAATTCGTTTAAAAGCTGATTACAAAGGTTTGCTTGTATGTGTATATACCGTCTCTCTGAATTTTCAACTGAATTTAAGTGCCATAGACTAGTTCTTAGTTAGAATACAAAGCAATATAATCTTCCCAATTTTTCATTATTCAAACAATTATGTTAATGTTTTTGCGTTTATATATCAAAATGAAAATTACGCCGTAAATATAATATGATTAACGTTAATTTAACATTCAAGTAGCAGTTTTAAAGTAGCGTACTTAAAATGTGCCAGCATTTAAAGGTGACTATAAGATATTTTTTTATTGTTTAATTTTTTAATTGGTCCCCTTAATGCTCATTTCTTAAGAGCTCATTTTTTAATAAAATCGAAAAACAATCAAAAGTAGACAGATAAACCAGTAAATAGTTATAGCTCTCTAGGGTGAGTAAAGGAAAATGAATATAATTGTAATGTATACATGTATACCTATAACCCTTCATATATATATGTGTGTGTGTGTGTATTATGTTAGTGGTTGTGTGTGTGTGTGCATGTGTTGTGCGTGCGTGCGTGCGTGTTGTGGGATCGGTTAAAAAAGAATAAAACGCAATTACATAACACAGCAGGTAAAAATCAAGACTGTTGAGAAACTCAAGAAAAATAGACAAGATATAAATGAGCAAAGACTTACCATTGGCAACAATTAAAAAAAAAATTTTAAAATTGAAATACTAATATTTGTCAATCTTCAAGTCTGTGTATCTTTGAAACATTAGAGCCATGATGTCAGTTAAGATGGCGACGATAACTGCAAGAAGAAAAGAATGGTGAAAGGCAACTTCCGTTTAGGATGATTAATCTTTTTCCACTGCCATGTTCGTCTGTTAACTGCAGAGGGGGACAAAAACAACAGGCTGTTTTAACTCCGATAGAGGAAAGGAGTTGCATACCCCACCTGTCCATCCGGGTCAAAGATAAAGGTCGTTGGAATCACCTTCGCTCTCTGGTCAGTCTCTTCTTAATGGCAGCGACGGCGCTGTTATGCAACTTTTTGGGGATGGGGGAGGGGCAAAGATAGTTTAAATACGGCCACACACATTAATGCATACGTATACACCCCTAACAACCGTTGACTTCCTCTGGGCATCTAATTCACATTCAGAACGTCACGTGGACATGCACAGGACACTGTGGACATCGAAAGGATGTCCAGTAGAACTTTCCTGCTCTTGGAGAAATACATACGCATTTAATCATTTCGAAATGATTAAATGTGTATATATATTTGTGAGGCAAAGATAGTATAAATACAATCACACACACTAATGCATACGTATACACCCCTAATAACCGTTAACTTCCTCTGGGCATCTAAATCACATTCAGAATGTCACATGGACGTTCACAGGACACTGTGGATATCGAAAGGATGCCAGTGGAACTTGTGTGCTCTTGAAAAATATATACACGTTTAATCATTCCGAAATGGTTACTACCATTCATGCCTAGAATGGGCTTCAGATACAAGCCTAATACTAAAAGCTCTACATGTTTGGTCATCATCTGAACTTCGTTTATGATAAGGTTGATAAGACTAGAGATATAGTATGATTAACGTTAATTTCTGATATTCAAGTAGCAGCATATAAAGGTAACTTTAAAATGTGAACATTAATTTACTTGTTGCTAATTTCGTGTTGTATTATGATTGCACCATCTAATTAAAACTGTAGTGTTAAAATCTGCTTTTTTGTTTTTATTTTTCGCATGAAGTTCCTTTTCGCTGGTTTGAAGTAGTAGTTTGGTATCTCATTATATTAGCATTCAATAATTAGCTGGCTTCTTCAAAGATTCGATTTATCAACAAACCTACTGGAACGGAGATATTTAGGAAGATAATGGGTAACGTGTTTTATTATTTTGGATTCGGAAACAGTTCGTATCTTTTGGTATGTGTAATTAAATGAAATACATCGTTGAAATTCTCCACTTTTGTTACGTTTCTCTAATGAAATTATTATAAATGGAGCATTTCAGCAAAGTTGAACAATAAGTCTGAATGAGAGATGAGAAAAAAAAGCATTTTATACATG